>CM076581.1:724690344-724858632 GCA_034641835.2 Pinus albicaulis
ATGGAATAGCAAAGCAAATAAAGGATTGAACAACAATTCTGAAATAGAACAGCAAGTCTAAAATGGAACAGCAATTGAATAACTAAGTCCCGCAGGTTGTAACCAAACTTAATCTATTAACTCAAATGCATTCTTTGCAATCAAATAACATTCTTTCACTCTAAAAGCAATTCACACAAATCACACTAATGGAACAGCAATAACTATTAATGAATTATGGAACAGTACTGATAAATCAGAAACGCGCACAACACGAACGTTTAGTATAACAGCTCTGTAACAAAACAGTAAGAACATGCAATTAACTCTTGAAAGGATTAATAACTTGATGCGGAGTCAACACACGATTCTATCTGTAAAAAACCTCAATGATTCAATCTTTAACAAAGCATGTAATATGAACTTATAAAGCATATCAAATTACCAAATAACAATGATAAACAAACCACACAAAAGTCAAGTCGTAATGGTACAGAAGCAAGTGTCCTTCGGGGCCGGGCCCTTAGCCTCCAAGGATACACCGCTTTAAGTTAATCCAGACGCAGAGATGAAATAATCACCAAGCTTTTATTAATGCATCGGTCAAAAATACATTGAACCAGTTCTCAACGAGACTCAATAATCAAAGTTGATGTTTTACAGAAAATTACATAAAAGCGTATCCTATCTATCAAGCTAACAGTGTTGTCCCTTTATATAAAGGTGATGGCGGAGATGTCCAAGTAACATGATAAATAAAGCAGCGATCCCTCAGGATCGAAGATCCTGAGGGATTCGCCAAACTGTTAATTCTTCATCCTTTCCTTTCTTTGGCGCCGAGCTGGTGTCTTCTCCTTCTTTTCCGAGCCGATTTGCTGTAATCTATTTAGCCTTGTTTGCATTCGGTTCTCGTTCAGAGGGACAGCAGTTATCTCGACTTTGTCCTTTCCTTTGGAACGGAAATTCCTCGTTTTCTCCTTTTCCTGTACAGAAAATAACCATTATCAGTGGCTAAGTCTTGCATATGAATTCTCACATGTTTTGTTATGGTTCCTTATTACTTTCCAAATTCATGATACAAAAAGGTTCACAAATTCTATTAAAAAGCCACTGAAATAGTCATCAAAAGCATACAAAAACTAACTATAACTAACTGAAATCGTTCTGATACAGGAATGATTTTGATTACATCATAGTACAGATATATGTAGACACAGCATGGACGCAGCCATCTGTTTATCAATAGTCTACTGTATAGATGACAACAAAATTCCTCGCAGCCTGGATGGTGGAAACTAGATCCAGGGTCTTGATTTCCGCATCTCGAACCAGTACGATTCTATCCATGTGAATGAATGTGTTGAAGTCGAACATGGTAGAAACCACTTGATTACCAGTCAATGATGTAAACTGTTAACAAGTGTGAGAGAAACCACCAGTAATGTCAATGGCTCTCAAAGTACTCAGTACAATCCATGAAATGTGAATGAATGAGCTGAATTCGAACATGTCACGGAGTCATTCGATCAAAAGTCATTGATGCAACTTGTCGTCGAAAGCGAGAAACCTGCCATTGAGGTATGCAGATTTCAAGGTACTGACGATTTCTGGATCAACTTCCTAGATAGTGTGCTGATGTCGATAGAAAGCGATCTGTCGTAGGCAAGCCCACAACACGAAATCATAGATCAAGTTTTGAAAATATATTGGCAAGGACTGACTCAGGGATGGTCAAAGATGGATGACAGATATTTTGCAGATGAATGGTTTCATTTGAACTGTTCTCTTGGACACATAACGACACTGCAGATGGCTTGGTGACAATTGACCCAAAGCTAATACCCAGAAACCGGTTGAAGACTTTCAATGTGGTTTGATTAACTGTTAGGCAAAGGATTTCCCAACCCAGGTGAATATAAGTGTCGTGTCCAAGAGTGGTCGACTGAGTTTTCGGACAATTTTAAAATACAACAAACATGCTCATTTTTCTCTCTTTTCCCCCACCCTTTCTGGCAAGTACCTCTTTATTTTTGACAAGCTTGAGGAGGATAACATTTGCTTGGTTATAAGCTCATCCTTCGGATGAGTCCAACTTAGTTTAAAATTCGAACCCTAAGAAGGAGTGGTCTGTTCCTGTTGAAAATTAAACAGGTCCTTTACTGTTAAGTTTTAACGAGTCCAGTATAGGAGAAACTCGGTGTTTTTCAGTTTTAGGGAGTCAGAAGAAAAACTTAAGAAAACTCCATGGGTGTTCTTTTTCGTAAATTTAGTCTCTCGAGCCCGAAAAAGGATAAAATAATGCGGGAGAGAACTCTATCGACCGTATTTAGTCAACGTATACCTTTTTCGTAAATAGTCCATTTCAGTCCGTAAAAGGGGTAAACTTATACTGAAGGGACGACTGTTCATTTACTTTAACGAGTTCGAATAGTCAAGTGCTCGGCGATCTTTTCATATTTAGAGAGTCTGAAAAGGGCTTAAAAGAAGACTCCAAGGTTTCGCTTTTTCGTAAATTTTTTGGAAGAGTCCGAAAAAGTGATAAAAGTATGCTCTTTTGTTGAAAAACGACCATTTCACCTGAAAAATCCTGTTTCTGTACAAAAACTCAAAACATTACACATACCTGTTTTAAAATAAGTAAGAATGCTTTCAAAAATTTCCCTTTTAAAGTGAAAAATAAACAAATTAAACATTCATTCATTCGAAAAAACTTATAAAAAGGACTTTTTCTATTTCATTTTTACCGTTCAGTTGCAGAGTGAAAAGTAAAAAGCTTTTGGTTAAAAAGTTCCCGTGAAGATTCTGGAAAATTCAACCGTTGGAATCGAAAATCGTCAGCCCCAGGTAATCCATGACCTCCTTATCTTGTTTTTCATCCGTTTAAAATTCGTTTTTAGGCTTTAGTTTGATTTTTTAGGGCAAAAATTGGTTCAAAAATGCGCCCGCGGGGTTCGCAGGCGGGACACAGATAGCCTGCGGACCTCGATTTTTCTGAACGGGAAAAAATCGAGGGTACCGCACCCGACACACATCTCGCGTGCGGAGCTACGCTCTGTTTACAAAGAGCGGGTGCGGTACCCGCGCGGTTAAATTTAAAGCATGGTTTTCTCAAATTTCTGCCAAAATTTCTCAAATGAAATCATTCTAATATGCCTTATTTTGTGTTGCAGGATTAACAAGATGCTTATTTGGCGAGAAAGGGAGCATGAGGAAGTGGATGAAGCTGCAATACTTCATTTGCCCACACAAAGGGCATTAAAAGCATGCTGCTTATACAAATTCTGGGCCATCTCTGGCATGAGGGCACAAGTGGAACTCTTAACATGGTTGGTAGACAGATGGCATGTGGAGGACCAGTATTTCTTCATTGGTGGCCACCGGCTCGAAATTGAGCTGGAGGATATATACTTTTTGACTGGTTTGTCCAAGAGGGGTGAACGTGTATCCTTGTTTGGGACTAGGCCAGGTGGCCAGACTGTCGCTAGTCTTCAACTCGAATTTTGCAATGATCAGGCAAATCCTCGGGACAAACGGATTGACATAAAACATATCATCCGTCCTGAACTGAAGGTTATAGCATTCACTGTTACCAAACTATGTGGGAGTGCCGCGCTTCACGTAGCTACAGGTTCCCAAATGCGCATTGCTGTGGACTGTTATCGTGGCACCATCTTCAACTGGTGCGAAGCTGTGTTGGCTAACATAAAAGGCCAACTTACCAGAGCAAAAACTGGGAAACTAAATAACTTTGGATATGGATCCATTGTTGTTTCTTTTGCTTTGGAGAGAATTCCTCAATTAGCTCCACAGTGTATTGCAGTTGATGCCGGTCGACCTCGAGAACCTAGAATGGTTCGCTGGTCCGCTTTGATGGCCCGTCATGCTATTGAGGGTACTGAGATTGTACGATTCCCTGCTTCATATTTTCATTGGCTGGATCGCCAAGTTTTCATGATAGAGGATTTTCCATATGCAGGGATAGATTTCCGCGGAGATAGAGAGATGTCTCTCCCTGCAGGGGAACAATGGGATGATTCAGGTAAAACATTTTTCAACGTTTACTAAGTTCTAATTTTTTAAATTTTTTATCGTCTTAGAAAACTAATAACCAAAAGTTTTTTAAATACAGATGTGGGTCCACAACGACCAGCTCATCTCCAACCTTTCGAGAGGAGACAACCAGTTGCGCCCGCACCAGCCCCAGCAGGCCAATCAGTAGAGATTTTGACTGATTTTGAGCATCATCTAGAGCGCTTGACTCTAGATATACCAGAGACCAGCATAGATGACATTCCTCTCAGGCTACAAAGATATGTGATTGGAGTCCCAGGACCTTTCAGGAGGTTCCTATGCAGGGTGGCTCGAGCAGTTGTTTCCTATCGAGATCATCATCAGTGATGAGATGATTGTGTAGACTCATTTTTGTACTTTTGTGTTATCATTTTTGCCGATCATAAGGTGTTTCCAACCTATGATCGAAGACGATGTATATTTTTTGAACACACTCCTATGATATATATATCACTATTTTGACGGCTATCTGTGTACATGAATGAATGTTAATTGTTTTACTGCTTTTAATTATTGCAAATGTCTATTTATCATACTAGAAGCAATGGAATCTGCTAATGTATTCAAACGTCTTGGAATATGCTGATATTCAATATAATCAAACTCACGTTCCAAGAGACGAACTCTCAAAAATAACCGTAATAACACCGGATTTCTAATGGTATAAACCCTGTTAAGCTGTAATACAACAAGTTCAGAATCCAACCTTACAATCAAAATCCGAATTCCAAATGATATGGACTCAGATAATAACTCAATCACTGCACTATACTCGGCAATGTTATTTGTTGTTTGACCAAGGCTTACCCCATGCATGGATACTAACTCGTCAGAGGGTGAATAGATAACCCAAGTTGTGGAAGAAATGTTCCGTGTACTACGACAAGCACCATCAGCAAAACCAATGTAGGTTTGAAGAGACGTCGACATCTGCAATATCAAGAGTAAAACTCAGATAAGCAGGAATAGTGACAAAAACACACTTCTAAACTAGGCACACTTTTCTAATCTAACACACCAGCAGTAAAGAAATCTAAACTAACAAAATCTCCACACCTTGTTTAAGCATAATATCGCTTTAGATAAAGCCCATTTCTGGGTTTATCTAAAGGGACACCGTCAAAATATATTAACTCATAGGCCCCTTTTGCTAACTTTTGTTTCACAATATAAGGACCATGCCACATAGGCACGAATTTCCCAACTCCTAGCTTGTCGTTAGCTTGATCATAAAGTAAAACTAGGTCTCCTTCTGAAAAATTTTGAGGGGTCACATTTCTATCATACTGAGCTTTTATCCTTTTAACATGAGCCTCATTTGCTATTGCAGCACTTCGTCGATTCTCATCTAATTGGGCCAAGTACAAGAAACGTTTTTCCTCTTCAGACGTAGCTGGAAGTAATTCTACGGCTAATTTTAGTGACGGTATCTCGCATTCAATCGGCAACACAGCTTCTAAACCGTAGACCAGTTGAAAAGGAGTGAAACCTGTTGATGTTTTGACTGAGGTTCGATATGCCCAAAGCGCTGAAAATAACATGGAATGCCAATTCGTCTTGTGAATACCAATGATTCGCTTAATCATGGTGACTAAAACTTTATTAATCGCTTCAACTAGACCATTTGCTTGTGGATAGTACGGAGTGGAACTATCGTGGCGTAGGCCAAGTTGTTCTGTTAGTTCAGTCATCATGATGTTCCGAAAATGACTTCCATGATCTGTAATAATAGCTTGAGGAACACCAAACCTAGCAATTATGTGATTAAACATGAATGTTGCAGCAGTCTTGCCGTCAGCTGAATATGTAGGCATCGCCTCGGCCCATTTCGTAAAATAATCTACTGCGAGAATAATATAGGCATGCCCCCCGGCCGAGTGAGGGTTACATGTGATAAAATCGATACCCCATTTTGAAAATGGACCAACAGCAATTATAGGGTGAAGAGGAGCGGGTGGCGCGCGCATTTTCCTATCAAAAATTTGACAGTTGTGGCATTTCCGAACCGCATAAATGCAATCTTTAAATAATGTTGGCCAGAAATAACCCGCACGCAATATCTTTTGGGCAGTGGCATACCCAGACATATGACCGCCACATGCTCCAGAATGACAGTCATTGAGTACCTTTTCAGCTTCTTCATGAGTTAAACAACGTCGGAAAACAGAATCCGCTCCTCGTCGATAAAGAGTATCACCAATGATATTATATTGTTGGGATTGGAAACGTATTTTCCGTCGTTGAGTTCGTGAAATTTCAGGCCGAAAAGATTGGGTTTGGAGATACACAATAATATCTCCATACCATGGATCAAGCGTACTGATAAGAAACAAAGATTCATCCACAATGGACTCTTCTGCCACTGTTTCAATATCAGTAGAGGGGAAATCACACATCAGTTCCGCAAAAACCAAAGACTTCTTTGCCTTGGATTTCTCAAATTCCAAGTCAAATTCCTGCAGGATAACTATCCATTTAGAATACTTGCCCCCTAGCAATTGTCTGGTCAAAATGTACATCATAGGGTTGCAATCAGAAATTACTGTGGTTTTACGTAATAATATGTAATGTCGAAAACGTTGGACAGCTTGAACAGCTGCCAAGGCCAATTTCTCCACATGTGTATATTTGATTTCAGTCGGATTCAAATTTCGACTAAGATAATAAATCACATGTTCGTTGTGAGATTCATCTTCCTGAATTAGTACCATTCCAATGGTGGAATGAGAAGCAGCGAGATACAAGATGTAATCTTGGTTGTAGTTGGGAGGATGCAATAACGGTGCATGGGTCAACGCGTGTTTAAGTGCATTAAAAGATCGATCAGCGACCTCATCCCAAAAGAACGGAATGTCCTATTTCAACAACCGGGTAAAACCCTTTGCAAGCTTAGCATAGTTCGGAATAAATCTACGTAAAAAGTTTGCTTTCCCCTGCAAACTTTGGAGTTGGCGCAATGTCGAAGGAGGAGGCAATTTAACGATAGCTTCAACCTTCGAAGGATCAACACGAATGCCTGATTTTGAGACAACAAATCCCAGTAAACGACCCGATTCTACGCAGAAAACACATTTATGCGGATTCAACCTTATCCGATAATGTCGACATCTCATAAAAATTGCTCGTAAATGAGTGGGATGATCGGCCCTACGTAATGAATGAGCAGGTAAATCATCAAGATATGGTTGAACAATGTGCTTAATGTCATGAAATGCATAAGACATAGCCCGTTGAAAAGTTGCTCCAGCGTTTTTTAGTCCAAAAGGTAGTTTACAATAGGCAAACGTTCCCCATGGACAAATGAAAGTTGTTTTAGGTTGATCTGCAGGGAGTATGTTTATTTGATTGTAGCCGGAAAAACCATCCATAAAGGAGAATAGTTCACTTCCAGCACAATCGTCAATTATCTGATCGATATAGGGTGTTGGATAATTGTCTTTTGGACACGCTCGATTAATATCCCTATAATCGATACATACTCTTATTGTTCCTTGTTTTTTAGTAACAGGAACAATATTCGATACCCAATCCGTTAAGGGAATTGGATAAATGAATCCTGCTCAAAGTAATTTTTCAACTTCAGTTTTTATAGCAGCAGCTTTTCTAGGATGTATTTGACGTAATCGTTGACGAACAGGTTTAGCATCCGGGTAAGTCTTAATCTCATGAACCACGATCGATGGATCAATTCCTGGCATTTCTTCATAAGACCAGGCAAACACGTCACGGAATTCTTGAAATAGGGCTTTATAAGTCTGAATTTCTTCGTCTGAACAACAAGCACCTATATGAATGTTTTCAATTATTCCCGGTTTTACTGAAATGTCAATCGGAACCGTTCTAGATATATTTTCTAAATTTAACTCAGAATCAGGATTTTTCAATGGATTCTGAGGTTCCTTGGCATATTCAGCAGTAAATATTGAAGCGAAATCATTTTCAAAATGATCTAATTCAGGTAAGAATGAAGACCTATGATGGAGATCTTCCCATGGTAAATCATCAACAGACAAAAACTCACGAATTTGCTCATATGTATGAACAATTTCAGGAAATGTCGTTGCATCTGAACTAGAAATAGAAAGCGATTCCTCTTGGATCCCATTCATTGGATCGGTTTTGGTTGAAGAGGGGTTGGAAAAAGACTGTACAGTCTGGTACGCAATTTCAAATGGACTCAAAGGCATCGCGCCATCAAATGAGTCTATCTCGGATTCAGAAGGAATAATCCAAGGATCATCAAACATAACTGTGTCTGATGAAATCATATGAATAGTTGCAATAGAAGACGATACGTTAGGAGGAGGAAAGGAAAAAGTTCCTAGCAAACCAGAATCTTTAACCAAACCTACTCCGACATCCTTATAAGGGATAGCCGTTTTACCAACATGCTGGATTGTTTCTGTAGAGGCTGGGTCTGACGAAAAATAAGTTAACTGATCTATTGTCACGATCCTTCCTTGATATGGAAATTTTATAAGTCGAAAGATCGAAGAGACAACAGCAGTCATAGCATAAGACCAACTACGACCCAGTAGAAGGTTGTAATCTAGAGGGGCATCAACCACCTCCACATCTAGATTAACAATTTTCCCTTCAACCCCTATGGGTAAATCCTGCAAAATACCATAAGGTTGAAAACCTTGACCATCAAAAGCTTTTAGAATCGTCGGAGATTGGTTAAGTGTAGGAGAACCAAGAGATTTCCAACACTGAAACGACATAATACACGTTGAAGCTCCCTCATCAATCACAGTCCGAAAAATAGGTCTGTTTTTTACTAACACTGGAATCTGGAAAGCCATTTGGTGAGGGAGACGCGGTGTACTAGTTTCTAAATCGAAGATTATGAGGTTAGAATCCTGAACATCAACAGCTCCTATAGCAGACAATAACAATTTGCGCTGTGCTGGACATGATTGTAGCACTTCCAAAGCCGACATTGCTGAAGGAGAAACAGCTAAATCTTCAACAATATTGTAATTCTGAGCAGCTCTCGCATGTGGATTGAAAGCTGATTTACGAAGAACACCTTTAGCAGGCGGTTTGATTATCAAGTCTGGATTTTGTTTCTCGATCTGTAACGGACCGGAAACAGGAGGAGTTGTATTTGATGCGTTGGCATTAGAAGACTCTCCTTCTTTGCCATCGGCGGGATTCTTAGAACCGTAATCTTGCGATCGCGTCGCAATCCTTACATGAGACATCATCATAATAGGCTCTTCTAAAGTGGTCGAGGAAGAACCAATCATCTTACTATCTTGAACTGGAAAAGGATCCTTCAAGACAGCAGGTTGTTGCAATCCTTTAATGAGTTTCGTAACCTCTTCTCGATATGGGCATTCTTTCGTGAAGTGATCTTGTTCACAAATGAAGCAAGGATAGCGAGGTTTACGTTTCTCATCATTGGATTCTTCTCTATCTGTTTTCTCTTTCGAATTTTTCTTGTTTTTGTTCCTCCCCTTCTTTTTACTACCGGATTTTGATTTTGCCGTAGATGTTTCAACGACATGAATATCGGCAGAAACTTCTTGAGAGGATTCTCCTTTCGGGGAATTAGGTAAAGTTATAATTGGAGAAGAATTCTTTGAGGATTTCTTCTTACTTTTAGAACTAACTGTACCAATCATACCGTCAGCGGCATGAGACCCTGAAGGAGCAGCAGCTATTTGACCTTGTTTGGGTAAATCGGGAATTTTTTCATGTAAAGTACCTGACTGCGTATAAACGAGGTCAAGGTACTGAGCCTGAGCAATTACTTGCTCTTCAGTAACAACACCAGCCTTAGCTACATCTTCAGTGATCTTAGGCAATAATGATTTCACAAACCATTCTGCCAAAATTTGATCCGGAATATAAACCTTCACCAAACGTCGTCTACGTCGCCACTCATGAATATGATCAGAAATATACGTGGACGTAGACTGTTTTAGTGAAGTTAATAATTCTGTGCCATTGTCGTATCTGACAGGCAACTGGAAATGAGTTAAGAAAGACGTTGCTAACTGACTGAAATTATGAAACGAGCCTCGTGGTAACTCAATGTACCATTTGGCTGCTAAACCTATGAGCGTTCTCTGGAAAAGACGTAGGCGAATCGAATCATCAACAATCGAATTAGATGCACACCAAAGGTGATAAGTCATCACATGATTTGATGGATCCTCTCCTGTCTTACCTTCAAATTTCGGTATATCACTGGGCAACTTATGAGGCATTGACGGCCAGTTTTGATAATAGAAAATAGGATCATTAGTAAGGCGCGTCAAATCTGGTAAGTCCAAAGTTGCGATGAACGGTAACTGACGGTTAGGGTCACGAAAACCTTGAGAAGCCAAAGCAGATCCAGGAGGCGGATACCCAGGATAACTAGGAATCGGATTAGCATTGGGTATTGTATAACCTCCTGGATAACCAGGATGAGTCGGACCATACTGAGGTTGTTGATAAGTATAACCAGGGTATGGTTGATAGCTTGGATTCTGAACATAGGGACCGTATTGCGGCTGTCCTTGGTACGGTTGATAGGTAAACTGAGGTTGACTCGTAACAACTGTACTTGTACCGGCTTGTCCTTGGGGCATCTGAACTGTAGTCTGAGCTGAAGGTCCTGACTGAGGTACAGAGACTTGAGGGATTTGCACGGACACAGGGATAGCCGAACTCGGGGCTACAGATACTCCAGAAATAGGTGTAACAGGTTGAACAGACGTTGCAGCAGTTACAGGAGTTTGGGGCGGAGTCTGAGGTGTACTAGGCCCAGCCTGCTGAACTGAACTAGGTGCAGGAGTTTGAATAGCTGGCTGACCAGGTTGCTGAGTTGAACCAGAAACCAATGGCTGACCAGGTTGATAAGGTAACTGCACATTAGGCTGCAAAGGCTATTGATATTGGGACGGATCCCACACCATCATTCCGGGGTATTGTCCCGTAGAAGGTTGAACGTAAGGACCAAAACCTGGTTGAACGTAGGGTTGATAATAAGGTAAAGTTCCAGCTCCTTGAACATATGGTTGACCAGAAGGCTGTTGGTAACCTTGGATTGGGTATTGCCCTTGAGGTTGATAACCTTGAGGCACGTACTGAAGCTGGGGTTGTTGAGGACCCTGAGGAGCATATTGAGTTTGGGGTTGACCTTGAGGAATGTACTGTCCTTGAGGTTGGTAACCCTGAGGTATGTACTGTCCTTGGGGTTGCCCCCAAAAATAATATTGATCCACAGTTTGTCCTGGGAAAAAGTTACCTTGAGGTTGAGCTCCGGGTGGTAACTAACTACCTTGAGGTTGCCCCCCAGGCGGTAATTGACTACCCTGAGGTTGCCCCCCAGGCGGTAACTGAGTTCCCTGAGGTTGACCCCCAGAAGGAAACTGACTGCCTTGAGCTTGAGGATTAGGAATATTACCAGACATCATATAAACTTGTTCTGCGTTCGACGTTTCAATTCTAAGTCCATCTAGACCAGATGATAACACATTTTCGATAGGTTGAGGAGTTGCTCCTGAGAAAGTACCAGACAAAGACTGATATCCCGCAGGAACAGAAGGACCACCATGTAAAAAAGATTCAGGCGTTTGCGTAAACATGGACGACTCTCCAGCCATAATAGATGATGGATAGTAACCTCTGGGTGTAGGATGAAATGGAGCTCGAGGTGGATAAAAAGTAAGACCCGGATTCTCTAAAAAATCAGTTAAAGAAAGATACCAGGGATTAGTTCGAATAGGGCTGTAGAAAATGGATTCACGCTCCCTAAGATTTATCGATTGAGGGGAGTTGGGAAGAGATATGTCTTCGTCTGGATTAGTAAGTTCTTCTATAGAAATTAGTCCAGAAGGAAGATTTTCAGTAATGATATTTCTAACCCTGGGTGAACCTGGATCACTAGAAGTTGGTGAGACAAATCCTGATGATGTTTCTAACACAGAAGATTCAGTTTCAGGCTCAGAGATTTCAGTTTCGTCAGATAATTCTCCAGTAGGAGAAATATTTTCAGTGACTTCAGAAACTGAAATCGGTTCTTGAATATATTCTGTTGTAGGAATTTGATGATCAGGATGTATCACAATAGCAGAGCTTTCAGCTTTTGTTGATCTAAGTCTACGGCTACTGTGTGGTACCAGAGCTCGAAGCCCTTCAAGATGACCTGGTGTAAATTCAGGGGGTTTCCCTTGTATTCTCCGGGATTGTCTCGGCAATTCCGCCACGATGAAAAATTATCTAATCACACGCAATCAAAGAAAAATTTCAATGAAAACACCTAAAGTCTCTAAGAAACAAACAATTGAATCACTCGCTTAAAAAATCTAAGAGTTCAAACCACACACAAACAAGTAACTTTCCGTACTAAAATCACTAGTTGGTGATGAAATCCAACTTAGTAGAGTTTTAACACAAAAAGGGCGGTTGGAACAGTTACCCCGATAACCTGCTTAATGAAACAGACTGGCACAAGTTTCTTCACATAACCATCTCGAGTGAAGAGAACCCCCCAGAGAGTCCAAGTGAGTCTAGTCGACGTCTGTTCCAGGTAAAGTGGGATCTTCCCTCCACCGTCACCTTAGGAAAGAATCCTAAATATTATGGCCTCTAAGGTTACCAACTGAAACAAATATACCTGGGGGAACAGTCTACGATCCGACACACACGCAAGGGCAGAGTAACAAAGCTCAATCCCCTTGAAGGCTCCTTGAACTGAATCCAAGGTTTACCGACAAGTGACCCCTGGCTCCTCGACAATGGTCTATCCGAGGTTTACCGTTTTTAATACGTGTATATCTTCTATCGTTCCCAATGAGGAAGGATTGATTACCCCACTGGTTCAGATATGATCTCGTGCTTAACTCATTTAAGAGGAGCTTCCCAGAGCATACATGCAACAATTGGAATTCTTCCTACCGCAAGATAAATCTACTTGTTTGTTTTATCTATCTTGGAGAGTTAATTACTCCCTACTCCAAGATACTAGCCTAAGCTATGTTGGTGATGAGAGCCCTAGAAATAAAAGATTACTAGATGAATTTTATTTAAGCGTTACTTTTAAGAGCTGTTTCTTAAGTCAATGGGCGTGGAAATGAAACTTTGTATGATGTGAAGACTCGACTTCCAAAAACACTAAAATGCACCTATGATGATATTCAATTCTTTTTTCTTTCAATGAATTTTCTATCTAAAGAAGAGTTAGAGAATGCAACTTTCAAATTCCTTCTTCAAACATGAAAACTAATTGAAAGAAACATTTTGTCTTTTCAATAAACTATCAAAGCTCACAAGAAAAACTCTTTTCTCTTTTCTTTTCCAAACAAGAAGCTACAAAACAATTCTCTTTCGAAAGAAATCTACAAAATTAAAACTATTCAAAACTATGAAAACTAATCTTGAAAACTAATCTAAATTGAGTAAAAGCTTTTTAGAGTTTTTTTTTATGAATGTTTCTCTTAGTTGTTCAGCAAACTAAGAATCTATCAAACAGATCAAAAAACACTCAAAATATGTTTTTTCAAAACACTCAAAGAATAAATGAAATTCAAAACTTTGAAGCAAGTTCTTTCGAAGATTTGCAAAGAAATCAAAAGGCTTAATTTCTCAATCTAGGATGTTTTCACAATGAGGTCGGATTCAAGAGACAAAGAGAGATCTATGTGATCCGAGATACTGCAAATTGTCAAAAATTTTGAATCACTACAAAGACCAAAATAGGAAAAATAATCCAATCGGCAAAACTTCTAGAAAATCATTCAAAATACTAACACTGTTGAAGTTCTTACACAATGAATTCTTGATAGACACAATTACCAGTCTGGGCAGAAACCAAAGATCTAAAAATTAACCAGAAACAGAAACCTATAAATTTTCACAATTTTTACAGGGTCCGCATGTAAGCAGTGTTTACAGGTGCGGTCCCGCACTGTATTCTATAAAGAACGTGCGAAACTGCCCGCACTGTAACAGTTATGCAGAGTGCGGTCCTAGCAAAAATGATAGAAAAATTCAAAACACTTCTAAACTTTCAAAAACAGAAAAAATTTAAAACACCCAGACAGATGTGAATCAATCAAAAACCAGAAAAAGAAACCTTTTCTCAAGTCAAAAATCAAAGAGAACCAAGAACAAACAAGTTCTTCCCCAGTGGAGTCGCCATTTTGTTGGCAGATTAATCCGTCTTGTGGACAAGACCGATCTCTCTAGTACAAAAGGTAACTAGCAACAAACAGCCAATTATACTAATCTCTCTCTAAGCATATAAGATTTATAAAAACACTATACGGGTGTAAGAGCCTACCTCTTGTCCAACGCTTGCTTGCTTACTTGATTTTGTTGAAGTCCTTCCCGTGCACTGAAAGAACGTCCTTCGTATATCTGCAATCACAAACAAGGAAAAAGATTAAGCAGCACCTGTATAGACATTGTCATAAATCATACTTATCATAATGATCAAGGAATTTATGAAATAAACCACAAATTGACAGTTTAATGAGAGAAATGAGTATATTTGTATTAACTTTAAAGATAGAAAACCTTTACAACCTGTGCATTGATGTTGTGCAGGTCCTCCCGGGGTCCGAAGCAGGAATCTCCTTTACTTTGACAAGCATTGCACTCTTGAGCTAAGACAAATGGAGATGAGTGATTTAACCTCACAGAAAGTCTTAGTTCCTTAAGTCTAAATCTCAACAACATTTAACTTCAAATCTCATAAGCTTGAACTCCCTTTGAGGCTACCCAAGGCCTCTTTTTATAGTGAAAGAGAGGAGGTTTCTAGTTCCAAATATGAAGGGATAGAATCCTCCTTCTAAGGGATAAGCTCCTTACATCAAGGGGTTAGCTCCATTAAGAGAGGGATGCATGAACCAGCTTCAAAGCGTATCCATTCCAAAAATTCCCGTCTAGAATCTTCTAGAATTCACCTGGAATTCACTTTTTATCTTCATTTTCTCGCCTTTTTATGTTTTACAGAGGTCCGCACCCATTACACAAAGAACGTGCGGTATGGTTCCGCAGGCAGGCTGGGATTTAGGTGCGGGACCGCAGGGAATGCATAGAGAAAGTGCGATACCAATTCTTAGGGGATTTTAGGGATTTTTCTCTGATTTTGAAGCTTGATATGAGGAGCTGGTATATTGGACTTGCAAAAGGAGGAATTATGAGTAATGATGAGCTCATACAGTCAGCAGAATGTCAAGGTGACAGTTTTTCAGTGGAAACTTTGCAACACCATCTACCTACCCTATCTACTTTACACTACCATTTTCTCTTGTTTATTAGGGTGCACTTAGATTGGCAAACCCTTATCAATCTTCTTTTCTTTTACAAGGCAAATCTATCTAATTCTACTCTTATTACATCCAAGGGCTCAGATTAAACTGTTGAGCACCTTTTATTAACTCTACCTATCTACTTATCTGCCAAGATTAAACTGTTTGGTCAGATATTTATTCTCTATTCTACAACATGAAATTGAAACATAAATGAGTCAAGTTTAAACAGTTTGACTCTTCATAAATTGTGGCAAAAGTTTGACAAGCTGCACACAATTGCTTTATTACAAAAATGAAATAGTAGTGGCATTTGGATTTGCACACTTTCCTTGGTCTATTTTTTGCTTGGGGTTCATTTCTTTCATTTTCTTGATCAATTTATTTTTCTTACCCTTTGATTTTTCTTTTAGGGTATACCCTCTTTACATTTTTTAAATTTTTTGATTTTTTGGTTTTTCAAGAATATGGAACACCTTTGCTCAAGAAAAAGGTTTGAACATATTCCATAGTTCAATCAAGACAATCATGAAAAATGACACCTATTGGTATAGGAGTCTAACAGGTAGTATGGCGTTGAGATGTCATGACGCAAGCCAACCTTTGATGTCATCTCTGCCATCATATAGTCTCGAAAATTAGTTCCATGATCGTTGATGATGGCTTGAGGAACTCTGAAATGCATAATTACATGGTTGAAAATGAATTGAGCAGTTGTCTTACCATCGGCAGCTAATGTAGGCATCGCCTCGGCCCATTTGGTGAAGTAGTCTACGGCAACGATTATATAATCATGCCCCTCGGCCGAGTGAGGGTTACATGTCATAAAATCAATGTCCATTTGGCGAAAGGGCCTACGGTAATGACAAGATGCAAAGGTAAGGGTGGCGCATGCATCTTGCACTGAAAAACCTAGCACGCATGACATTTTCGAACTCCAACGATACAATCTTTGAATATAGACGGCCAGAAGTAACTCGCACGCAGAATCGTTTGGGAGGTAGCATATCCGAACATGTGACCACCACAGGCACCACTGTGACAGTCATTCAGGACTTTCTTAGCCTCTTCCAAGGTCAAACATCGGCAGAGCACAGAATCAACTCCGACACGATATAAGGTATCTCCGACAATGCGATATGGTTGAGAATGATGCCGAACGTGACGTCGAGCACCCTTTGTCAACTCGGAACGAAAAGTAGATGTCTGAAGGTACACGATGATGTCACCATACCATGGATCATGAGTGTTGATTATAAAGAGTGTTTTGTCTAGGATATGATCCTTGGATTGGGATGGGATAGAGTCTGTAGGGAGAGAGCATATAAGATCAACAAAAACCAATGACTTCATCGATTTAGCAGTGGTGAACTCCAAATCGAACTCCTGAAGGATGACAATCCATTTGGAGTACTTTCCCCCCAGCAATTGTCGAGACAAGATGTATGTCATGGGGTTGCAGTCGAAAATCACGGTTACCGTATGCAACAAGATGTAATGGCGGAACCGTTGAATGGCCTGGACCGCGGCAAGCTTCAACTTCTCGACGTGGGCATAGCGCGTTTCAGTGTCAAGAAGATTCCGAGACAGATAATAAACCACATGTTCATTTCCATCATCGTCATCATGTACCAGAACCATGGCTATCGTGTTGAACGTAGCGGCCAAATAAAGGGTAAAATCGCAATGATAGTTAGGAGGATGTATTAATGGAGCGTTGACGAGAAAAATTTTAAGTTTATCGAAGGATTGCTAGGCAATCTCATCTCAATGGAAGGGAACTTCCTGTTTCAAAATTCGTGTAAACCCCTTGGCCACTTCTGCATAGTTCGGGATAAAGCGACGTAAGAAATTCGCTTTTCCCTGAAGACTCTGAAGTTGATGCAACGAGGATCGGGATGGGAGATTAACGATGGCCTCGACCTTGAGGGGGTCAAGAAGAATTCCATATTTGGAGACGATGAATCCCAAAAGACGACCAGAATCCACGCAGAAGACGCATTTGTGAGGATTAAGCATAATATTGTAACGTCTGCAACGGAGAAAGATCTGGCGGAGTTGTTCAGGATGGTCTTCGCGCCAAGCTAAGTGAGCCGGAAAATTGTCCAGATATGGCTGAACAATGTGATGTATGTCATGAAAAGCATAGGACATATCATGCTGAAGGTGGCTCCAGCATTTTTCAAGCCGAACGGGAGCTTCTTGTAAGCGAAAGTGCCCCATGGACAGATAAAGGCGGTCTTATGTTGATCAGCAGGTAAAATATTAATTTGATTATAACCTGAGAAGCCATCCATGAGGGAATAGATCTCACTCCCTGCGCAGTCGTTGATGATCTGATCTATAAAGGGAGTGGGATAGTTTTCCTTAGGACAAGCCCAATTAATGTCTCGGTAATCAACACAGACCCGTATAGTTCCCTGCCTCTTATCTACAGAGACAGTATTGGAAACCCATTTTGTGAGGGGGATCGGATATATGAAGCCCGTGTTAAGAAGTTTCTCAGCTTCTGCTTTTATAGCTGCGGCTTTCCGAGGATGCGCCGGGCGCAAACGCCGATGCACTGGCTTCACACCAGGATAGGTGGGAATTTCGTGCTCGACTATACTAGGATCGATCCCAGGCATCTCTTCATAGGACCATGTGAAAACATCTTTGAATTCGCAAAAAAGGCTTGTGTATACTTGAATCTCTTCAGGAGAACAAGTAACTCCTACGTGAATGTTCTCAACGACCCCCGGT
This sequence comes from Pinus albicaulis, assembly GCA_034641835.2. Taxonomy (NCBI): domain Eukaryota; kingdom Viridiplantae; phylum Streptophyta; class Pinopsida; order Pinales; family Pinaceae; genus Pinus; species Pinus albicaulis. The sequence goes on from CM076581.1 coordinate 724,708,389, forward strand.
TTAACGGAGATTTCGATAAGCATTGTTTGTGTGATGTTACTCAGATTACCCTCCGAAATAACCCCATGAGTCAATATGGGTGTTTAAAGAGGCAAAGTGGGAACCTGAGATGCAAAGCGCTCTAGACAATCAGACATTGCCCCCAAGCAGGGCATGAACGAGGAACGATGATGTCCATCGCTCCACGGCAAATCTTCAAGAGACATCGTTTCAACGATAGCTTCGTCAGACGAGAAGACTTCTCTTAAAGGATCAGACGAATCTGCATCACTGAGCCAAGGAGATTGAGAATATACGTCTAGAGCCATGCTCAAAGGAGCATTTTCAGGGGGAGGAGGATCTTAAGCGGCAACGACTTCACAATAACTGATTTCAAGTGGAGTCAAAGGCATCAATTCTCCAAAATATGTCACCTATTCAGGAGAAGGGATGATCCACGAGTCATCCGACCGAGAGATCATGTTGACTTGAACGGTGTTCGGTGGTGGCATGGGAAAAATACCCATGAGAACGGGGTCTTTGAAAAGACCGAGTCCTACACTATCAGGGGGATTGGGAATTTGATCCATGTAAGGTACATTATTCTCGGAGGATGAGGTGAAGAAAGACAATTGATCGACAGTGATGATCTTGCCCTCATGAGGAAACTTCAGAAGCCGGAAGAGGGTGGACGGAACACATAGCATGGCGTGGGTCCAACTGCGACCAAGAAGAAGATTGTAGTTGAGCTTGGCGTCAACCACTTCTACTTCCACGTTGACTATCTTACCTTGTAATGTGATCGGAAAACTCGCGAGAACACCCAAAGGTTTAAATTCCCGACAATCGAATACCTCAAGGGCATTGGGAGACGAAGTAAGAGCTGGAGAGCCGATGGCCTTCCAGCAAGCAGATGACATAACACAGGTGGAAGCACCTTCATCCACAACGGCCCTGTGTATGTTGAGGCCGTTGATACCAACTTGTATAAAAAGAGTGATTTGATGTGGAAGTTGGGGGACAAAATTTTCGAGATCGAAGGTGAGAATACTAGAATCGGCAGGATCAATCCCACCAATTGCGGACAACAGAGCTTTCCATTGCGATGGGAAACTTTGAAGCACTTCCAACGCAGATATGGCAGAAGGCACTTGTGCCAAATCCTCAACAATGCTGTAATGCTGAGTAGCACGGGCGTTCGGATTATAGGAAGATTTTCGAAGAACACCTTTGGAGAGTGGCCTTACAACGGGTTCAGCGCTGGGCTTCTCAATCTCTAAAGGACCAGAGACAGGTGGGGGAGGAAGGCCATAAACGACTTCCTTCCCTACTACCTGGCATGATCCGTCATAATCCTTCGAACGAGTGGCAATCGAAACAGGTGCAACACCATTCATCATGAAAACTTGGGACCCAAATGGCGCATATGGTGAAGGTTGCTTGACCATCTGGGTCTGATGAGATGGAAATGGTTCTTTGAGAACTGCTGGAGTCCCCTTAGAGCCTTTCATAAGTTGACTAACCTTGGATCGTCGGGCACAATCTTTGGTGTAGTGGTCGTCGTCACAGATCAGGCAGGGGTACTTCAGTTTCCGTCGGGAACCATCATCAGCACGAGATTTGGTGGATTCTGGTTTCGGGGCATCGGATTTGGATTTTCCTTTGCCCTTCTTCTTCCCTTTTGAGGTCTTTTCCGCAGGATTGGCCTGAACGACATTGACCTCCGCAGTCTTACCAGAATCTGGGGCGGTGGGAGCAGTAGAATTATTGGAAGAATTCGACTTCTGCTTCCCATTAGAGGACTCCCGGGAAGTCTGAGAAACGAAACCAATAACATTGTCCACCGATGGGGTAGCTGGTGCTTTAGAGGTCCCTGGCTGCGGGGCATCAGTCAAGATATCATATAGCGTGCCACACTGAGAGTACACTAGATCGAGGTACTGGGCACAAGCGATGGCTTGTTCTTCGGTTACACATGCCCCCATAGCAATATCCTGAGCGATTTTTTTAACAAAGGAGGTAGTGAACCAGTGAGTTAGAAGCTGATCAGGAATATCAAACTTGATCAGACGACAACGACGTCACCACTCATGAATATGATCTGATATGTGAGTGGCTTTATCCTGCTTCAAAGAAGTCAAGAGATGTGTCCCTGCTTCATAATGAATCGGTAACTGGAAATGTGTCAGAAAAGCCATAACTATAGTATTAAAGTCTTAAAAGATACTGTGGGGTAGTTCTATGTACCACTTAGCAGCAGCACCGGTAAGCGTGCGCTGAAAAAGACGAAGACAAATCAAATCATCCACCCAAGAGTTTGAAGAACACCACAGATGATAGGTCATAACATGTGCTTGGGGGTCTTCTCCAGCTTTACCCTCAAATTTAGGACAATCACCAGGCACCTTGGTCGGAACCGAAGGCCAATATGGATTATGGAGAATCGGATTATTGGTAAATTTAGATACATCCGACAATTCCAACGTGGCAAGGAAAGGTAACTGAGGATTAAACGGCATGCCAGGTCCCCGATAACGACCCGTACCTGTACTCCACCCTGGTTGAGCATAAATTTTCCCCCATTGGTTCTATCCCAGAGGATTATGACCATAGGGGGTGTAAGCTGTATAATTGGGTTGATATGGTTGCTGATAACCAGCGTAAGGGGGTTGATAACCAGGGTACTGACCCTAATTATATGTAGGCCCTGTTTGAGCAGTGTAAGGATTTGACTGTTGAGTATAGGTATATCATGGTTGTTGAAGGTAAACCGGTCGAGACCGACCTTAAAGATAATAACCACCTTGGGGTCGAGCGGGTTGCTGGTAAGTGGGGCCCTGCTTAGCCTGATAAGTTGGGCGCACAGGCGGATTCGGCTATGGCATGGAATAGATCGGTTGTTGAGCAGGGTTGATTGGATGTGCAGGCTGCCCTGGTTGAACAGGTTGACCTGACTATGCAGGCTGGCCTGGTTGAACAAGTTGACCTCGCTGAACAGGTTGTCCTGGTTGAACAGGTTGGCCTAGCTGATGAAAGACACCAGGTTGCCCCGGCTTAGCCGGTTGGCCTGATGGCGGGAGAGGGCCAAGTTGTGCCTGATAACCAGGTTGACCTGTGACATGACCAACGGGAAACTAAGGTTTCTGAGGTTGCACTATAGGTTGAGAAGGAAGGACTTGTCCCCTAGGACCGTACAACAATCTAGGTTGGTACCCCGGTTGGCCTGTGGGTCCTTGAGGTCGCCCTGGTTAGACCACGGGGTGAGGCTATAGAGGTTGACCTTGAGGGTTGTAGGACTACCCTTGCGGACCGTACAACAACCCCTGTTGGCCCGAAGGTTGTCCCTGTGAGGGTTGTCCTTGCGGGTCGTAGAGATAACCAGGCTGGCCCAAAGGTTGCCCCTGGAAGGGTTGCCCTTGCGGGTTAGAGGGTTGCCCAGCCTAGGCAGACAGAAAACCTTGAACGTACTGATAAGCCTCAGGAGCAGGAAAACGAAGAGGGTTACCCTGCTCATCATACTGATATGGAAAAACATAGATGGGGGTACCATCCAGTCCATAATGGGAAAAATAAGGACGGTTGGGATCTTGTGAGGACTGACCGACCTCGGAGTTGGACGGCTGTAGAGACAACCGATACTCCTCAGGAGAAATACTCTCTAGAATAGCTGATGCTATGTAAATGTCTTCAGGAAGGGACGAGGTCCTGGTGGACTGAGTAGTGACAGCAAGCGTAGACGCAGCTATGCAAACAGAAGGCCTAACAGGTACTGATGTAACATGACGAGATGGCGTGAGAGGTGTCGATGGCGACATCCCTAACGAAGGAATAACCGGCCTCATGGATGGAGTCAATATTCCCATAAAGGCCACAGCGGCCATGACCTGACTTAAGGACCTATATCCCACTGGAAGCGAAGGACCAGGTGAAGACATAACAGAAGACTCAGGAATGTTTTCTGGAAAAAGCTGGTAATCTTCACCAGATGTAGGAATTTCCTCACTAGGAGAAGGACTGGGTGAGTCCATATCTGACCCTGCCGCTAGATCTTCTAAAATACGGTGAGGACTAGGAGGTATAATGGCAACCAAGAAAGGCGATCCTGATGTAAGAGGAGGGAAGTGTTCCCCTACTCCAAATCCAAACCAAGCGTTGGACAAGGGCCAATTGAATTCAACTAGTCCACCAAAGGGAAGCTCAGATATAACCGGTCCCCCGCCGGGAAACTCGGATACAATAGGCTGCTGAGGTTCAGCAGAGGACTGAGAAACCTCTGATGAATCGTTTGGGTAAGGACTACCAGTAGACGAAACTGAGGGTTCTGCCACTGTGACAGTAACGAAGAGAGGATGAGATCAAAACAAAGCACACGGGAAAAAACCAAGGCAAACAATCAAACGGCCAAAAAAGAATCTCTAAAAGGGCATGTGATCGTAGGTGATTAATTTTACCACATTGAAACTGGAAATTTTATTGTTTCATGTTTTAAGAGTCTAGAAACAAGTAAAATATGACTCTATCTCTTTCAATTTGGAAACAAGCGTGAAAGGACAAGCGCTTGATGATCCTTTCAAATTTAATGATTTAGAAAAGATCGAAATGACTACTCTGGAAATATAGGCAGAAGGGTGTACCAGATATCCATGAACTTCCATATACACCTTGGTTAAGAAATGAAAGAGAAATCAACCAAGGACTTGACGTACGTGCAGGTAATCTCCCCGAATGCTGTGTCAGGTGTATCACGGGTATAAGGCGGCAGACTCGGCTTCCTACGGATAAAGGATAGCAACCTATTGGGGTCTCCCTTTATATACGTGACGGTACGGGGAGCACAAGTCCATACTAGTGTTGTCTAAAGCCAAGAGGCGAACGACGGCTACTAGGTTTAACGACGCCGGAACACGTCACTAACCTAGACCTCTAGATATTTCATTAATGTTTCAATGCTGCCTTAGTGTAAATTGAATAAATTTTAGAGTTGATATTCAATTATTTTTCAATTTCAGGCCCTATCGAATGTTATATCTCAAAATTCCTCTAAATGCACACTACATGCCACAATATATCACTTTGTTCGATGAAGAGCTAACTATGGGAAGGTTGAGAGATTTTCAAACAATAACAAAATGATCACAAAACATCCACTACTGTCTCTAATGCACGCTAATGAAACCAAAAAATTTTCTTTTAGAGTTATATAACACTAATAATGCAGAAAAGCCTTCAATTTTCACTAACTAATCAAAAGCAAAAAGATTTGTTTTGTATTTTTCAATGTTTTAGAGAAAAATGCACCAAACGAAATGAAAAACTAATGAGAAAACCAATTTGAGAAATGATAGCAAAAGATTAGAAACAAGCAAGTTCACTCAATGCAAAACACACAATCAGAACTCAAACTAATGGAAGAAATCCCTCAAATCAAAGAGGAATCCCAGAAGACTCATACAAACCGTGTGAGCTAGGCTCGAAATGAGACAAAGTGAAACTTGAATGAAAAAGAGAGCAATCACTCAAATACCACAATAAAACAATGAAAACCAACCAAACGAATGCTAATAAGCGAAAACAAAGTTGATTGAACAAACGAAAACCAAAAACTCCCACGAGAGGCTCAGCACACAATAGCACCTAGATTCCCTAGGGCTAGAATGTAAAACTGATGGTAGACGGCAAACAACTGGAGGATAGAGGTCAAGAACAGTCAACAAGGACTTCAAGGCACTCAAATAGTTGGAAAAATAATACCAAAACCAAAAATCAGACTCAAAGGGCTCAAAAACAAGTAAACCCTAACACCAAACAGGGTTGGCGCGACTGCTTGGCTGTATCTTGTGCCAAAACAGGGTTGGCGCGGGGGCCTAACTAGCAACAAGCGCCAGTTGGCGCGACTGTCAGGCTAAAAAGCACGCCAATCGAGTTTACTAAGGACAGAAATAAAAAAGAGCAGACAGAGAGTAGATCAGGTGTGGTGGGGGTTGAACATAGGTTTTACACCAGAAGGAGACAAACCAGAAAGAAAATCAATCAACAAAAGCCAAAATCAACTGAAAGAGACAAGACAAACTCCAATCAATTCCCCAGTGGAGTCGCCAGTTTGTTGGAGAGGTAAATCCCCTCTACGGACATAGGCGATCCCTACTAGCCCAGATTGGGTCTAGCAATAATCAGTCACGCAGTGACGCAGGTCTCTAGTTACAAAACGACAAAACATAACAAGCTTCCTACCTCAAGTCCTACGCAATGGTTGTTGGAGAAAGGATGACGCTCCCTGTCCTTCACTTTGGCAGATCATGATCCTTCCGCTTAACACATTCGAACACCTGCACACATGTGAAGAAACACAATGATACACAACATAGAATCTAAATCTTGTAACCATACATCAGTCAGAGAGGATGTAATTCATTGCATCAAAGGAAAAGACACATGAATGAAACCATAATCAAAGTCGCTTATCGTTAAAATAACAAAGGAAAGATACAACCCAAAGCTCTGATGCTGGATCTTCCTTTGGCAGGGGTGACAGTGGAGCACATCTCAATGAAACTCGTTGGAAATGGGACAAAGCTCTCTCTCTTCGGCTTGGCTCTCAAAGGTTGTCTGGCAATAGTCTCCTTGCTACAAGTTCAGCTCTTCTCTAGTGCTATTAAGACTACTAGCTTGCTAAGGGAAAATGGAAAGCTTATATAGATGGTGGAAGGGGAGTTGGCATCCCTACAATCGTGGAATTAGCCCTATCCTCAAGGAAGCTTCCATGATAGGTGGAAAACCACCTCTCATACATGGAGATCCGGAGCCAAACCACCCAACTCATTTTAGAGACTCGTTCAGGAGTTTGTTGGAATCAAACTTCCGCCATTTATTTTTTTTAAACAATCCTGATTAAGCTTTGTGTGAGTGAGACACTGGGACAGAGCGCCAGTTGGCGCGCCCTCTTTGGTGGATTTCGCCCATTGGCGCGAGGGCTGAACTGGCTAGTCGCGCCAAGGCCAAAAGATTAGTTTTTAGGGTTTTTCAAAGGAAACTTTCTTCAGAGGAATGATAGTCCTTGTAAAGGGGGGTGCCATGAAAGTGGTTTCAGGTTATTTCACTGCTCACAGGTCACAGAAAAAGGCCCTCCAATGTGCGGGACGAGGGATTGAAGGGACGGTGACAAATTACTGTGTAACACCTATTACAGACATAATGGAAATAGATGAGCTAGGGTACTGGAAGTGTATCCCTGAGAAGAGATGTGACGGATATCAGCCTCTAAATTGGGTTACAATGAGGCTCAAAGGCCTATTTATTGTTGAGAAACAATGTAAAATCTGAAACGTCCAAAAACCTAACCCTAGGAGATGAAGCGCCAAAACTGTGGGCCCCGTTTCGGTAAATTGGTGTTTCAACTTCCCAGGGACGTAACTTTGTCATCTGATCTCCGTTTTCTGCGCTCAAAATCTCATTAGAAAGATCTGTCCGAGGACTACAAATTTTTTTGTCAGAAAGGGAGTCTTGGTTGCTCTCGGTTTTCCCAAAAAATGTCATTTAGAGCCTCAAAACAGCTCCAGAAGTTCCGGACCCAAAAAAACTGCTAAAAATAGTAAGTTGTGCTAGTACTTAAAAATGGAAAGAACTGATGGCAAGGGTTCAAATGGAATAGGTGGGTGGCCACCAATATCCACCTGGATCATTAATGCCCGAAAATGGCTTCGAGCGTGCAGGACCCGAAAACCTGCTAAAAATAGTAAGCTATTGGAAGTAAAAAGCTGCAAGAATTAATGTTGCGAGTCCAAATGGAATAGGTGAGCGGCCACCAATATCCACCTGGATCATTCCTCCCTCCTTAGGAAGCAATGGTCTCCATTGCGTTAAGTTCCTCCATTAGGGGGGGGGAGGAATTTTGTTGAACTTGGTATTGGATTTGTCCAAGATGTTGCGGACCTATTGGCGAACGTGCTAGATGTAGATGTGTCGTCGGTGGGCAGCCGTTGAAGGATCTGGGAAAATTTATCCGTCATCGCATTCCTTTATTTCTTGAGGGCCTCCTCGAACAAGATTTTGATAGGATCGTCTGCTCCCCCATCTTTCTTTCCTTCCGAAATGGGGGGTCGTCGGGGTTTGCAAGGCTGATCTTGAAATGGGTCAACCAGATCGAGCCCGAACTCCCTATACCCTAACCGCGTTGGGGACATGCAAAGAAAAACAGAGAAAGAACAGACCCGCTCTGATACCACTGATCCGGATTTTATGCAGGAACAGAATAAAATACAGAAATATACATAAACACGGAGATGCAGCAGAAATAATTATTCATTTTATTAATAAATTAATGACTGAAATACACTTACAAACATAATGGAAGCAAGCTAGGGTGTCGCTAGCTTATCTCTGAGAAGAGATGTGGCATACGCAGGCCTCTGAACTGTGTTACATTGAGGCTCGCAGGCCTATTACAGACATAATGGAAATAGATGAGCTAGGGTATTGGCAGCGTATCCTTGAGAAGAGATGTGATGGCTATCAGCCCCTAAACTAGGTTACAATGAGGCTCGAAGGCCTATTTATTGTTTAGAAACAATGTAAAATCTGAAACGTTCAAAACCTAACCCTAGGAGATGAAGGGCCAAAACTGTGGGCCCTATTTGGGTAAACTGGTGTTTCAACTTCCCGCGGATGTAACTTTGGCATTCGATCTTCGTTTAATGCACTCAATAGCTCATTATAAAGATATGTCCGAGGACTACAACTTTTGTTGTGAGAAAGACAATTTTGGTCACTCTCAGGTTTCCCAAAAAACATCGTTCAGGGCCTCAAAATGGCTCAAGAAGTTCAGGACCTGAAAAAACTGCTATAAATAGTAAGTTGTGCTGGTACTTAAAAACATAAAGAACTGATGGTGGGGGTTCAAATAGAATATTTGGGTGGCCACCAATATCCACTTGGATCATTAATGCCCCAAAATGGCTTAGGGAGTGCAGGACCCGAAAACCTGCTAAAAATAGTAAGTTGTTGGAAGTGAAAAGCTGCAAGAATTGATGTTGTGAGTCCAAATGGAATAGATGAGAAGCCACCGATATCCACCTGAATCATTCCTTCCTCCTTAGGAAGTAATGGTCTCTATTGCGTTAAGTTCCTCCATAGGGGGGGGAATTCTGCTAAACATGGTATTGGATTTGTCCAGGATGTCACAGACCTGTTAGCAGACGTGCTAGATGTAGATGTACCACCGGTGGGCAGCCATTGAAGGATCTGGGAAAATTTATCCGTCATCATGTTCCTCTGTTTCTCAAGGGCCTCCTCGAACAAGATTTTGATAGGATCTTCTGCTCCCTCGTCTTTCTTTCCTTCCGCAGTGGAGGGTCATTGGGGTTTGTGAGGTTGATCTTGCGATGGGTCAACCAGATCGAGCCTAAACTCCTTACACCCTAACCGCGTTGGGGGCATGCAAATAAAACAGAGAAAGAGCATACCCGCTCTGATACCACTGATCCAGATTTTATGCAGGAATGCAATAAAATACAAAAATAGACATAAACACATAGATGCAGTGGAAATTATGCTTCATTTTATTAATAAAGAAATGACTAAAATAAGCTTAGAATGTAATGGAATCAATCTAGGGCACTGGTAGCGTATCTCTGATAAGAGATGTGGCATACGCAGGCCTCTGAATTGTGTTACATTGAGGCTCAAAAGCCTATTACATAGATAATGGAAATAGATGAGCTAGGGTACTGGCAGCATATCCCTGAGAAGAGATGTGATGGCTATCAGACCCTAAACTGGGTTACAATGAGACTCGAAGGCCTATTTATTGTTGAGAAACAATGTAAAATCTAAAACGTCCAAAAACCTAACCCTAGGAGATGAAGCGCCAAAATTGTGGGCCCTGTTTGGTTAAATTAGTGTTTCAACTTCTCGGGGACGTAACTTTGGCATCCGATCTCCGAGGACTACAACTTTTGGTGTGAGAAAGGTAGTCTCGGTTTTCCCAAAAAACATCGTTTAGGGCCTCAAAACGGCTCCGGAAGTGCAGGACCCAAAAAAGCTGCTAAAAATAGTAAGTTGTGTTGAAACTTAAAAACGGAAAGAACTGATGGCCGGGGTTCAAATGGAATAGGTGGGAGGCCACCAATATCGACCTGGATCATTAATGCCCCAAAATGGCTTCAGGCGTGCAGGACCTGAAAACCTGCTAAAAATAGTAAGCTACTGGAAGTGAAAAGCTGCAAGAATTGATGTTGCCGATCCAAATGGAATAGGTGGGCGGCCATCAATATCCACTTGGATCAAACCTACAATTTTGATTCAAAGGTTACCTTAGATATTTCCTTTCACAACTAGGGGAAAACTTGTGAGTGATAACACTACCCTGGGGTAATTAAGATGCAAAATCCCCCCCGCCCCCAAGCTTAACCCCAAGACACTCCACACTCCCCTACAGTAACAATACAACTCACCAACCCAAACACAAAAGCTAAGAAACAATAATTGAAACCAACTTCCACAGGAGAGTAGCTCGGCCACTAGATAAAGGTTTCGAAGACAAACTCGCCTCAAGCCAACAAATTGACACTACAGGATGTTGAATACACATATAAGCACACCCTACACAATAACAGAGCCTCCACTAGGGCCAAACCAAAATAAAACATACCAAATACTGAAATCAACAATGGACTAACCAGAGAGAATTACCCGTACAAAACCAGTGTGCATATACCCAAGACCCAAGTGGAGGACAAACCCAATTGCAAAAGCTTCTACCCACCAAGATCATGTGAAATTATTATTTTCCATTCTATCACACATAATCTATAGGTCCCAAATAGGGTTAGGTGTCACCACTAGATTCGGTGTTGCACCATACCTCCACCACACATAGCACTCAATTTTCACCTTTAGTCCAAGCAGGGGGAACGAATTAACACAGAAGGCACCCTTCGATCTTGAATAATTTTCACCCACTGCAATCCCAATGCTCATCACCCACAACCATTCCAAGACCATTTATACTCGTTGCCCTCTCCATAACCTTCATCCGTGGAGCACCAAACAAAGCGTCCCTAACACTTTTTGAAATCATTTATGACACATGGAGTGTGAATTAACGCCCCTGTCTTGAGTCTCCAAACGTCCATTAACCACTCCCATCGAGAACTTAATTTTGAAATTGTTAATTAATAATATTTATTATAAAAGTAATTTAAATATTATAAAATAATTAAGTTACATTTTAATTAATTAATGGTTAATAAGATTTCATAAGAAATGCAAATTGATATATGAAACTAAAAAATTAATTGTCTACTAAGAGGTAAAAACTTGCATAAATTTTTGTGGGTAGTAGCCACTAAAAAATATTCACATTTTTATTTCTACTTATTAAGTATGAACTTTTACATTTTTGCTCCTACTTATTGAAGTGTTGAAGAAAAAAAAATAATGGTGGGTAATAACAACTTTTGGTAAGTATATTTAATTACATCTTGTTCTTATCCATATTTTATGGAAATACTTAAATCATAGTGGGTATTAATTGATGGTAAATATGTTATTTACTTGAGTATGATTTATTTTTAAGGATTTTAATTTTTGATGATTTACTATAAATATTAACAATGAAAAAAATAAAAGTATCTAAAAATCATAATATAAATATTGCAACTCCATCCAAAAACTTAAAGTTTTATTTGATCAAAATAAAAAATCAAATGTGTAATACCATACCTACGGGGCAAGTATAATAACACCATTTATGAAATTTCCAAACCTCTTCAAACATACTAAAAAGAATCAAAAATATGATAAGAATATAATTTTAAAATAAAATAAAATAAAAATTATATATATATATATATATATATAACAATTACACCACACATCTTCAATAAATTATCTAAAATTTAAATCTATATAAATTTGTTTTATATTTTAACATAATATTTATCTTTTATTTCAAATAACTCTAAATATATTTCAAATTTAAAACATAAATTCTATACCCATGGTCATTATATGTATTTTGTCAGCTTGAATGGTTTAGTTTGTAACTTAAAAAAAGAAAGTTTACGCAGTAGGAAGCACTTAATAATTAATATTATTTTTAATAAAATTCAAGACAGCAATAGCTGCAAATTTATTTTAAAATTGTTTGTTTAATTAAGTCAAATTACATATATTACTTATATATTTTCCCAAACAAATGAATAGAAAGTTCGATAACTAATGTAGTTGTGATGATAAAATTGTTGATAATATAAGTTATTTTTAATTATGTGATTATTAAAATATTAATTTTATATTCACAATTAATGAATAATAGAATTGTTAATAATTAAACTATAGATTAAATATTTGTTAATAATTAAATTATAACTTAAATATTAATTATTTTAATTAAAGTTCCATAATATGGTTCTTAATTTTATAATGATAAAGTTATTGATGGTATGAATTATTCGTGGTTATGTTATTATTATAGTTTCACTTTTGTATTTAATAATTAAAAAATATTAAAATTAATTAAAGTAAATTTTAAAAATAAATACTAATAGTATTTTGTTTATGTTGTTGCGTGACTTTGGGAGTTTTTCTGTATAGTTTTCTATAATCAATTTTATGAGAAGAGGTTTTGTCTTCGTTTTCAATTAGATTGTTTCAAGAGTTTGTAAAGATTCTAGATCTTCTAGTATTCTCTTTAAATCTCTTTATTTTAGATATCTTTTTCATAGAGCAGGTGAGTGAAGTAGGGTTTCTAGTTTTTCAGAGAAACCTTTACTATGTGCATTTTGGCAAGTTAGAAATCTAAGGTGTTTCTTGCTAAAAGCAGTGTAAGATCCAAAATATGAAGTTAAATCTAGTAAGATCGAAAAGAATATCCAATATATGCAGGAACATGCTCTAATCTACAAGTTCATGGGATAATGGCCCTTTGAAACGTGTCTCATTGGTCGGATCCAAAATAAATGGAAACTATATGATAGATCCAAATTGTATCATTATATTGTTTTTCATCCATCTCGATGCTTTCGGAGTGGAAAAAGTGGAGGAACAAACTCACTGGACCTCTTTTACCGGCGGGGCTCAATTTGGTGAATTGGGGTCTGAAACCTTTTAAGAGCGTTTTGAGGCATCAAACAACATTTATTTGGGGGTAAAACTTTGTCACTTTAGTGGAGCACCTTTTTGTCTTATTCTACATGCAAATATTGTTCCAATGATGAAAGAATCAAGTCAGTCGGAGTCTGTATGTGAAATTTATGCCACTCAGAAGTTGACATGCTTATTTTCACCACCATAATTCCCGAGGATGGCACATCAACCTCCATTATTCATGAAAAAAGGGCTAGCCATGTGATTATGATGAAGAAGAATCTAGAAGAGTTTATATCATAACTCTAGTTAAGAGTTTAGGTAGTCAAACCTAACCATTAGTAGGATATTGGGTTGTGTTATAAGTGGGTCACTAGGAGAAAAAGAGGTTCCATTCTTTCAAGTGCATTTGTTCCATAGCTAAACACAAATAACCAAGAGGGATAAGAGATAGAGCACACCGAGAGAATTTGTGCATTGTACTAATCCTCGAGCTACAAGACATACTTCGTTGTACTCGCAACCATATTTCCATTCACAAAAAGAGAGTGGAGTGACCTCACGTTCCAGTTGGGTTTTTCTCCCGAAAGGGTTTCCCAGGTCATATCTTGTGTCAAATGTGTGTGTGAGATTTTATTCCATAGTTCTATATTTTCTACATATTTTTAATTCACATGAATATGCTATTAACAATAATCTACATAACTATAAATCTAAAGGGATATAAAATTGTAATAATGTATATTTTGGAATTTTTAAGTATAATTTTATTATATTTGTTGGGATGAATTGTCCAGTGGAATATCCACTATTATTTATAGATCAAGAATCAAATACAACTGAAGCTAGGGGCCAAAAGACCCTTCACAAATATTTCTTCCATCTTCGAAGATAGATTGAGGGTTTTTGAAGGAGAGTTGTATTTTTTTTTAAATGCAAGGCTCTTCATGTGATTTTGGAAAGAGTAGTATAATCTAGAGAAGGAATAATTCCTTGTTGCTGCGGTGTGGGTTCAACTCTTTTCTCTTCCAAAGGAGTATTGGGAGGAGGAAATCATTGAAGGAATAGGCAATTTCATTGGCAGTTTTGTAAAGGTCTTAGATAAAACTAAGAGAGGGAGGTACACATCATATTCTAATATATGTGTTTATATGAATATCTCCCAACCTCTTCCAACTTCAATAGATATTTATTATCGGGAAAATATTTGGAAGCGGCCTATAGATTATGAACATGTACCCTTTATATGAAAATATTGACATGAATATGAGCATATTATTAGGGAATATTCGATGAATGCAAAGGAATTGCCTAAAAAAAAACCCTCTCAAAAGGATCAAGATGATTTTTGAAAAATCCCCCAAAGAAGATAAAATTTGAGTCCTTAGGATCCCTCAAATTTTAACAAGATCCCTATATATGGAAATAAGCCCAAGTCTTTCTCCTCTCTAAAGGAGTTTTCATAGCAAGATAATATTTAATTAAGAATTCAACCAACAAAAGGAAAAAACATGAATCCCTTATTGAATCTTCTAGAGCCTGTGCAAAAGTTTCTAGACAAGTACCATAAAAATCCTTTACTACAAGAAATGGTTCACTCCCTCTTGGCAGAAGTTAAAGCGCAAGCCCTAGTAGAAGATATGGATCTCTATGATTCATGGTTAAATTCCCTTGCATAATAATGGCATGGAAAATATGTTAAGGACATGTCAGTTCATTACGCTAGGATTCTTTACAACACCTATCTCCGGTGCAAGAAAGAAGGCTAGCCATGCTTGAGTTATTCAAAGTCCTGTCATGGGCTTCACACAAAGGATTTCAAGGTGATCTCTAGGCAAGATAATTAAGCCTAAAAAATAGGTTGCAAGAGAAATAAAAAAATTGATCCAAACATATGGCAAAAAATTAGTCGGCTAAGGGAAAATCATGCCAATGTTAGAAGCATTTTCTCCCTTGAATACTTGAATCATTAAGGATTTTTTTGTGTTGTAATGAATTTCAAAGTTAGTTTATGATTGTCTTTTATTGGTAGGTAACTTGTTAGTCTCATCCAAGCTTGATACAAAGAATCTCCTAAATTTTGGTCCTCTTTTGGAAATCTTGGCTATATGTAACTTATTTCTTATTAATGAAAGGATCCATTAGCCTACAAAATAAAGTACATCTTAAAAAAATTCCAATTAGAGTTTTAATTTTATGTGGATAACGAAATTCTAATGAAAAACATTAAATTATAAATTATAAGATAACATGGTATCTTGGGTTTTAAAATTACAATATATATATTTAGCACATATATAATAATATTTCCTTCATTTTAAAAAGTTTAAAAATTTAAATATATTTAACTATATCATAACATTGACCCCAAACGGGGTGACTACGATGTGATAGGTTGGGAGGTGGGATACTTTCATCGAACTAACCTACATGCCAACGAGACATGACAATACACCCCCTTAAGATTAAATTAAATTTCAAGCATCAAACACGGCTCAGTGTGATATTTCACCACCTGGTGAAAGCGACGATAAATTCCTACGATGTGTATACATTAATGACGTTGGAAAGCAATATGAGTAGACCTAGAGGATTAATTTGGATGTGTAGCATGCTAGAAGGTGAACCTATCAATTTGAGTTCTCACACCAAGGCAACCTTTAATTGGAAGCAGGAGGTAAGCATTTTATTCAAAATCATAATCATGGGATTGAGAAATCATTACTTCACAAGGTACATAGCTTGGCTCTAGGGAATCATATTGGGAATGGAGGTAGTCCGACATCTTAGCACTTGGATTGTTTTCATTATTTTTCCTCAGAGTGTGAAGTTTTGCTTTTTTATTCTCCTAGTCAGTGATTTAGGGAGTGCATTTGCTAAAATTTGGGTCTAATCCTAGGGGATATGAAGGTCGATCCAACTCAACCAAGATTTTTCCTTCGTCCTTCCTGATGATTGTACAAAATCCAAGCCTTTTAGGGGGCTCCAAGCTTATCATATTGTGTAAAATTTGAAATTTCCATCTAAGTTCCAGGTTCTCATGTCAAATCTTATCTTTGACCTCTCTGACAAATCACCTCCAAGAGATAGCAACTTGGGGTTGCATCGACATGCAATTAGGTTTTTTTCTTAGCTTGCATTTATGAAAGTTCATTCATTGAGGACTTAGTCTCCTCTTGGGGGCGGCATAACGTGAGCCAGGCAAGTCAAACTATCTCCTTTGCCCCCCCTCTTGATACCAACGTGATCAATCGGGCTACTATTCTGGCTTGGGTTGTCTAATATTTTTGAGTGGTTTAAATCTTCATACCAAGTTGGTCTCTCAAAGGATCAACAATGCACAAAGACTCAACTCCTTACAATATCGTTACCCTCTCTTAGAAGCTAGCACCAATCACTCATGATGGTGAACTATTGGTGCCTTTAACCCACTCTCTTAGTTGTCAATCAACATGCCGCGTTAGAGAGAAAGGGTTCAATGAGGAGTGGCACACTACCAGGAACATGGTCATTCAAGGGTGCAAATGCAAGCTGAGAGCTCAACATCCAGACACGATGAGCTTACCCCTCAACTGGTTCAAGAGGAAATTTCTCAGGAAAAATAGGAACTAACTAATGAAAGGCACAATCTCACTAATACATAGGTTTTGGTGGCGATGGCAAACTACATTTTGAATGTAGGACACACTAAAATTTGCTACAACTAATACATGTATATTATTGATATCTATTGGTAGTTGAAATTTATTCTTGGAAGAGTTTTAGTTGACATAAATGAAATCAAGGAGGACATACTTCTAACACTTAAATAGATGCAGAATGACATACATGAATCGAAGGTTTAGACATTTAAAAAATAAATTTGGAATCCCTTGTAATCCTAGCTACTCCCCAAGCAACAAGGATCCCATTCCAATCTAATCCACTGAATTGAATAACTTTGGTTGAATGTCTTGTAGAGAATTTGATTTTTGTATTTATGTGTTTAGGTTCTATATTTTTTTCCCCAAAATGTCCCTAGAGGCCTAGTAGTAAATCATAGTATTTTTTTTCATGAATTTGATCATAATTATTTCTTTTGGGATAATGAAACGATTGAATTTTTATATCTAGTCTGGTTTCGTTATTGGAAAACTATAATGGACTTCTAAAGGTGTGTGTGTGTGTGTATCTCAAATTTGAAGGAATAAAAAACATTTACTTTGCAAAAAATAATAGAAAACCATATCATAACATCTTATTAAATGCCCCCCAATCCGGGTGATCAAATTGAGGATCCAAGAGGTTAGGTGCAAGCCTTCCATCCCACCACCTCACAAAAATTTAAGAGGGGGAGTGGCATGGCCAACCCTCCCTATGCATCAAGCATGTGAGCATTCCTTTCGTAATTTATAGACATGGAAAGTCTTAAACTCTACAAGAGCTTCCCCATTGTGGCTTTTATGTTGTGTTAATGTATTCCCCCCACCATAGGTGGTATTTCTTATGGGGTCTTCCAGCGTTGAGGGGCTTGTGCATGGTGAATTTCATGTAATACTAAGGAATTTCTACCTACTTTTTTCTTAAATGTGCCCGCTTGTGCCAGACAATGGAGCTGCAACAATTGGGTTTTGTTCATGCCTTGTACAAGTTTATTGAGTCTAGATGACTTGGTACTCATAGAGAGAGTGGGGTGGAAAATTAAACGGAAATGATGGTTTTTTGGATGATATTTCTTACTAGATATTGTGGTTCCTTCCAAAGTTGGTGTTTTCTATCGTATAAATCGCTTCCCCATATTTATCTCTATAGCATTCATAGGTTTTGACAACATGGGAGGCTTTCTCTGATGTACTTCATGTTTCTCTCAACTCCATTCATATTTCATTTGGCTCGAAATTTAATGGATTTAGTTCATTCTATTATATAGTAGTTTCTAATAACTAGCATCCTAGTTTGTGGTGTGTCGACAATTGTTGAAAGCTCAACCCTACCCAAAGAATTTTATCTACTACCCGATTTCTCTGTTTTTACATCCCGTGCTATTATTATTTAACCAAGCCTCCCCTCATCTCTTGTATTAGTCTTCCTTCAAATATCCCCCGTCTTTGTAATTCCTTCTCTGGTTTATTGAGCCCTAATATTTGTAACCAATGTTTCCCTTTCTCGTGCATCATGCCTCAACAATGCATGTACAATTGTTGATGGGGCAGTGGCCATGGCCCCCAAGATAGAGCATGAGCCCAAACCTAGGCTTAGGAGGCTACAACCATCTACCATTCAACTACCCCTCCCAATATTCATGATGATATTCACCATCTCAAGACCCTCACAATCGATGACCAACAAGCTTTCTCATATTCTTAAATGATTGATGAGGTAGCCCACTGGATTCCTAACTTTGGTCACACCAAGGGAAGACAAAAACAATACCTAAACTCCATTACCCTTCATTGGCAGATGTAAACCCTCCTATGCAAGGTCATGAAGAAGAGATGTGAGGAGAGGAAGACCATTATCTCTGCTTTGATATCATGTGTGCCTAGTGTTACCATCATTCGTCTCTGGGGAGCCTGGATGCTAAGATAGGCCACTTAGAGAGTTATCTCCAATGTGATGTTAAGCCTCTAGGTCCTCTAGGGTCTAGCACCCAAGATCTAGCTCTAGTGACTTCCTCAAATTCTTGATTTTATGTTATGTCTTATGGTAGTACTTTTATTTGTAGTTCAATAACTAATAGGATTGTTAATTACGTTGTAGGCGTATTTATTTGAAAACAACTCACCTGTTGCCTAGTTGTCCTTCATTTTCACCATTAGATTTTTTGTTAGACGAATAAAATTTCCTCACACGTTGATTTGAATTAGGTATTGTTTGGTGAGGTGGCAAGAGATCCGGCCTTGGTTCATAAGTCTTGGATCTAACCGCCGTCATTGACCAAAGTTAGTTAATGGCACTAGCATTAGCCTTCCTCACCTCCACTAGCGTTAGCCTCGCACATCAAAGGATGTTGATTCGGCTAATGCCTTTCTCTGTGTTCTTAACTCCCAGAGTGAAGAAACTGTGCACCTGAAATTAGTTTTTTGGCTAAATGTTGAGGTGTCCAAACAGAAAACAAATATTTTTCTGGTGGGAGATGGCATAAATGCCACCGTCATCACCGGCAATAGAAGCGTTGTGGACGGATGGACTACTTAGTGCATCACCGGCAATAGAAGCGTTGTGGACGGATGGACTACTTAGTGCTCTGCAACAGTTGATAAGTTGTTTTACTCGTTTCTTTCTCTGGTTAATTTGTTATTTTTGTTTTGTTGGTCAATGCGTGTTGGTATGACCTTGGTAACTTCAATTTAGAATAGGGATGGGTTATTCTAATTTTGTTTCGGAGTTGTCTTTAGTGTGACTTTTTGAAGTTTCAGGTGCCGGAATCCAGTGAAAATTTTTGAGGTAAAATCTTGATTTTTTTTATTCAAATTGGTTTTTTGACTCTATATATGGATTCAGCACCCTCAAAAACCTCTAGGGCACTTCGATTGTGCAAAGTTAGCAATCAAACTTCTCTTTTCAATAAATTCCTGCCGAAATTTAGAGAAATTACACCGTAAAAAGTCACCGTCAAAGCCTTCAAAAAGTCGCACTAAAGACTACTCGTTTTGTTTCCATTAATCTTTACTGTTCTTGCCTTGTCGCCCTCACACGGAAAATGATTGCTATTACGGCTGTCACTGGGCAAGGCTTTCTTGCTCGGATATCACTTTCGAGAACACAGCGGGCCCAAAGAAGGGTCAAGTTGTGGCTTTCCGACTTGGGTCGGATCTATCGACACTCTACAGCGGCAGCTTCAAAGGTTACCAGGACACGCTTTACGCACACTCCCTTCGACAATATTACCGGGAATGTGACATTTACGGTACAGTTGATTTTATCTTCGGCAACGCGACAGCTGTGTTTCAAAATTGCAGTCTGCTTCCCAGGAAACCGATGGCAAATCAAAAGAATTGTTTCACGGCTCAAGGAAAAGACAATCCAAATCAAAACACTGGATTCTCTATTCAAAATATTTTTTAGTTAGTTTATTCAGCTAACACCCACATCAACAATTTAAAATATAAAAAATTTCCATCTCTAACGCTGAGCTTATTAAACAAGATTTTCGAATTAAGTAAAAATTGAATTGTAATGAAAACCGTGATTTCCCTCCACATAATTTTTACGCTGAATCCTTTCAAAACCTGCAACTGCTCCGAGTTTGTGTTTTCTGTAAGGACAGAAATCTTGTGGTCACTAGATTTTCTATAGAGTTTGTTCCTGTGATCGAATCGGTGCAAGAAAATCCGATTTTTTATGAAGTGCCATATGGCGACTACATGAGATTCTCTGCATCAATCTTTGAACGAATCGGCCTTCGTTCCGGAGGGTCCCCTTGGCGCGAAGTAAATGGCATATTTCGACGGTATTTTCTTTGAAGGTTAGGGACAAACAGCGCTATCCATTACTTTTCCCTCCACGCCAACCGCGGATTTTGCCTTTTCTGGTTTCCATGCTCATACAGAAAGTAGACTAGAAGCTTCGGCCAGAGGTTTTATATTTTTATAAATTTTCGCCTAATTTCAGCTCTGCAGTTGTTCACAAGATCGCTGGAGTGTTTTGGCGGTCAATTAACGCTGGTCGGTGCTGAGATTGAACGTCTTCGCAGTACATTAAAGTTGGTGAGTGCTGTAATTTCTTAGTGTCGCTTAGCCAGTTTCTTTGTCCATGTTCTTGTAGGTGAGGCGGTCGTTGAGCTCCCAAAAACATGCCGCTGGTCTCCCGAAAAACTTATTTCATGTCACTGCTTTTTAATAAGTTAACCATTACCTGGCGGAGGCCGTGTTTTGTTCCTAAATATCGCTCTATTGTCATAAATGCATGTCCGGTGCACGATCTCGCTCTGTGGAGAATCGTTGCAGTAAATCTTTGAGCGGTTCTTTTGTGTTATAATTCTCAATGGCAGTCGTTTTCTTGATCTTCGGCATTAACTTTTGGAGTTAATACTTTGAGATCTGCTTTCACACGATTTATGATTCGCCCAGAAACGGATGAGATATCTTGCTGAGCAATTATGGGATCTTTTAAAAAAATTACAGTGTTTTTTTTTGCAACATCTGACCGTGGTGATGCAATTGGTTTTATTTTAGTTGGACTTTCTCCTACGTAAGTGGTTTCCTTCTAAAAAAATATTAAGACCATCTACACTAAACTTAATAATAACTCACAAAATATATTACTTCGGTTTTAAAAAAAAAACACATTTAAACAAATCAAGGTTTAAGAAAAATCCGACCATTTAATATACATATATAATAATAAAATCTTATAATAAATGTTAAATCAGTTTCAAATTTCCTAACTTCCCGTTAGATATGAAAATTTTCAAATTCCTTTAAAATAATAGATAACTTCACAAACTCTACCGCCCCGTATAAAAATAATAATAATATTAAATAATAACTGCAATTATTCTAACTTTCTCTTATATAATCACAAATAAATATTATAGTAAAATGGTATACCAACATTCAACATCTAAAGCATATTTAAGATACTAGCATGTAGAACTGGAAATTCGTTGGCGAAGTATTTTAAGCACTTGAATCACCATGCGATATTTTAGAATTCCTCACAAATAACATTGTGTTATTTTTTATGGGATAATTGAGTGATTGGTTTTAAATTTCATAAACGATATTTTTCTTCAAAGAATAATTTCGATATCTTACTGATAAAATTTAAAAATAGATTTTCAATTTGGTGGAGTCTTAACTTTTACTAAATCATATTGATTCACTGTAAATTTTTATATATATTTTTTAAATATTATTTTTTCTAACAAATTATAATTAAATAAAAATGTCTAAATTAATAATAAAAAATAATATATATATATATATATATATATATATATATATATATATATATATATATATTTATTTATTTATTTTTTAATATATAATTTTTATTTTTTAAAATATATTAATATTATTTAAGTATCAAGATATCATTTTTTTGGGATTCAACTGCGTTAAGAAAATCATTTAACAAAGAAGAAAGGAGGCATAAAGAGAGAGGACCTGGAAATGGAATTCTTTCGAGACTTAATCACTGACCTTAGATTGGTAAACATACCAACAGTGAATGGCAAATTCACCTGGAATAACAGAAGAGGGACATTGAATCAAGTTGCTTCAAGGTTGGACAAGTTCCTTGCTTCAAAAGATTTAGTCAGTGTGGATGTGTTCTATGAAGCAGTCATCCTCCCAACGTTGGGGTCAGATCACTAGCCGATAATAATGGAAATAGACATGAAAGAGAGCAGAAAAAACCGGCCATTTAGATTTGAATCATTTTGGCTCAGGACCCCAACTTTCTGGAAAAAGCTAAAGGATAGTGGGAAACCAACCATATTCAAGGTAGGAATAGAATGCATACTTTCCAACTCAGATTGAAAAATCTAAAGCAGGAAATAAAGAAATGGAACAACACCGAATTTGGCAATATTCAACAAGATAAATAAATATTGCAAGGTGAAATGAAGCGAGTTCAGCAAAATATGATCAAGCATGGGAGAATTGAGGCTCTAGCAGTAGAAGAAGGAAATCTCCTAAGCCAAATATAAGACAGTAGGAAGCAAGAAGAACTACTTTGGAAACAAAAATCCAAAGTGCAATGGCTGAGAGAAGGGGAGAAAAATACAAACTTCTTCCATAAAGCAATGATCCGGAGGAGACAGCGCAATTGAATTTTTTCATTGAAAGACTCCGCTGGAAATCGTGTTTTGCAACATAATGATATGGAGAATATGTTAGTAACGCACTTTCGTAACCTCTTAATGGAGGCAGAGCAAGATAGATCTGCAGTTATTGCCCGAATCACAAGACACATCCCCTCAATAGTAAGCAGAGATCAAAATTTAGCCTTACTCAGGGAAATCACTTTTCAAGAGGTGGAGGAGGTGGTCCGGAATCTGCCCAAGAACAAAGCAGTAGGTCCCGATGGCTTCACAACAGAATTTTATCAAGCCACATGGCCATTCACGGGAAATGATATATGGGAATTGGTAGAAGAATCTAGGCAATCTAGACACGTCCATCTAGCCTTAAATGCTACCTTCATCTCTCTCATCCCCAAACAGGAGAATTCTGACACCCCTAAAGGATTCCGCCCTATTGCCCTTTGTAATGTTGTTTACAAGATTCTCTCTATGATCACGGTCAACAGATTAATGTCTATCCTTCTGAACCTCATCTCTCCAGAACAAACAAGGTTTGTGAAAGGTAGACAAATTTTGGATGGAATTATAACGGCACAAGAAGCAATCCATTCTCTTCGCAGCCTTAAAGAAAAAGGTATGCTTATCAAACTAGATCTATCTAAAGCTTATGACCACTTAAGTTGGCCATACTTAAAAGTTGTCCTATTAGCACTCGGATTTGATGGAAGATGGATTCAATGGCTAATGTCTTTTATTTCCTCTACCAACTTCTCAATATTGTTGAATGGTATTCCTTCCAACCCCTTTAATGTCTCGAGGGGTCTTCATCAAGGAGATCCCTTATCCCTTTTTCTGTTTATCATAGCAGCTGAAGGTTTAGGGCGTCTGATAAAATCCAAACTCCAAGAGGGACAATTAAAGGGACTAAATCTATGGGGGCCAGACTTAACTCTTTCCCACCAACAATTTGTTTTTGACATTTTGTTGTTCTGTCAAGCTACGCTGCGGGAAGCTAAAGTCATCTTATTTGTTCTTAAAGACTTCATGGCTGCCTCTGGGACCCTTATAAACAATGATAAATCCAATGTTTACTTCTTTAACTCCAATGAGGTCTCCCAGAGGTTTCTTGCCCGAACTCTGGGTTTCAATCGGGGCTCCCTCCCTATGAAGTACTTAGGAATCCCTCTTACCCTTAATTCCCATAGGATATCTGATTGGAAAGATCTTCTTAATCGCATCCAGAAAATATTACAGAATTGAGCTTTTTGTGCCCTCAACACACCTAATAGAGTGGTTATCTTGCACTCTGTTCTATAGTCTATTCCTATTTACCAGTTGTCCGGAAGAGCTGCTCCTAAAACAGTCTGCAATAATATGGTCAATCTATTTAAAAAATTTCTATGGCAAGGTACAAATCAAAAAAGGAAATGGGCTCTGCTCTCCTGGGATAAGCTGACCAATCTCAAAAAACTAGGTAGTCTGGGTTTACGAGATCCCTTCATTCTTAATCAAGTAATGGGAGCTAAACTATGGTGGCGGTGGCTTCAAGGAGGTAGAGACCTCTGGAAAATCATTTGGGAAAGAAAATATGGCACGCCAAGCACAACTGTGGGAAAATTGAAAGCAGATGCAGCCCCTAAAGGATCTACTATCTGTAACTTAGCATCTACAAACATGGATTTGATTCGACAGCACAGCTTCTGGGAAATCCGAGGAGGTCAAACAACCTTATTCTAGGAAGACTCATGGAAACAATGGGAAAAAATATTCAATCGCCTAGATTTAGGTGAGATTTTCCTATTCACCAGTATGCCTCACACAAGATCGTTGGGCCAAAACTGGCATGGGGAAAATGATGGACAGTGGCGGAAATGGAGAGGTAAAGATCAGTGGTCGAATGCCCCACAAACATTTCAATAGAACAATTACGATAAAGAGATGAAAACTAGGAAGCTTGCCTATAGTCATGGAGAGGACATTCTGAGATGGGGATATCGCACTAAATGCATGTTCACCATTCAAGAAGGATATTACATCAAATCCAACAATCTAAATAGCATTACAGTACCACTCTGGCAGAAAATATGGGCTAGCAAACATTGGCCAAAAATACAACATTTCCTCTAGCTCGTAAGTCACTGGAAAATACTTACCTGGGATCAGCTACAAAAAAGAGGAATGCAAGGGCCTTCCATGTCTATAATGTGTAACAAATAGGAGGAAACTATAGAACATCTTCTCAATATCGGTGGCCTTGTAGAAGAACTCTGGCACAATATCAGTGTGGTTTTTCAACAAACATATAGAGATAATACGAGCATCACACAAACCATACTAAACTGGAGGAAAGGGGGATACACCTGTATTGTCCTTAACAAAGCCTGGATCTTATCCATAGGATTTCTCCTTTGGATTATCTAGAAAGAATAGAGCAATAGAATCTTCAGGGAAGAAACAAGACAATGAGATCAAATCTGGCATATCATCCTAGAACACATCCAGGAGACCATTCTAGCAGAAAAGTGGAATACGGAAGATTGGACGGCCAATGGAAATGAAGGCCGCATCCTCGCAATGTTGAGTTTAAAACATCAAATGTTGGCTCGAAACCTATGGAAAACAACTCAGATTTGGCAAAACCCTTTAGGCAGATTCCAGACACCCCAACCAAGGTTCTTGAAGCTAAACTATGATGGGGCCTCCAAACGCAACCTAGGACAGGCGGGAGCATGTGGAATATTCAGGAATCCCTAAGGATCAATATGCAGAATTTATACGCTAAAGCTGGGATTTGCCACAAACAATGAAGCAGAATTAACGGCGGTCAAACAAGGGCTCACTATTGCAGTGTGAAAAAACTATCAAAGACTAGTCGTAGAAGGAGACTCGGCTATGGCAACAGGTATACTCCAAAAACTGCAGCAAGGAACACCATGGGAGAAGATAAGCCAAAGCTAGAGAACAACTAGAATTATCCAAGAGATCCACATAATTATGCAGGATATAGGATATCTCATCCCACTGCATGTGCGAAGAGCTGGGAACAAGGCAGCAGACTACCTCGCTAATTGGGGATGCAAACATGAAGGATGCCAGTTGGACATCAATGCATCTGACAGGGCCTGGGACATTGAACTCCACCCAGTACAAATCATCATAAGCCGAGACAAGGAAAGTTCACAAGATCGAGACCCCCGATTGGGGTACCACGAGGAGAGTGAGAGGGGAGGGTTAGTGGTGGCACGCAGTGCCGTGCACAGATCGCATGAATGATTCACCACCTCGCACGATGTATTGGGACATGAACACACGCCCGATAATAATGGTCATCGTAGGAATAGCTAGCAACCACAGGGGGATGTTAGGTAAGTATTAGAAACAACATTGAGGTAGAAGGTTAAGGCCAGCTACATGCTGGAGAGGTAGCATCGAATCCGGAAGGTAGCAGAAAGAAACCACAATAGCAAAGGACGAAGGTTGGCGTCGGTAGCTGCTCTCCTGGTATGTTGTCCTAACTTTGATAGCAACCATGTATGAAACTGTAAACTGGATGCCTCTCCTCAGAAATCCCTCCGAAAGAGGTTGTTTTACCGTTCTAATGCCTTGTTATTACCGGCAAATTGGGCATAGAATGCTTCATTGTATGCATGCAGCCATTTTCCATAGTGGGGTGATCAATTTTGAATTTCTGGATACGTTACAGTCAACTTTATTTAATTTTAAGGTTCAGGGTTCTGGATTTTACAACATGCAGTCTTTAGCTTTTGTTTGAAGAAAGACATGGTTGTTTTGATTTTCCTGGGCCCTATGGTGACACCCTACTTTAGAACCCCCTGCAATGTCTTTCCGTGCTCAGGTTCACTGTTACCATTTGGGAAGGGCTCATGTTTTACAAAGTTGAGAAGAGATTCGGGTAGGGATGTCACCCAAAATGTTTCTGTTTTGCAATTGTATGAGATAGTTAGCATGGCTAGGAATGACCGTCTCAGAAATAATACGAGAGGTGACAATAGGTCCTGCTTTTAGTGTTTATATTGTATACAATGTTGTAGGGTCAGTAAGATAGAGTCTATTTGTGATATTTCTGTGGGGGTGGAGCAAACATCCATCTAGGATTTATGTTCATGCATATTACGTTGTGTTTCAATTGGAATATGTCGCATTTGAGTCTGTATTTTAGTAAGGCTTTGCTCATACGCTTACATAGTTCTGGGAATACCTTCTCTTACATTATCCAAAGGAACAGAAAGACTTTGGGCCCCACCTACAGTAACATCAATGATGTTATTGACTTCCTTTTGCCTTACACAAGTCCTCCAAAAGTTAAAACAGGTTTTCCTAGCTCTCCGTCGGATAATCTGAGGCAAATTCGATTCCTAATTGTACGAGGACACACAACAATGGAAAAAGGCCAGACTACCAAGAAGCAGGGTAGGGCTACAAGGAAGCAAAAGCAGGTCAAAGCTATTGCAAGTTCCAGCGAGCGAGGTAGAAAGTCTAGGAAAGAGGTTATTGAGAATATTTTCCAAGCCTACACAACAGGGAATCCTCCCCTAGTCTACAACCTCATACAGGGATGGGAGAGAGAAAGTGGGCATAAAGAAGAAGGCATAGAAATGCAGGAAGATGAAATGGACTTCATAGTTGATCCAGGCAATACTTGAGGACGACTATCCCTCTTCCATCAATGTATTCAGACCTATTGGACCTTTAAATGTGTTCTAGCAAAGGTTGTGACGAGTCTGCAAGAAGTGGGAGGAGATCCACATGTGGTCTCTTAGGTGATTTCGGTTCTCCAGGATATCAAAAAGGAACTGCAAGACATTCAGGTATCTCAGCATCATGCAATAGCAAGACTTGGAAGAATTGAGAGGCAAATTCAAACGATGCACCAAGTGGACATGCCAGGGTCCAGTGTCAAAGACCTTGCACTAGTTGAGTCCTTGAATGACTGATAAATTGGTTCTCTTTTAGATGTTTCTTTTGTTGTTTCATGTTTTTAGCGGATAACATTTATATTTTTAGGTTGTTGTCAGACTTTGGTAGATATACTAGTATGGAATCTATAGGCTATAGGAGGAAAAAACAATTTAAATACTGGATGGCTGTTAACTCGCTTAGATGGCCAACAGACCTGGTTTCCTTCGGGCAGACTGAGGTTATTGTGTTTTGATATGTAAACCTACTTATATGTTTTTGATAAATAAAAAAATGGAAAGGCACTGCTAAACTTACAAAAAAAAATATGACCATTTCCAAATTATGACCATTCCACTTAGCACTCATTGCATCGAGTGATGCTCACAGGGGTGAAGAAGTGGGATTGAAACCACTGAAACAAATCACATGGTGTCAATCATCACTTTCGGGGCTTTCACCCGGTAGCCAAAACTTCCCAAGTGATCACCCATCGCAGAACTCCTATAACTCAAGCATGCTTAAGTGTGATTCATAAAATTTCAATTTTATTTATATTTATATAAAATTATCTTAAAATAACATATTTAATAAAACTAATATATTTAATAAAAAAATAATAATTTTAGTTTGATATTTTTATATTGAAAGTATTTCTTTAAACTAAATAGTGTCTACCTTTTTCATCTCTTTTTAATATCTACCAGTCTGCTATTTTTCTATTTAAATCACATCGGTTCAAAATTTAACACCTCCTAGAATAAAATTAATAAAAATATAATTATTTATATTAAATCCCGAAAATAAAAAATGGGTTTCACCGCTCTGTCGCCCTCTACTTATGTATTGCTCCGAAATATTGTTTTCCCATTCGCTACTACCTGCAAGTTTTTGGAGGTTAGAGGTCTTTACTGTAACAGCTATTGCGACTACCTCAATCGCAGAAGAAGCAAGAGGCTCGGGGTGAAGAGAATTTTGTGCCGCGAGTCCAATAATACCATTATCAGTTGTGAGGGCGAGGACCCGATTAATGATGTTTGTCGTTATCCTAATTATATCCGCCTTTCTTTTTTAATAAGCATGCAACAAATCAATCACCTAAGTTATAAAAACTTTTATAAATCAATTACCGAAGTTATAAAAACTTTTACAAGAAAAGAGTTTTTATTTATTAAAATATAATAAATTATCTAATTAGAAAAAGGACAAGGTTTATATCAATTGATTTTTATTGGTGTAATGTGTAGTGGAATATTTAATAATATATCATAAATAAAAACTAACAATATATCATAAATAAAAACTAACTATATTCATTTTTAGGATGTGGTTATTGAGTTTTATGTTCAAAATTTATGATACCAATAATGTAGTGCTTGGAACTAACATTTTAAATTAAATTTGATTTAAACAAATTATTTTCAACATGACATTTTGCACTATTTTTGGGGCTAGTATATTAATAAATATAATAAAGTTTACATTAAATTATATATTTTTAAAGATTATCTTTAGGTGTTTAGGGAATTTTTAGGTGGAAAGATATAAAATGTTTAATTGAAAAATTAAATGAGCTTAATTTTGATATTTTTCAACCAATTTACAGCTAGATTATAGCCTAACCAATTTTTAATACAACAAAAAATATATGAATTTTTGGTCAAGTTAGTATCTAAATTCCCTTGGGGATTCTTAAGATAACTACCACACAAAATTGCTTTAATTAATTATGATAAAGTCCCACCTTAAATCGTGTTCTACCTGAGACGTTATTGGCTATTTTTTTTGTTTAGGAATGACCATCATTGACATAAAGACTTTTTAAATACTATTAACTTACATGGTCACACCCCAAGAGTTAGCTGCCAAAATATCTGCATAACTTTCCATGTTGAGAGTGCAAGCTTCTGTGATCCATAACATTTTAATATAAATCTTTCGGGAAATCACATAAGAGTTTTAGGAACCGACGCGTTTCAAACTACCAACTGTAGTTCAGATAATGAAAATTAGCTGATCTGACATACACTTTTATACCAGGAAGAGAGAAGCAACGGTCAAAAATAAGAAAAATATAAAAACCAAAAATAAAATTAACCCAACATTAAAATTACAAAAGTTAAATGGTCAACAAAAAGCTATAAAAATATAAAAAGTTAAACGGTCAATCAAAAAGCTATATATAAAAATATAAAAAAGAACCAAAAACCTAAATACCCCACCTTAAAAAAACACAATTTAAAACTAAAAATAATATAAAATCAGAATTATTTATTTATTTATTTTTAATTTATTTTATTTTTTAACACCCCTCTCCAAAAACAGAATAAACATGAATCAAGTTAAAAGTTATAAAAAATCAACATGAAAGTAAAAAATGACAACTAAATAAAAAATATAAATACTATCTAATCAATAAATAAATTAATAAACAAATAATAAAATTATTATTATTATTATTTTTGAATTAAAATACAAATAACACATAAAATAAAAATAAGAATAAGTAATTAATCAATAAATAAATTACTAAATAAATACATTAATAACTAAAACTACAAATAAATTAGTTATATTATAACTTTAGAATATACTTAAATATAAATAAAAAAGATTAAAATAAAACTACAAATAAATTAGTTAAATTTTAATTTTAGAATATACATAAAGGGGATTCAATCAATTAATAAATTAATAAATAAAAATACATTAAAAATATAAATATAAATAAAGGATTTCATCTCATAAAAAAGAAAAGAAAAGAGGGAAAGATCCTTACAAGGAGTGAAGAGATGGAATCCAACAACTGCTAAGTTTCCATCTATCATCCGTGTTCAACGTACAGGGCCTCTTCTCAATCTCAATTGCCTTCCTAAATTTCCGGTGATGGAAATGGTCAACCCTCGCAAGGACTCTAGCGTCCTCCATACATATATGATGCTTTGTCTTCTCCACATGCTCAGCTAGCGCTGATGACTTGGTTCTACCAAGCCTAATATCAACAGAATGCTCCTGGATCCTTTTATTAATCGATCGACCAGTTTCACCAATGTAGGGAGTCCCACAAGAGCATGGGATGCATGCGAAGAAGACGAAGCATCATATCTGTATGGAGGATGCTAGAGTCCTTGCTAGGGTGGACCATTTCCATCACCGGAAATTTAGGGAGGCGATTGAGATTGAGAAGAGGCCCTGTACGTTGAATAGGGATGATGGATGGAAACTTACCAGTTGTTGGATTCCATCTCTTCACTCCTTGTAAGGGTATTTCCCTCTTCTTCTTTTTTTTTTTTTAATGAGATGAAATCCTTTATTTATATTTATATTTTTAATGTATTTTTATTTATTAATTTATTAATTGATTGAATCCCCTTTATGTATATTCTAAAATTAAAATTTAACTAATTTATTTGTAGTTTTATTTTAATTTTTTTATTTATATTTATATTTAAGTATATTCTAAAGTTAAAATATAACTAATTTATTTGTAGTTTTAGTTATTAATGTGTTTATTTAGTAATTTATTTATTGATTAAATACTTTATTTTTATTTTTATTTTATGTGTTATTTGTATTTATCCGTTATTTTTATTATTTTATGTATTTATATTTTTGATTTAGTTATAATTTTTGACTTTCATGTTGGATTTTTATGACTTTTAACTTGATTCATGTTTATCCTGTTTTTGGAGAAGGGTGTTAAAAAAAAAAAAAATAAAAAAAAATAAATATATATATATATATATATATATATATATATATAATTTTGATTTCATATTATTTTTAGTTTTAAATTGTGTTTTTTTAAGGTGGAGGTATTTAGGTTTTTGGTTATTTTTTATATTTTTATAGCTTTTTGTTGACCGGTTAACTTTTGTAATTTTAATGTTGGGTTAATTTTATTTTTGGTTTTTATATTTTTCTTATTTTTGACCGTTGGGTTTTGACTGTTGCTTCTCTCCTCCTGGTATAAAAGTGTATGTCAGATCAGCTAATTTTCATTATCCTGATGATGAACTACAGTTGGTAGTTGGAAAAGCGTCGGTTCCTAAAACTCTTATGTGATTTCCCAGAAGATTTATATTAAAACTTTCCATGTTGTATTTGAAGTCATCACTTTCTAAAATGAAATGTTTTTCTGTTTCCACTTTTCTGAAAGAGAAAAAAATACGTACTCTTTCCTCCCACAACTCTTTTGGCATTTTTGAGCACCTTGTTTCACAAGGGAGTTGATAAGAATTAGTACTTAGCTGAGCAATAAGAATTTTGACTCTCTAAGAAATATTGGCGCCTATCTACAATTTTTGTTGATGCTAATGAGTGAGATTAAACTCTTCAATATAGTATTTTTTCTTTCTGCCTAGCTCCTTATCCCAACTAAGCTTGTGGAACTTATCCATAAATTGTGATTTATGTTGTTTTGAATATATTTTTAATTATAAATAAATTTAATTTAAAAACATGCTATATTATTTAGTCAAATTGCATTTTTTTAAATTATGTATAAATAAATGCAACTCACTTATAACATTAAAACTATGTAAATTTAATAAATACAATTATTAAAAAAAACAAAATCTAAAAGGTAGAAGATTTAAAGAACAACGTTTTGGTTTAGATCCATTTTAACCACATATTTATCAAGGGTAGGATCCATTCTCTTGATATGTGAACCTCTTGTAGAAAGCAAAACTTGAAAAAAAAATGTGCACTTCAAAATATTTAATCCTTTTCAAAATGGATCTATATTGGTTCTATGTATGCATATAGCATGGGTAACTTTTCATTTTTAAAATTGTATTTTTGAATACATAAATGGATACAATGCCTTGAAAACTTACTTGGACACTTGGATTGTGTAAACTACGCCACATAAATTTACAAATTCCAACAAATCTTTGTTAGACAAAATTTAAAATCGGAATTAATGGCTACAAGAAAATGGCTTTGAATTAATTTAATTTTTTTAAAAGGAGATAACTATAATTCTAAAATAAACTCTCTTCTTTATGTTGATTGTGGAATATCATGGAGTCTGAAGGTCACTCGAGTGAAAGGCACTTTTTATTTAATCTCATTATCAACACACACCGCCTTTAGTCATTTCCTATGTGCAATTTCATTTTTTGTGCGCAAACGTCCACTAGGACCTATGGTAATGTTTTTCCTCATTACCCTACATGTTATAGCTTGGATATAATATGTATATAATATTTTGACATAGTGATATGATTGGAAAAAGATGATCTAGCCAAGAACGGTGGTTCGAGCAACATTTGTCAGCCAGGCATCGACACAAATGTGAGACTGTTGCAAGCGTGAACACATTTCCTCCCCTTCATTCTCCACCCTTTAGGTTGTTATCTTTCCTTTGTTGCAACATTTTTGCAGTAACATCATAGGAATGTTCTATTCCTTTGGTATATATTTTCACCTTTAGGGGCAATTGCTAGTTTTAAGATTAAAGAGTTGGACTCTCCACCAAGGATGGTGGGTGTTTCTTGCCTTAATATAATGTTGAATCATATAAAAAGGGGTTCTGGCTTCTAATATACTTAGCACATTTTATGTGTTCCCATCACTTCATCAATCATGGTATGAAGTTGACATAAGGTTAAATGTCATTTGAATAATGCATGCCACATAGGGAGGTATAGGAAGACTCAACAGAAGAATTCTATCAAATTGATAGTTCGAGGAAAAAATTAACAGTTCAAGGAAATAATTGACAGTTCCAGGAAAAAATTGACAATATACACTACAAGTTGATCATTCTAGCCAGGAGATAGTCCGGTATCTCATTCTCCTTGGGGCAGGGTAGTGACCAACCAATGCGGATGCCTGAAGATTTTGCTCAATAGTTGTTATTACTCATTGATTTTTTGCTTGCGACACTAGTAGTCTTTTTTTTTCTTGTCATATTGAAGTATGTCAAGGTCTAGACAATCAATATGTTTTTATAGGTTTCTATTTGCAAGATTCTCTAGTTAGATAATGTATTAGCAACCTAAAGACTTGGAATTTATGTTACTAGTACGGCTTCCCTTCGAGAAAACTAGCAACAATTTTTTTGAATTATGTGATCCTCATTTGACATAATGCAAAATGCCTAGCTTCAAAATAAAAATAAAAAATTAAACTTATCTTAAAATAAGTTTCATTACCCAAGGACCACTTATTTCGTAACGCCCATGAAAATAAAGTGTTATATATGAGGGGTTAGATGTTCAAATTCTTCAATTTACTTGTGCATGAAGAAAGGACATAAATACGTACTTAAAAATTATAATGATAGTAATTAAAATCAACCTCATGTCAAGTGAATACAAAACCAACCTACTTGTTAATTCCTCTAGATACAAAAATTAATAAATAAATAATTCAATCTAATAATTTTGAAATTATATATAAATAAAATAAAATAAATTATATATAAAAATAAATAAATAAAAAATTAAAACAAAAAAATTATACATAAATAAAATAAAAATAAATTAAAACACTTTTGAAATTATATACAAATGAAATAAAAAATAAAATAAAGGAAATTAAAATACATCAGATATTTGCATAATAATATATATTGGTATCATAGCATAGTAAAAAATACATAAAATCAGTATACCACGATTATAAAATGGAAAATGTACATCACCAATACCTTTTGAATAAAATCAGTATACCACGATTATAAAATGGAAAATGTATATCACCAATACATTTTGAATACTTCTAAATGATTAATAACGTTATAAATATTCTAAATCTTTGCAAATTACAGTAAGGATGAAGTAAAAGTGACGTATATATATCATAATTTGGTTGAAGTCCATTATACAAAACACCTATTTTATTTAGCCAAACAAGTTGCAAATCCTTCTTAGTTCTTAAGTAGAATTTACAATTCTACAGGAAAGATCCAGAATATTCTAGGGATTAAACCAGGAAATGGAATATAGCTTCTGAAATCAAGAGACTTGGATTGTATTTAAAGAAACCAAAATTGATTATGGATAAAAAAATGTTTGAAATAAAGGGGTGAGAAACATTTTTCTAAAATGATTCAGTATGACTTTTGCTACGAGAAGAAACTGTATCACTCTCACTTTTGTTACCTACCATTAAATTGAGAATTGTTGATTATGAAAAACTAAACTAAAAAATCACAGGTGGTATGGAAAGTATGACAAAGAGAGCATAGATGATAGAGTTTCTTACCTTTATCCAATTCAAGCTCTATGGAATCCAACTCCATCTGAAGCTTGGTTACTATATCCTGTCGATGATCAACATGGGTGTCCACAATCTGCACAAGGAGACTGGAGACCCTAGTGGGCACAGGGTTATCAGCTTCCTCAGAATGATTCATAGTCAATATAAACTCAACTCCAGAACATGCCCTATGATGACAATTCCAATGGGACATGTGGCTTGTTTTGAGCTCTCCTCACCCTTTTCTCCATAATGGCACTGGGATGGAGGACCCTCCACACTAGGGATCTCAGAAAGCAGAGACTGGCATGTCAGAGAAAATCCCAGCCTTGGCACCTTACCCAGAGATACTGTAATCACAATATTCTCGTTGATCCTGGCGGAAAGCCTCTGGGTGAATTTGCTAACAATGGGGCCTGGGGAATTGACCCTAAACACAAGAGCCCCATCGACATTCCCACAGAAGGGCCCACTGCTCACGAGGGACATGATATCATGAAGCTTCAGAGGTGGGCAGAGCAAATTAGTCAAGTATTGTGCAGCCACTGCCAATAACTGATTAGATATTGGCAACTCAACATGGTACCAACAAAATTCCCCACTCTCCCCTTTACTCAGATCCCAATCCTTGTCAAAGAAATTTCCTTGCCTATCAAATCTGTAGGCAGTCCTCTTCAGTGCACCACGGAAATGTATGGTGTACTTCTGTTTCTGTTTAATTGGAGACTCCACAGACATTTCAATATCCATTTCCTCTGCATTAGTGTTGTTCTCTTGAATACTAGGTGTGTTTGAATTTCAATTAAAAAAAAAAATAACAAATGCTAATTAGGTGTCACAGATTTCAACCCATAGAAAACAAATCTGAATAGGGCGTCCCAGAATTCAATCAAAATCCCTGGTAAGTTGGGGTATTAATGGTTGAATTCAAACAAGATATAAAAGCACAAAGTGTCTGTACAAGAAAGCCATAAGAGATTCACAATTTGGGTATTAGTTGAATTCCAACAAGATATATAACTAAAAAATTGGTTGCCCGAATTCATCAATACAAACAACGTGTCCCTGAATTAAAATTCAGGCAAACCCATCCAGCACCAACAACATGAAAATTCAATGGGTATGATATTCTGTTAAAACTTTTCAGCCAAGAGTCAGGTAAGGCCTCATATTCAAGAGCGAGAGATTCCTTGATGCCAAATTTGATTCATGCATTTCTGGCTAAAGAAGCATAACAAACTTAAATATGAAACCCAATATTAGAAGGTTGTAGTCTGTCCATATCAACTGCATGTTTACTAGTGAACTTGAAGCACAGAACAATGAAACTTCTTGTCTGGCTAAGGAAGCATTGGTATGATCTAACAGGGTAATAGGTCTAACCATGCCAACTCCCTGCTTCTAGCATGGTACAGTTCTGAATCTCTAAGGTTGAGGCAAGAGGGGACCTGAAGCATACTTGGCCAAGACTCAAATTTAATACATCACATGATCAATATATCTGATTCTCTGGTATTACATCTAGACAGCTTGTCATTCCGGCCTACCAAGCTTGGAGTACGTTGCACTTCAGTCATTATGTGAACACCTGCACAATAATTGGCTATTCTAATGGCAGCCATGGAAGAGATTCATAGAGTACAAAACATCAAGCTGAAACTCATGTAGTGCGGGTTATACACTCATAAAGTCAAGGGGAAGGTCGCATGCCTTCCTCATTCTGAAATAAGGGTAATGTTCATTAATTCTTGATCTCTGCTTGGTCGTAACAGAAATTGAGTCTTTATTTAATAGGATTGATATTGAGCATCCTCTGAAAGAAAACTCATAATTTTTTTCTCAAGTCCAAGAATAGAACATATAGTCATCAGTAGAATAAGTTATGCTTGACATACAACATATCCTTGTCAGCGACAATTGCAACATATCTATGTCAACAACAATTGCAACATTTGCAGACATTTAATATGTATGGGTGCATGCCTCAATTAAGTATAATATGTATCAATTTAATTCAACAGAGGAATTTCATAGAGGAAGATCAATGTATATTGCATGCAATAGCTGATGATTTCTTGCACACTGCAGAGTAATTTGGATATAATTTAGTAGTAAGTTATGTGATTTCCCTTGAAAACAGATGTTTTCCAGTTTTCCAGGTTACCAAGTTTTACCAAGTTTTTCAAGTCCAAGTTTAGGCTCACTGATTTTTTCCCAAAATTCAAATTTAACGCTCCAAATCATGCCATCAGAATTTTTGTACCCAACTAGGCCAAGTATTCGCTTGTTGCATAGTAAGTATCCTTATCATATTGGAAAATTTTCTTTGCAAATTTATAATGTAGTTCATGAGGCTACCACATGTAACTAGAAACTACTTCAGTAATATAAGAAATGTTGGGTTTGGTTTGAGTTAGGTAAAGGAATCTCCCAACTAGTTTCCTATATAGTGTATAATCCACGAAACATGTGGTATTTCGATCCTCAATATTGACACATAAGAAATAAGGTGTTACAATAGATTTGTAATCAATCATCTAAAATTTAGTGATAAAATCTAATGCATATTTGGAATATTCAATTTTGATTCCTAAATAAGGTTGGATGATTTTCAAGCCTATGAAAGTAATGCAATAGTCCTAAATCACTCATGAAAAGCCTATCATGCAAGGTATATCTAACTGCAACAATCAATGATTTTGAATACCCTATGGTTAGCCTCAAATATACTAAAGATTTCCACATCCTCATTTGAATTCCCCTCTTACATTCATAATCCAAATAAGTTGCACATTAGAACCAAGGATAAGTCAAATGTACCACAACTAACATTTTCTGAGAAAATTTAGAAGCACAAGCACATGCCATGATGCATTAAAAGAGGCTCTTGAAATGGTTTTGTAATGATAAATATTGAAGGACAACCAAAGAACCAAGAGACCATTCCCTGACACACAAATAGAGTAAGTCTTTCGTAGATATAAGTACAACAACATTACAGTCAAAAGGAACAATCTTAGAAGGCATTGCCTTTATAAGCCTAATTTATATCTTGGAA
Source organism: Pinus albicaulis (assembly GCA_034641835.2). NCBI lineage: Eukaryota > Viridiplantae > Streptophyta > Pinopsida > Pinales > Pinaceae > Pinus > Pinus albicaulis. The sequence goes on from CM076581.1 coordinate 724,746,368, forward strand.
TTTTAGATTGGCGCCATTTGTCCATGAGGTTGACTAGAGAACACAAAGCTTGAGATGCCTATATGGACGATGCATACCATTCTGATTCAGTGGGTGATCATTGCCTTCTGCAATTGCAATGAATGTGGAAATGCTGACATAACAGACTTGAATAGGAAACATAATTTCGTTTCACCATCAATTGTTTTTGGAATCATATTCTTCCATTGAATGCACAACAACCTCTGATCCCAAGAGATCACATTGGACCTTAAAAACAACAAAACAGGGGGGGCTAAAAATACATGAAAATCACAGTGAAAGAAGGCCTAAGCTCCTCAACTTACCTGCTCAGTCTTGTTGGGCTCCAGGGAAGCCAAAATATGGCATCAACACTGTTCATCCAGCTTCATCTTTCGTCACTTGATAGTGAAAAAATCCAAAAATCAAAATGAAGAAGAAGAAAAAGATAATGCTTAGAGATTGAAATGAAAGTGTGAATAATCTTCCATGGAAGAATGTAAGTGTGGGAATGCAATAAAAGAGAGAAATTACCGATAACCAGAGTGGTCGAAAGCAGAGATTTTAGCATGTGACCCGCCTGTGCTCTGGCTCAGGAGAGTGGATATAAGAGTGGAAGGAGAAAAAATGGGGTAAGCATGAGCCTATATAGATGAGACTAACAATTCCCCATAAAATGAAATTCACTAGGACATGGCTAGACACGTCTCCTGCATGTAAGGGTCATGCAAGGAATGTTGTGTTTTTTATTATTTCAATATATTTAAGCTAAAAATTGAAAAATTAAATTAAAAATAAAAAGGTAAATACAATATAAATAAAGTTAAATGATTAAAGAAAGGTGAGCTTCCAAGGGGAGCTTGGAGCTTGCATGCATACCAGTGACCCCCTCTGATCTTCGGCTCGAACAAGTCAGATTTATCATTCCCAAAACAGTTCTGTTATGGGTATTTTTGGACGTTATTTTCACTGATCAGGATCTTCAGATATTCTCATAATCCCAGTTACCTCGTGATACTCTTAGTTTGCTCCAGAACGCTCCCAACTTAAACTCCTCCAATCTGCACACCCCTTGTCCCAAAAACGTTCTACCTTGTTTACTTTTGTGTTTTCTAGGTCTGAATTGGCAGGCTCGTGTGAAAATTTATAAAATCTCTATATTTATGATTTGAGAAAGAGTCCCGCAACAAAGAAGGCGAAAAGTGGATTATCTACGCAGTCAATTACAAAGAAGGTGACAAGTGGATTACCTATGCAGTCATTTGCAGTCGGCACAATGCAAGCTCATTGTTGAAGTTTGTTGTTGCAGTGGGAAAAAGTTATTGTCATAAGACCGTGGAGACAAAGTGTGTTGTTGTTGTTGCAATTGGTGTGGAGACAATATGTGTTGTTTTGCTTAATGAACAGAAAAAGGCGTTGTTCATTTTGCAGAGAGAGGAGTTGTTCATTTTGCATTAGGTGAATCACATGTATTGTAATGAAATGGTAGTGACATAGAGGCAGAGGTAGTGATCGGTGTCAAGAGTTGCAGAAAGCCATGTGGTGGCGTAACTTGTGAAGATACATATTTCCAAGCCAAGAAAACTAAAACAAAATAAGCGATGCAAAATAACATAGCATTTAATACTGTAAATTAATGTTAGCATTAGTCTACACTCTATATATATATGATTGAAAAAATGCAAATAATATATGGTTCACCTCGGGAAGAGTCCAAATAAGACTATCAAGGAGAAAGCTAGTCTTATTTAATGACAACACAAAATAATAACTAGCTTAAGCAACTTAAAATAATGTTAATAGCGCCATTTTGATTACTATAGTCCCAGTCGTGCCTAAAAAGAATAAAAAGAAACCTTTATGAAGGTCCTAATGTTGGGAAAAAATCATCCATAAGGTTTCCAAGCATCTTGAAGCATGGTAACAAGATTTGAATATCAATATGATTTGGGACTGAAAACTAATAATATTAGAATATGGGAAAGTACAATCTATAAAGTTTTCAAATATTTTTAAATATAATAACAAGGGTTTAATATAAATACGATTTTGTATTAAAAATAAAAATAGAAAAAGTTAATATATATATATATATATATTATCTCTCTAATGACAGTATAAATGGGGCACGAATGGCTATACGGTACAATGCGACGTGTCTGAAGCTATTGCGAGATATGGGATAGGGTTTCTACCTCTACTTTTCTATATATTTTTCTCTTGGAAACCGAAGCAAGCGGTGGGAGAAGATGTGAACTGGGTTGGGTTATTTGGCTTACAAATGATTATTCTTGGTGCAAAAGGAGAAGAATCTGGGGGATAATCTATGGTAAATCCATCTTATTTTATTGTGACTTTTAGTCGGGTTTAACCTGTCAATATTTGGATGATCGACGGTTTCAATTTAATTCCATGGTGGTTTGGTGCAAATAGGTGGTCATGTGCTGATATGGACTTGGAGCTCATAGACTACTCTTTAGACCCATACGTATTCATGCCTATGTGAAAAGAGTTGCCACATTAGATCGTCAAAATGGAGTAAGTTACGACGCCCGACTCACCAAATTTAGGGGTTTTTACATCTCTCTTAGTTTTGGAAGAGGGATATCATTTTCCATAAATCAAAACCATAGTACAAGCGATATTTTCTTTGATTCTGTACACTCCTACCTAGGTTTTTTTGATATTCTGGGTGTACTAACGCAAGGATGGGAGGATGTTTAGGACATGAAAGTAAGCATTATGAGGGTATCATTAGAAACCCTAAATTTTGCTGATGATTGTTTAAAACCTAATGGGTCACCTGTTACAAGTGATATTCTAGCCAGCTTGCCATTTCAGACAAAGGTATGGTTTTTGGGTCATATCAGTGCACGACAGTTTGTGGAGGAATCCTCTCAAGAAAATAGAGAAGAGGGTTTAGTGGAGAATGTTTCACATAAATTTGTTAGAAATGTGAATGGAAGGATAAACCCTATATGCAGTGAAGGCATAACAACAAATATAGGTAGTTTACTGGGTGAACACCTCTTGAGTGTTATCTTAAGTGTAGGGTCATGTGCCATGACGAGCTCTATTTGTCAAGCCCCATCGTCGGAGAGTTACACTTATGATCCACTAAGAGAAGCAAAAAAAGAAGGAAATGGGTCGAATAAACAAGGTAAGAAAGTGATGTGCACTAAAGTGAAAGAAAATGGGAGGAAATTAGTATTAAGGGAAGGTATCAATTTTGATGAGACTATGGATACTGCAAGGAAATTATTGGTGGGAAGGATTTGAGGCATGAACTACTCTACCCCTCATTTGAAAAAGTGGGCACAGGAGGTATGGGGAAAAATACTACATGAATCTCCAGTGATTTCTACCTTATCACGGGGATGGTTCATGTTACAATTTAATAAGGAGGATCACGCAAGTTGGGCTCTCATAAGATATTGGAACATTGGAATGGCTCTTATCTTGTTAAAAATATGGTCTATGCTATTTGATCTTGATAGAGAATAATCAGGAGTTTGACTAATATGGTTGAGTTTACCTGGATTGTCACTTCATTTTTGGACAAAGGATATATTTTGCAGAATTGGGGATGATTTGGGAACATATTTGTACTATGACATGTCATATATGGAAACTGGAAATATGTCATTTGCGAGAATATTAGATCAATTGGATACAAGAGAAGGACATGTGGAAAGTTTAAGTTTACATTACAAGGGATATGTTCACCATTGAAAATTGGACTATGAGGGGGTGCCCTTTTGATGTCAGAGGTGCCATGAGGTTGGGCATGTATATAAGGAATATCCATTTGTCCATACAAGGAAGAATGATAAATCAGTTATTGGAAATAGTATACAAATTAATAGAGGAGTAAAAGACGGGGGCATAAACTTATCTTCCCATCATGGGTTGTACTCTCTAGGTGGTATCAAATCCGGGAAAAGATCCTCAGAGACTCGGAAGAAGTGTGGTAGTAGCCCAGTCTCGAAGGATATCTGCTTTGATCCACCAATGGTTTCATCATATTTGGGTACACTATCCCCATTCTCCTCTATTCCTTTCCACACTTATTCTATATGTTTTGTGAATGTCATTTTGTCTTTAAATATTTCTTGTGCTAGGGCTTTGGGTTCAAATCATGTTATTGGGGTGGTAGCCTATCCTATTAGCTCTGTTCTTGTTTGTTGTTTGACACCCACCCCTTCCTTTCCATATTCAAATGATGAATCTTCCTGTATGGTTAGGAAGCCTAAATATAATTTGTGGTCCTTGACTAGATCCCTTAGAAAACATTCTCATCAAGTAGACATTGGGTTAGGGATTGGCCCTCTATCCCCTTTGAAGATTCCTAGAAACCATAGAGGTCTCTAATCCCATATGTAAAAAGTGACAAATCAGCCCAGTTAGGATATCACCAATGGTAGACAAATTTCTTTAGATGGGGTCCTTAGACCTAGACATACAACAGGTGTTGGGACTTCATGAAGTGGTTATCATTTAATTGCAGGGGGTTAGCTATCCCCTCCAAAAAGTTAGGATTGAAGCGGTTGATTTAGTTGGATCAATTTGACATTATTTTTCTTTACGAGACTTTGGGGTTGAGTGATGATATTGTCATGGCATTGAAAGGGATGTTCAATGGATGGTCTTTTTCTGATATTGATGCCCGAAGAAGGTCCACGGGTCTAACATTGGGGATAAACTGTAAATTTGTAAAAGTATTAAACATATGGGGATGTGAAGGAATTATTGCAGCTATTATCTTCTAAGAAGAATTCAAAATTTAGTTTCGGGTGGTTAATTTTTATGGGCCATATCAGGAGAGAATCAATTTCTGGAACAAATTAATGGATCGAGATATTATAGGGTGGACAATTTGATACCAAGTGGTGATATTAACTTCATTATGGGTACGTTTGATATTTGGGGGGAACATGCACACACTGAAACCCTTTTTGATTTCTTCTCTCAATTACTGGATATAAATAAGCTAATTGATGTATACATGGCTATAATCAAGCCCACTTGGAATAATATGAGGGTAGGAGAAGCTATGGTGGCTTTGAGATTAGAAAAATTCTTAATTAGAGAATCTGTAGGTTTTAACCCTGTACAGAAATTATTTGCAAATGAATCTTAAAGACATAAAATAAACAATAGCGAGAGCATAAAACATAAAACAAATCTACACAGAGATTTTCCCCTGGATCCAAAATCAGGGCTACTAGTTTGATTTTTCATTATATTCCTTTTAGTGTTACAACACATATATATACATGTCGAAGCATACATAAACCCCAATCCATTAACCTTGGATTAGAACATAACCATAGTTCCCTTGACCAGATCTACAAAATACCAGGGGCCAAAAATCATCATGCCCCAAAACCATGTGCAAACCCAGGTGAATATTTTCATTCACCTTATTCATCCTTTTGCAATTTTTCCATCAAAATTTTATGCTCTTCTGGTCCTAGATCAGAAATAATCTTATCGAGCTTCATCATTTTGTGGCTCTGCATGATACACAATAAACAATACATATTAGTTAAACTTACATATAGTTCAAAAATAATATATTTTTGTAAATAATTTACAAAGAACTTTCCTTTTTTGTTTTTCTTGATGTGTTATCAATATTTTTGTTAGTTGATCTCTTATCAGTCATTTTTTTTATCAATCTGAAACCTATACCATATCATTCATTAATATATTTATAAATAAATTGTCAACTTTTCAGGTAAAAAAAAATTTCAAGAAACTGGTGCGCCATTCATTTTGTACGCACTGATGTCAGTGCGTGGCGGTATTATCAACACACCACACAAACAGTATAATAGACCGTACGGTGCTCTATGTCAACAAGGAGCACTAGTGTGTATATGTTAACCATCGCACCGATTAACACAGAGAAAATAATAAAAAACGTCGAGTGTTAATTTTTTAGCATAAACCGGTGCCATATTTTACATATGGTGCACTGATAAAAAAGAAAATTATGTTTAAAGTTTTTATCACAGTACTTTCGCGGTGCGCTTGGACAATACAGCACACCGATGCACTAGGTTACGCTGGGCGCACCGATGAAAAAAAAATATGTTTTTTTTTTTTAAATTCACGCAAGGGCCGACATGGATTGGGATCTGACTATACAAGTCGTCCCGTGGGTCGGATGTCTTAGGCCTATATTTAACAATACAAACCCTATAAATCTAAAATGAAAAACGCTAATTCTAAAATCACAGAGAGAGGGAGAAGAAAGGGCAGAAACAAAAATATGTCTCAAAAACAAACCATGGCCCTTTGGGGAAGTAGCCTCGTCAAAGAACTTGAGGAGGTCTACCTGCCTTAGGAGCCCCTGGGTAGCTGTTGTAATAGGGCGAGGGTACGCATCTCTCTCCCTCTCTTGTGCCTCCCACAGTACTTTCGGGTATGCGTCTCTCTCCCTCTCTTTTTTTCTTTAAAATTCACGTAAGGGTCGACATGGATTAGGATCCGACTATGCAAGTCGTCCTGTGGGTTGGATGTCTTAGGCCTATATTTATCAATACAAACCCTATAAATCTAAATGGAAAAGGCCTAATTTTGAAATCACAGAAAGAGGGAGAAGAAAGGGCAGAAACAAAAAGAATGTAGGGTTTGTTTCAAAAATGGATTTTTTTTTTGTGTGAAACAACATGTTCGTGGTGCGCCATAATGAAATAGCGCACTGGTGTCGTATTTTACATATGGTGCAGTAATAAAAAAAATATTTTTTTTTTTTAATTTTTTATCACAGTACTTCCGTGGTGCGCTGGGATAATACAGCGCACCGGTGCGTTAAGTTACGTCTGGTGCATCAATCAAATTTTTTTTTTTTTTAAATTCACGCAAGGGCCAACATGGATTGGGATCTGATTATGCAAGTCGTCTCGTGGGATGGATGTATTAGACCTATATTTAGCAATACACACCCTATAAATCTAAATTGAAAAGCCCTAAGTCTGAAAACACAGAAAGAGGGAGAAGAAAGGGTAGAAACAAAAATAATGTAGGGTTTGTTTCTAAAATGGATTTTTTTTTGGGTGCAAAACAACATGTTCGCGGTGTGCCATAATGAGATAGCGCACTGGTGCCGTATTTTACATATGGTGCATTGTTAAAAAAATATTTTGTCTTTTAATTTTTTATCATAGTACTTTCGCAGTGCATTGGGATAATACAACGCGTCGGTGCGCTAGGTTATGTCGGGCGCACCGATGAAAAAAATAAATATTTTTTTAAATTCACGTAAGAGCCGACATGGATTGGGATCCGACTATGCAAGTCGCCTCGTGGGTTGGATGTCTTAGGCCTATATTTAGCAATACAAACCCTATAAATCTAAATTTAAAAACCCTAATTCTGAAATCACAGAAAGAGGGAGAAGAAATGGTAGAAACAAAAAGAATGTAGGGTTTGTTTCTAAAATGGATTTTTTTTTTTTTTTTTTTGGTGCGAAACATTACGTTCGTGGTGCGCCATGATGAAATAGCACACCGATGTCGTATTTTACATATGGTGCACTGATAAAAAAATATTTTGTTTTTTATTTTTTATCATAGTACTTTCGCGATGCGCGGGGATAATACAACGCACGGGTGCGCTAGGTTACGCCGGGCGCACTGATGAAAAAAAATGTGTTTTTGTTTTAATTCACGCAAGAGCCGACATGGATTGGGATCCGACTATGCAATTCAACCTGTGGGTTGGATGTCTTAGGCCTATATTTAGCAATACAAACCCTATAAATCTAAATTGAAAAGCCCTAATTCTGAAAGCACAGAAAGAGGGAGAAGAAAGGGCAAAAACAAATTCTAGGGTTTGTTTCTAAAAATGGATTTTTTATTTTTATTTTGTTTCTGAAAATGAAAAAGAAATTGAAATCTTTTTCTTACTGCGTAAAAAAAAGCAGAAAATTAAAGAAAAAAAATACACATTGAATTTTTTCTTTTACTGCGTAAAAAAATTGCAGAAAAAGTAAAAGAAACAATAAAATTTAATCACGAGATCGTTTAAAGTTCTATGCTACAGGGTTTAAATCACCAGAGGTTTGGAATTCTGATTGTCTGAATACTTCTGTTCGAACGTATTTCCCTGCTCCACATTGCTCTCGTGCTCTGTTTACTCCAGGTATGTCTCCTGCAAATATCTAGCTGATTTTTTTTGCAAAAATAGTGAAATAATGAAAAGTGTTTAGTATTTAAAGAAATTTTTTATGAAATTAGATTTTTGAAAATATTTTGCCGCCCATTTTTCAATTTACCACTTTTTTTTCACTTAAAGAAAATAGAGTTGCGCTTTTTTTATTTGCGGTTATTCGTCACCGGTGCGTCGATTTATAAAGCGGCATCGGTGTGCAGTTACAGAAACGCACTGGTGCGGTGATCTGTATATTAGCACCGATAACAAGAAGTCCATTTTAAGGCACCGAAATTACTTTTAGGTGTGTGCACCAAAATTTATTGTTGATTAATGCAGGAAGAAAATATCATAATTATATTGAATAGACGATTCTTCAAAATCCAGCTCGTTCCATAATATCTCTCAAAGTCCATCACGGAGTTCTCCCTTTCCATCTCGAGACGTAATATTTATTCAGATTTGATTTATATTTTCATTATCTAATTGAATTTAAGTTTTTTATCCATGTGAATCATGCACACTTAATTAAATTTTTAATGTATACAAATTTGCAGGTTCATGCAGATTCAACATCGAGTTGAGATGCAAAAAATATTCAAACAGCTCCAAAACGTCGGAAGTTCTTATCAGGAGCCGCATACCACAAGACGCATTTGGTATATGAAAATGGACAACCGCTTCACCCTGCCAATTGTAACAATATTGCATCTTCTAGCCACAATCTTGGGACAATGATTGTAATAATTATAATGGTTTGGTATATTGATTAATGTAATTATTTCAACGTCAAACCAATTTATAATCATGCAATATTGTCACGTGGTTACTAATTGATATCATATATTTTGTACTAATCATGTTCAAATATTATTTTTTAAATTATTAGGATTCTAGTGATGATGAGTGACCTACCTACCATCTTCCGTTTCACTCCACGACAATGTCAAATCGAGAGAATATTGAATTAAGAGAAAAAATTGGAGAGGAACGATACCAATAATGGTTGAATCAACCACCGATTCAATTCCCGCTATGTCCAGATTCACCAATTAGGAATGACTACAACAATAGTAGTTCTTCACAAACTGGCAATGGAGGCAATCAAATAAAGTTTGGTATGGATGATTACTTAAGGGATAAGATTTCTAGGAGACAATGTTGTTAGATGCATTCCAAAATAATGATCAGCTAGGGGATGATGCTCATATCCTTGACACCTTTTTCGAAAGCCTTAAATTTGCTTCCACCACCCCTCTATTTGGACCTGGCGGTCAGTCAAAGTCTACACAGTTGGGGACAACAATGTTACTGTACAACTTGAAAGCAAAGTTTGCCTTGTCGAATGCATGTTTCACAAAAATTTTGAGGTAAGTTACCATAAAGTACTCCCTTATATAAATTTGAAATATAATCAGCACACGACAATGAACATTAAAAATGGTAAATTTTATGAACGTTAATAATTATATTGGAAGTAATGTACATTTATTAATATATTTTTCCATGATCACCAACTACAGGTTATTCAAATGTAAGGTTCTTCCGAGTGATAATGTCTTTCACGATAGCTGCGAAAAGGCAAAGAAATTATTGAAAATGTTAGGTGTTGAAAATCATGCATGTCCAAATGATTTTATTCTATATAGAGGAGAATATGCAGACAAAGAGATGTGTCTAAAATGTGGGCATGACAGGTATGATAAATAAAAAAAGAAGGGTAAATCACGTACCGGTCCTCCTTTTAAGATATTGAGAGACATGCCTATAATCCCAAGGATTCAAAGGCTCTTTCACTGCAAAGAATTAGCTATGTTGCAGGGATGACATGCCTCACACAGAAGTGAGTTGGGAGTTATGCGAATCCCAACTAATTCAATAGCCATGAAGCATATATAGGATACATGGCCCGAAAAAATCAAGGATGAAGTATGAAGTCTATGACTTAGCATAGCCATGGATGGCGTCAACCCATATTCCCTCCAGAACACCAACTATTCTGTTTGGCATGTAGTAGTGATCAATAACAATATTCCCCAATGGTTTTCCATGAAGAATGAACATCTTATGTTGGCTCTCATAGTCCCTGGTAGAAGACAAGTGAAGAATATGGATGTCTACTTAAAACCACTGGTAGATGAATTGAAGGAATTATGGGATGGGATAAATGTATACGATGTATCAAGACCCATCGCAGCAGAGAGGAGTTTTATGTTGTATGGCATATGTGCTTACATGACACATGATTATCTAGGCTTAGGAGTTTTCTCTGGTAAATTACATGTTTAATTTATTGATTTGTTTATATACGTAACAATATTCTTTCATATATTAGTTATTTAATTCGTTGTAATATTTGTTATGATCTTCATGATATTCTTTAACATGCCATGCATATTAATTGTATACAATAATCTCGTAGGTCTTGTAAAAAAAGGTTATTTTGGATGTAAATGTTGTGGACCTTCTCTGAAATCTAGATGGTCCAAGGACCTACGAAAGCTAGTGTATGATTTCTCCAAGGTATTCCTCCCAGAAGAACACCCTTACAGAAGAGGAACATTCGCTTTCAATGGTAAACGAGAGAGAACCCAAAGACCTCAATAATGACACCAACTGAATGGATTAGAGAATATGAGAGAGAGAAGGAGAAGGAGTTCATAGAAATGTTCGATTCAAATGGGGAGCCTATGTTTGATGATCCAAAATTCTTCGACACCTATGTTGAGAAATTTCCCATTGGGATGAAAAGGAAATCTATCTTTTATAACCTCCCATATTGGGAGCATCTTAAGATTACCCACTTATTAGATCCCATGCATATATTTAAAAATTTGTCATCTTCTTTATGGAGGCACATATCATCGAAAAAAAGTGACACATTGGATGTTAGGAAAGATCTTATTACTTCAAAAACTAAAAAGAAACATTGGATAAGACGATTAGAAATTATGGGATCAAAGGCAGGCGCTGGTCCCTCTAATTCATGGTTTTTCAAAGAAGGTGATGTCCTATGGATTTTTAAAAAAGATGATATTTCTTTGGCAAAGGAAGTTATAATGGGTGTGAGGGTGCCAACTTCATACGGATCTTCACTACGGCGTTGTCTCACCGTGGATGACCATTTGTCAGGGTTGAAATCGCATGACCATTTGAATAAGAGTACGTATAATGTCGAAAGCATGGTTTTATTATTTGTCATATTAATAAATTTTATCCCATGAGGGGATTATAAAACATAGCTAATTTTTTATATTATTGCACGTATTTATAACTTTGCAGTGTCATTATCCTTTGTTCATGCGTGGATGTGTGAAACACGAATTCCCTCAAGACCTAGGATGTGCCATATCTAAATTAATTGCATTTCTACGTTGGATCACGTCAAAGTAGATTCATGTGGCTAGAATTCCACGGTGGCATCAAGAGACAATTGAAATTGTTTGTATGTTTTAGAAGGAATTGATGACGAGTTTCATGGACTTACAGACTCATCTTCTAATCCACCGAGTAGATGAGGTTGAATTAGTTGGGGTGGTTTATTGTCGTTGGATGTTCTTCTTAGAGAGGTACATGAAGAAATTTAAAGGTTTTGTTCGACGAAGGGAAAAACCCGAGGGGTCTATGGCAGAGGGGTACATATCGTATGAGTCTTTCTATTATGCCAGTGGGTACGTCAAGAAGATCGATAAAATAGAAGGGGAGTTGCTCCAAAGGAGTGGAAAAAAGCGCTTGATAAAGAGTAAGCGACTTATAATTTTTCAAATTTACACAAAGTTAATATTCATGTTGAACTTCGATATAATGTATATTTTGATCTCTAAGTACTATATTATGTCGGTTTCATTTCATCAGTGAATGCAGAAACTGAAGCAATCAATAAATTTGTTCTTTACAATTCTGAAGTGACACAACCGTGGGTCGCATTGTGCGAACAAAAGAGGATGAAATGGGATAGTGACAAGAAAGAATTCAAACGGTTTAATTGTATAAGTGTGCCTTATCCCGATCGTTTAAAAGATAATATGCCAAAAATATGCCCCAACAGTTGGGTTGTTGACCAAGTTAGAGAGAAATACGGTGCAACCGGTCGTTACCCACATGTTGAAGAGGGTGCGCTAAACGTAGGGATTGGGTGCAACAACTCGATAATAATAATTTTAACTTATATGTACATTTGAAACTTATAAGACATCTATATTTCATATTTTAACTGTTCGGTTATGATAAGACACATGACATTATGATTTTTTTAACTTTTTTATAAGAGGTGCATTTTTTCCCATATATGTGGGCATATGGACACCATTTTCACACATAAAATACCGATGCTAGAAACATCACACAAGATTGTGGAGTGGAAGTCGAGTTCGATCAATCTAGTCAATCTAGCCACCGTGATCAAAACCTAGTACTAGGGATTTTAGGTTATGTTGGAAAGATACAAGAGATCATTGAAGTGGATTTATCTTCTTTCCAATGTGTTATTTTTAGGTGCAAGTGGTGGGACACCTTTGATCGGAATAATGTAAAGGAAGATCGTGATAATAGGCTGATATGTATCAACTCTAGAAAGATGTGGGATGAAGCTAAGGAGCCCTATGTTTTCCCCAAACACTGCAACCACGTGTTTTTTACCCAAATGTGTTGGATAGGGATTGGCGGTTCGTATTGACACATGACCCTAGATCAAAACATATTTTTGAGAACAATAGTGTTATCATGCCATGCGAGCTGGAAGATAATGAGGGTGATCATGAGAACCAAGAGTGATATGGTACATGTGTTATTTCATCAATATTTATACATTTTAAGATGGGTTTTTCGAAATATTATAATATGTATTTTGAATTAATTTGTAATTTGAATTGTGTTAATGTTAAAATCAATATTTCATTTGATAATTTGCAATTATGTTGATCTCAAAAACAATGTCGTACTGTATAAATTAGTTCTTTTTTTTGTATCTAAGATCATAATAAAATAATGATAATTCTAAAGTACATGAATTTATTTGCATTATTTTCTAAACTTTATTATGTTACAATAATTCATATTATTCTAGATTTATTATTTTACATTTATTTAAAATTTTACAAATTTACATATATACCATTACAATTACAATTTTAGAATTTTACATACAATTAGAATTACAAATATTACAATTTTACAATATCATGATCATTTAATATTAAATTAATTAATAAACATCACATTCATGATAACTATCGTACAAACATCATATTTGACTAAAAAACACATTCAAAATTGCTAACATCATCATGATCATAATCATCTAACAAAACACAATTAACATTATATATTAACATCATCACAACATAAACATCAAATATACATCCCATGTGAAATAACTGCTATCACATACACATCTATCTGCAAGTTTCACATTAAATGAAGTACATATCATACATGACCTAATAATATACACATCATGATGATCACCAACATGTAAATTAAGTATAACTGCAACATGAACATAAAATACATGGACCATCTATATATATATATAACTGAATAATGTAAAAAATATACAACTTTAATATAAATGTCATGGATCAGGCGCTGGTGGTACATCATCAATAGCACTACTAGTAGAGGCCTGCTCAGTCAATGGTGTAGCCTCGACGGTCAATGGTCTAGCCTGCTCGTGATCATGAGTACTGTTGGAGGTTACAGGTTGTTGATTGGACGTGGCCGATGGTCCAGCCTGATCTCCATGATGACTACTGCTAGATGCTAGTGGAGGCTCCTAATTTGGCACGGTGTGAGGTGAATGAACATGAGATGATGAGTTGATGCTCGTGGACGTTCGATCACGTGGTGCGTCTCGACCACGCCTATAACATGCAACGATCTTCCTAAGCCGCATAACTAAGGTCGTAGCTCCTACGACATGCCGCATCAGGTTGTACATGTCACGCGGCATGCCTCTCCACATTTGTAACAACCTACCATCGGCCTGTATGTCTCTCATATGAGCGGGCCTGATGCCTCCCTCAATAATCAATGAAGTGAATTGGTCGCCCAACTCCATCCTGTATCTGCTATCAAGCCGACCTCGCCTAGCAAAAGGTGGTACTAGCGCACCAGTAGGAGCAAGTCTCTCTGCACTAGCCTCCTGATGATCCTCGGCATCTGGCATGCCCTGATCATCATCAGGATCCACACCTGGATCATGTGGTGGTGCCAGCATGTCCTCGCCATCAAAAGACCCAATGTCTGCAAAATATATACAAGTACACAACAATAATTAGACAATTTCATTACCTAATTTAATAAAAACAAGTTAAACAACATGTTAGAATAAATTTAAATAAAACAGTAATATTACCTCTATCATCCGGTGGCTCATCAGCTGTGAAGAGGATGTTGGCATACCCTCGCCAATCCAAACCTGCATAAGGACAGGGGACCATAATGAAGGGATGCTCGTCAACATTGGCTAAAACTCTAGTGCATCATTCGATATCCTCGTTGGAAACACAGTCTCACCCCTCTTGGGCATCATCTACCCCCACATGTGCATCCATGCCTTGAACATCGGCCTATGAGGCTGTTGAACAAAAGTAGGCCTCATCTCTAGAAACCTCTCAAAAAATAAACAAAAAAGCTTTGAACCAAAAGGGAAGCTTACCCTCCCTTGTACATGAGCACAAAATCTATCTAAGGATGTATAGAACTGCCGCAAAAAAATGACAAACCACCTCACACTTATGGCTCCTGTACTAAAGAACCAACATAATATAGAAGCGAGCAACTAATGTGTTGCCCGTCACTAGTGTTGTGTGAAATGGTCGAAATGAGAAGTGAAAGGCACTTCACCTCCTCACTACCAAATGCACTAATACGTAACTGACCTCCAGAGACCTGAAAATCTAAAGGAGACAGTACATCTGCTCCATTGTATCTCTGGGAGTACACTAACTGAATCCCTGCTATAAAGCCAACTAAAACCTCTGGGAACGAGGGAAAATACACCCCTCTCCTTGATAGTCCTGTAATGAAATATATATCCTCCTTAGTGGGCGTGTACCATTGGTTACGACCAACCTGAAAAGCCTGTCGGTGGGCATTCCACCTGCGGATAAGATGTGTCAAAAACAAACCATGACCCTTTAGGGAAGTAGCCTCCTCATAGAACTTGAGGAGGCCTACCTGCCTTAGGAGGCCCTGGATAACTATTCTAATAGGGCAAGGGTACGCATCTCTCTCCTTCTCTCGTGCCTCCCACAGGTGAACCATGTTATACTGGTCCAGCTATTGTTGTTATTGTTCCCCCTCTTCTCTCCTTTCATGTCTCTGAATGATTGAGATATTAAATACAATTTTTTTATTAAATAAGTCATGTATTTAGAAATATACATATACAATTTTTTTTAGAAAAACAAAAACAAAAAATTCGGTGCGCCAGAAAAACAGGCATGCACCGGTCCTGGTGCATCTTTTTATGGAGCGCACCGGCGGCGGTGCACTAGAAATATTCAACGCACCGGTGGCGGTGCTCCTGAAAATTTTTAGCGCACCGTTGACTATGTATGGTGTCAAGAGTGTGGTGTGCTGACTTAAATCTACGCCCCGGGGCATATGTTAATTCTGCGGACCGACCTCTAGCCATCATTACATAGTCAACGGTGTAGTATTTTACCAGGCCGCATCGTTGACCCTGTCGAAATACAGAATGCAATGCGTTGAAAAAAATACTCGTCCTAGGGCCGATATTTTAGTCAACGCACTGTATTGCCGCTATTCCACTTGGTCAATGGTGCGGTCGGGTAACCGACCACACCGCACTTTTAAAAAAAAATTAAAATAACCCGGTGTGCCTTCGCTACTACTCTGGAACCGGTGCGGGTAACGTTAGCGCTGGTTTACCAAGACGCACCGTTGACCCTGTCGAAATGCGGAATGCGGTGCGCTTACAACATTACCTGCCCTGGGGCATATATTTCAGTCAATGCATTGCATTTCCGCTATTCCACATGGTCAATGGTACAACCAGGTAAACGATTGCACCGCACTTTTTTAAAAATTTTAAAATAACACAGTGCACCAGATAACACGGTGTGCCAATGTTTTCATATCTATATTAATAAAAATTAAGTATTAAAAAAACAACATACACTTTTTAAATTGATTTTTTTTTTAAACATTTTACAATTTTAAAATATCGTTCATTTTTCATTTTAAATGACTCAAAATATGTTTTAAAACATAACCTATTGCATAATAATGTGGTAAATACATAAGGTCGGCACATCAATCTTTAAAATAATACTAATAAAGAAATATAATGTCAATTAAATATATTGTAAATCATAAATTAAACACCCAATATAATATCAATTAGATATATTGTAAATAAGGAATTAAAAATCCATTTTCATGGTTATATATTTTGTAAGGTTGAATAATCAAGTTTGTGACTTCCAAAAAAAATTAAAAAAAATACTTAATAATTATTTTTCATTTAAAAAAAATAATAATTAAATTTTCAGATGCAAAACTAGGAATATCCATAGTCTTCTAGGTTTCGAGTCTAAATCAAGACTCATCTTCAGGATAACCTGCTAAGAAGAGAATAGATCAGGGTAAATAAATAGTGGAATGAAAGATCTGCTTCTCTTCTTTGAGTTTGTATCCTTGTTTTTTCGAGATTATGAATCTCAATCCATGTATCCCTTTCGTACAGCGTAACAATGATAGATAGGAGGTTTCTGTGGTGTATATTTTCAGATGCAAAAATCGGAATATCCACAATCTTCATTTTAGTCTACATTTCAAGTCTAAATCAAGACTCATCTTCAGGACAACCTGATAAGAAGAGAATAGATCAGGGTAAATAAATAGTGGAATGAAAGATTTGCTTCTCTTCTTTGAATTTTTATCCTTGTTTTTTTCGAGATTACGAATCTCAATCCATGTTTCCCTTCCATACAGGGTAACAACGATAGATTGGAGGTTTCTCTGGTGTAGATATCCACAATCTTCATTTTTAGTCTATGTTTCTAAGGATATTCCGAGCTTTGCATCTGAAAATCTACACCACAGAAACCTTCAATCTATTATTGTTAGCCTATACGGAAGGGATACATGGATTGAGATTCATAATCTTGAAAAAACAAGGATAAAAATTCAAAGAAGAGAAGCAGATCTTTCATTCCACTATTTATTTACCATGATCTATTCTCTTCTTAGTAGGTTGTCCTGAAGATGAGTCTTGACTTAGACTCGAAACGTAGACTAAAAATAAAGACTGTGGATATTTCGAGTTTTGCATCTGAAAATCTACACCACAGAAACCTCCAATATGTCATTGTTACCCTGTACGGAAGGGATACATGGATTGAGACTCGTAATCTCGAAAAAACAAGGATAAAAATTCAAAGAAGAGAAGCAGATATTTCATTCCACTATTTATTTACCCTGATCTATTCTCTTCTTAGCAGGTTGTCCTGAAGATGAGTCTTGATTTAGACTCGAAACGTAGACTAAAAATGAAGACTGTGGATATTTCGAGTTTTGCATTTGAAAATATACACCACAGAAACCTCCAATCTGTCATTGTTACCCTATACGGAAGGGATACATGGATTGAGATTCGTAATCTCGAAAAAACAAGGATAAAAATTCAAAGAAGGGAAGCAGATCTTTCATTCCACTATTTATTTACCTTGATCTATTCTCTTCTTAGAAGTTTGTCCTGAAGATGAGTCTTGACTTAGACTCGAAACGTAGACTAAAAATGAAGACTGTGGATATTCTGAGTTTTACATCTGAAAATATACACCAGAGAAACCTCCAATCTATCATTGTTACCCTGTATGGAAGGGATACATGGATTGAGATTCGTAATCTCGAAAAAACAAGGATAAAAATTCAAAGAAGAGAAGCAGATCTTTCATTCCACTATTTATTTACCCTGATCTATTCTCTTCTTAGCAGGTTGTCCTGAAGATGAGTCTTGATTTAGACTCGAAACGTAGACTAAAAATTAATATTGTGGATATTTTGAGTTTTGCATCTGAAAATCTACACCACAGAAACCTCCAATATATCATTGTTACCCTGTACGGAAGGGATACATGGATTGAGATTCATAATCTCGAAAAAACAAGGATAAAAATTCAAAGAAGAGAAGTAGATCTTTCATTCCACTATTTATTTACCCTGATCTATTCTCTTCTTAGCAGGTTGTCTTGAAGATGAGTCTTGATTTAGACTCGAAACGTAGACTAAAAATAAAGACTGTGGATATTCCGAGTTTTGCATCTGAAAATCTACACCACAGAAACCTCCAATCTATCATTGTTACCCTATACGGAAGGGATACATCGATTGAGATTCGTAATCTCGAAAAAACAAGGATAAAGATTCAAAGAAGAGAAGCAGATCTTTCATTCCACTATTTATTTACCCTAATCTATTCTCTTCTTAGTAGGTTGTCCTAAAGATGAGTCTTGATTTAGACTCGAAACGTAGACTCAAAATGAAGACTGTGGATATTCTAAGTTTTGCATCTGAAAATCTACACCACAGAAACCTCCAATCTATCATTGTTACCCTATACGAAAGGGATACATGGATTGAGTTTCGTAATCTCAAAAAACCAAGGATAAAAATTAAAAGAAGAGAAGTAGATCTTTCACTCCACTATTTATTTACCCTGATCTATTTTCTTCTTAGCAGGTTGTCCTGAAGATGAGTCTTGATTTAGACTCAAAACGTAGACTAAAAATGATGAATGTGGATATTCCGAATTTTGCATTTGAAAATCTACACCACAGAAACCTCCAATCTAATAATTAAATTTATTTATGTATTTTATATTTTTGCACATCCTCCTACTTAATTTAACTCAAATTATATATATGCATAGAAAGTTTATTAAATAAATTGCAATAATAAAATGATAGATAATATGAATGATTATTAACTAGGGCAATCATATAAATTAAATGGTTGGTAAATATATAGACATCAAAACACATACTTCATAATAGATTTCATAGTGCGAAAATTTAAAAATAAATAAATATAACTTATATATATACAAAATTATTTCAAGTCCCACTAGTACAACCGATTGAGGATGGACCTCATCAGCAAGGTGACCCACGATCAAACCTCATGGGGGTGGTTGTGCCCTATGCTAGGGGGAGGAGACATGCTAAACAATCTAGTCAGCTAAAGGGCTGGTGTGGCCCAAGCCGGGTGCGATCCTCAAATGATTTTGACAGCTTAAATGCCCTTGGGTCGCAACTCCTCAAGACATAAGTCAAACCTGAAAGATTACAAACAACTTGACTATATATATATATATATATTAAAAAATAAAAATAAATAAATAATGTAAGAAGATTCTAAATCATATAGATTTGTCTCATTTTAATATGAAGATTGTCAATCATGGAGATTCACCTCTCTTTCCCATGAAAATTTTTCACTTGTAAAAACATTTTTACAATACTATATCACTTATTAATATAGCATGTCTAAAAAAAACTATTATTCATACTTATTTTTTTAAAGTAATCAATTTAATTAAAAAAACAAAAAACATAATAGATAAATTTCAACATTAAATTTATAACTACCACTATTAAAAATATTTTAAAAATTTCGATGACGAAAACAAAGGTCTTGTAGAATCCTACAGAAAGCTTGAATAATAAATATACATAAGACTTAGATAAATAACAACCACCAAACATAAATATATGAATTATTATATAATAGGATCTTGGTTAGAACTCCACATGTATTCGACCTACCAATTTTGGGAGACTCACTTATTACCATACAACATATGGTCAAAAGAACATCGCCACGAGATAAACATTTGAGAACCTATTAAACTGAATAAAGAGAATCCTGGAAGATATTCCAAAAAAAGTACTTTCCCATTTTTAACTTTTATTATTCAAAATGAATAAGCGGATCACTTTGTCAATCAAGCTTTCCAACGATGGTGGCTTTTGCCATAACCTAGATTAAAAAGTCTATATATGTGAAAAAAAAAATTGATTTCGAACATCCAAAAATTATATAGATCAGTTTAGTAGACTAGAATTTAATAATTTTAATATTTTTTTAATATAAAGTAATCTA
Source organism: Pinus albicaulis (assembly GCA_034641835.2). Taxonomy (NCBI): domain Eukaryota; kingdom Viridiplantae; phylum Streptophyta; class Pinopsida; order Pinales; family Pinaceae; genus Pinus; species Pinus albicaulis. The sequence continues at coordinate 724,766,660 of CM076581.1, forward strand.
GGAGTCACAATAAAAAAATTCAAGTATCTAACTTGCATTTAATAATTAAATAATTAGGTTTAATGATTTTAAATTTAAGTTTTTTAATATTATATATATTAGGTTTAACAAAAAGTTTAATAGTATTAATTTACCAGCTTTAATATTAATAAAATATTATTTCAATAATATTATATTTAGGTTTAATAATAATATAATAATAATATTTTAGGTTTAAAATGATACTGAGTTATTATAACAATGATTAATATTCTTATTATTAATTATTATTAAAAAAAAGTTGACATTAATCTCATTAATGTTAGTAATAACATTTATATAATATGTTTTTGTGTAAGTTTGGTAAGATTGCATTTTCATCATGTCCAATATATCATCTTGTTTGGGGCACGAAATTGAACCATGGAATTGAACCGATGACTTCACATCAAGGAGTGCCTTAACAAAGCACCCGATCACAGTCTGTCCAATACGTTGTGAACATTTATATAATATTAATAACGAATATATAACACTAATAATAATTATTAGTTATATTCCCTTTAGAAAAATATTGACAAGATTAATATTAACATTGATAATATTAATAATAATTATAATAATGTTGCATTAATACTTTATTACATTAATCATAACATGAATTATTCATGTAATAACAATATTATGTAACAATTCATTTTTATATTAATATTAATGCTTTAATAACATTATTAGTAACATTTAATAACATATATAATAATACTATAATAATAATAATAATAATAATAATGAAAATATTCACATTGATATTAAAAACATCTTGATAATAATATGCTTCCAATATAGATTTATATTATTTGTACTATAGTTTTTAATAGTCTTCAATTTGTCTCAACTAACACCATTTTTTAGCTTCAAAACATATTTCCAAAGTGTTAACCATGGAGCCCTATACTAGATGGTTGTGGTTAACCATCATTAATCCATGGTTAAGCATAAACAACCACCATTACAATGGTAGCCATAGTCAAATCATGGCTAACAAAAGGCAAACCATATTCAAAATATGGTCATATATAGTCAAATTGTATTCAAACATTGGTCAAGTATAAGCGTTCATATTCAACTATAGTTTAACATAGTCAAACCACTTTTAAACAATGGTCAATCATTCAAACCATATTCAAGAATAGTGAATCATGATCGACCATGATTAAACTTGGTCAACCCTATGTTAACCATACTTGACAATAGTCAACCTTGTTCGATCAAAGTCATCTTCAATCATTATAGCTCAACCATATTCAATTACAGTGAAGCATGGTTAACCAAAGTCAAACATTTTAAACCTTAGTCAATTATGGTCATTCTCGGTTGGTCACAATCAAGATTTAAAAATGTTTAATAATAACAATACTAATATTAATAAAGTTGACTAGTAATGTGGTTGATATATGTTGACCATTGAACTAATATGGTCAACATGGTAAACCATGGTCCACCATAGTCTACAATGTTCAACAATGATATGTCGTGGTCAATGCCGCTTAACCATGATCAACCATAGCCAATCATGATCAACCATGGTTAAATAAGGTCAACCATGGTCAACAATGATTGAATATGGTCAATGATGGTCAACCAAGATCAAGCTCTCTCTGGTTTAATTTGTTCAACAATTATCAACCAAGTTCAACTATGATGGACCATGGCTAAATATGGTCAACCATGGTTGCATATGGTTAGTGATGGCCAATCATGATCAACAATGGTTAAATTTCGTCAATCATGATCAAGGTCTCTCTAGTTGAATTTTGTCAAACATGGTTAACCATGGTCAACTGTGATGAAACATAGTTGAATATGGTAAACCATGATCAATGACATCATAACCATGGTCAATATGGTGAAAGATATTAATAGTCAAAAAATTATAATATGTTTGATATATACCGATTGGTGAACCAATGTCGTCAACATTATGAACCATATTCAACTGTAGTTAACTATGTTCAACCATGGTCAGTTGTGGTCAAAGATGATCAACCATGGTTGAATATGGTTAACGATGGTCAACCATGGTTGATTTTTTTCAACAAATATTGACCATGATCAAGGTCTCTGGTTCAATTTGGTCAACCATGATCAACCATGGTGAATCAATGCCAACTATTGTTAACCATGATCAACCATAATCAATCATGTTCAACCACGATTAACCATGGCTAACCATGGTCATAATGGTCAATAAATGTCTCTACGATAAACCATGATTAGCTATGTTTGAATGTGGTAAACCATGGATAACTCCTCTATTTTCACGCATGGTCACCCATTGTCGACCAAAATAAACCATGGTCACCCACGATCAACGATAGTTAACCATGATGAACTATGGTCAACCATAGTTAACAATGGTCAACCATGATCAACCATGGTTGAATTTTGTCAACCATGATCAACTAAAATGAACTATGGTAACATATGGTCAACCATAGTCAACAATGGTGTGTCAATGTTATGCATAGTTAATGATGGTGAATCATGGTCAAACATGGTCAACTTAAGGGATTAACATTATATTATTTTTGGTTTCTTAATTTTGTGTTTAATATTGGGTTTATAGTATTAGGGTTTAATATTAGTTTATAATATCAGGCTTATAATATCGGGCTTATAATATTGCATTTAGTACGAGGGTTTAAAATGTTGGGTTTTTAATGTTTTGGTTTATAATATTGGGATTAATATTATGGTTTAATATTGGATTTTAATCTTAGCATTTATAATATTAATCCTACAGTTTGCAATATTTATGATAGGGTTTATATTATCGACATAATAAAAATATTAATCTTAGGGTTTATAATATGGGGTTTTATAATTTTAAAGGTTTATAAGATTTGGTCTAATATTGTGACATTGAAATGGTATGAAAATCTGTCCAACATCACAGTATGACAAACATCATTGCAATGTGACAAGCAATATGAAAATCATTGTCACAATGTTACATTACATTCCAATTTATTCAATGGCACATTTTGATATTGAATAAATTAGGGTTTAATATTCTAGTTTATAAAATTGGGTTTGGGGTTCATAATTGTGAACTCAATAATTGTAGGGTTTATAATATTATTAGTCCCTTGGGTTTATTAATGCGTTGGGATTATAATATCTATAATCCATTGGGGCTTATAATATTAATTTCACACACACACACACATATTAGAATTTAAAATCTTAGGGTTTATAATATTAATCTTACAATTTATAACATTAATGTATTACAGTTTATAATCCATCGGGTTTATAATATAAATTTCTTGGGTTTATAATAGTAATCATAGGGATTATATTCATATGGTTTAATATTAAGCCTAGGGTTTAGAATAATAATCTCTTCGGTTTATTAATTTTAGGGTTTATATTCCTAGGGTTTAATGTTATTCCCTTAGGTTTATAGTCCCTTGGGTTTTTAATATTAATCCCCTAAGTTTATTAATCCATTGGGTTTATAATATAAATCGTAAGGTTTATAATATGAATATTATGGTTTAATGTTTATTTTAGGGTTTATAATATTTATCTTAGGGTGTATATCCCTTGGTTTTATAATATTAATCCCTTGGGTTTAATATTATTCCCTTGGCTTTATAATTCTTTGGGTTTATTAGTTCCTTGGACTTATAATATCAAGGGTTTAATACTATAACATTGGAATGGTACAAAAATTTATCCAACCTCACATTATGACAAAAATGGACTCAATATGAGATTAAGTCTAATCATCATTGTCGTAATGTTATATTACATTGTAATTTATTCAATGTTGCAAACTTGGGTTTAATACAAGGTTTATAATATTAGGGCCTTTTAATATTCAATTTTAATATTGGGTTTATAATTTGTAATATTAGGGTTTATAATATTAATCTTAAGTTTTAATATTAATCCCTTGGGTTTAAAATTATTCCCCTTGGTTTATAATCCATTGAGTTTATAATATTGATCCTAGGGTTTCTAATATTAACCATAGAGTTTATATTCCTAGGGTTGAATATTAAGCCTTTGGTTTATAATAATAATCTTAGGGTTTAATATTAATCCCTTTAGGTTATAATACCTTGGGTTTATAATATTAATTCCTTGTGTTTAATATTATTCTCATGGGTTTATAATAACTTGATTCTATCAATCCCTTGGGTTTATGTTATCAATCCCTTGAGTTTATTTATCTAAGGGTTCATATTCCTAGGGTATACTATTATTCATAAGGTTTATAATATTAATCCTAGGGTTTAATTAAAATATTTTGGGTTTATAATCTCTTGGGTTTATAATACAAATTCCTTCGATTAGAATATTAATATCTCAGATTTTCAATATTAATCCATCGGGTTTCTATATTAATACCTTGGGTTTATAATTTGTAATATTAATCTCTTGGATTTATAATTTGTAAGATTAGGGCTTATAATATATATTTTTATATAATTCAATGTTATATTCATATAGGAAAAAAGGAGTACATATAGTCGTTCTCAAAATAGGTGGTCTCACCCCGACCGGGCTTGTTGACCAAAATTTGCACTAGGTGACAAAAATACAAAAGAGTAACTAGGGAAATTGTCCATAAACGGTTAGGCCAGAGGCACCAAAACACAACTAAAACATAAAAAACACCAGATAGAATACTAGTCGTCCGACGTGATGGATGCAGGGTTGTCCGAGGTTGTTCTTGGAGGCAGTGGAGGATGAAAGTCACGCTGAACGTTCCCTTCAAAGTGCGCCATCTAAGTCTCCAATTTTTATACTTTCTCGGTGAGTTGATTTTGGCCTCACCAAACCACTACTGGTCTCTCTTGGAATTGGCATTGAAAATAGTGCATTTGTTCTAATGTTTCCATTTGTGCTGCATGCTCCTCGCGGCAGAATCTCTAAGTTTTATCCACTCTTTCCATCAAGCTATTGATAAGATCAAGAAAGTTCTCTAGGAAATAATGTTGGATACTCTGCCCCTTATTTACCTCAGGACGACCAGACCCACATTTCCCCTTTCCACCATGGGCTCCTCCACCCTGTCGACTCTACTTTTGACCCCTCGAACCACCACCCTTGCTGGTCCCTCGCTTACCTCCTCCATGGCCTCCACATGCTCCCACACTAGCCAGCCGTGCACATCCTATTATATTTCAACCTCGATGGGGAGCCACCATGACCTTTGTTGAGTCAACCACCCCAGTAGGGCCAAGGAAGACAGGGAAGGGGGAACACCCACACCACACCAGTGGATTCATAATTATCCAAGGAGGAACCTCGCCATGAGCAGAAACCAAAGACCAGACCCCCCACCAATAGAGGAGTCGAATGTCACAACCCACCACAACAAAAAAATCACAATTCCACCTCCCACTATGAGAGAAAGACCACTGCCACCCGAAAAACCAAAAATTACCACCCCCCACACCAACACAAGCAATCGAACAAAAAACGAAGACAAATTAGTCATCACCTAAGTGTAACTTCCCCTAGGGCAGTGACTAGTCGCTGAGTTCTTCGTACTGAGACCACACATTAATCCACCAAACATCGTCGCACCGACACCGAAGGTCATGGATATGGAAAAAGCAATGGGTTTTCTGCCATCACCCACGTGGTTTCCTCAGTTGTGGATTCAACCTTCCTTTTCTAGCTCGAAAAAGCAGGTTAACCCAAAGCCACGAGGAAAGGAAATGGATGAGCACACTTCCCTTCGACTTCCAATCCTCACATATACAAAAAATAACAAAGAAACTAAGTAGCAGAGACCATCCAGACACATGGCACCAGAAATGCCCACGACAAGCACACATAAGCCACTCCCTTTGTAAACCTTCCTGCAACGCTTACGTTTCCTCCCCAGAGGCCACCACAAGGTCCAAAACCAAACCAAAGTGTGGATTCGAATGCCACGCTCTCTCATCTGCCCTCTCCTTAACCTTTCGCCACCCCCAAACTCCAACATACAATTATCGTTCACACGAATATCCAACGTGATGCTAGTACCACTCTCGTTGCATGCATTATGGTGAAGGGACTGGGAGGTCCGTCCCTCACCCCCGCTCCACTTGTAGTCACACATGAGAGTTTCCCTCCATGTGTTGCACATATATCACCCCTATCAGGGAATATTATGCTTATAATATTAATCCTATGAGTTTATAATATTAATCCCTTGGGTCTATAATATTATCCCTTCGGTTTATAATACTAATAATTATTTTGGTTCATTAATCCCCTTTTTATAATATTAATCACTTGGGTTTATAATATTAATCATTAGTTGAGTTCATTAATCTCTTGGGTTTTAACCCTTAGGGTTTATAATACTTCATCCCTTGAGTTTATTGATTGCTTGTTTTAGTAATCCTCAAAGTTTATAATATTAATCTTTGGGTTGATAATATTAATAATTCCTTTGGTTTATTAATCCTTTGGGTTTTTAATGTTAATCACTTGATTTTATTAATTCCTTATCCTTTTGATATCAATCCCTTGAGTTTTTAATCTGAATAATTCCTTGGGTTTATAATATCAATCCATTTGGTTTATAATATTTATCCCTTTTACCCCGGATGCAGGTGATCAATAGTGCTCTGCAAGCACGACACATGGGCTCACCACTGCCATGCAGTTGTCCTCTCCATGAGGTAGCACCTGCCCCAAGCGTGAGAGCCTTAAATATGCCTTGCTGGTCCACATCCTGGTGCAATCCTCGACATTAAATTCCAGTTGATGCGCATTTACTCTAGCTTGTCCGAATTGCAGAGCACTATGGCCTTTTATGGGCAATGGCGTTGACTCTAGCCCACAATTTCCTTGCGCCTTCCTTTATCTTTCCCTTAGGCTTGCTCTGCAAGCTACTTCTCTCGACTTTTCCAGTCCTCGTTGTGCCTCCGCCCCTCACGCCAATGTTCAGTCGCCCTCTGTTCATTCGTTTCACGCTGCATATCACTCCACTGCTCGTTCATATCCCTCTACTCATCCACCTCTTCTACATTCCCAAAATTCTGCTAATACAATGCCTTGCCTCCATCGAATGTGCTGCCGCAAAGGAGGAGGCAGAGGTTCACCCTATCATCCTCCAATTTCAGCCATGGCAGAGTGCACTATGGCTTTTTCAGTGGCCATGGAAGCACCAGAGGTTTATGACCCACAACTCCTCTCATCCCTACTCTCATTTCAAATTCTGGAAGCTCAACCAAGCAATTTCGGCTCGAGGTCTAGGAAAAGGCCACGTAAATCCACTCTCTCTCATTCTTTCTCCCCGTAGCCTAGGAAAATGGTGGCTCTGCCCATCAAATGCATGGAGGAACCTCTGACAACGAGGGCAACAGTAGCTCAGCCGAAGGCGCCAGGCATTTGGACAAGGTAGAAGACACAGGTACTCATTCCACCTCCACGCTAGAGTTGGACCCTTAGCTCTCCAAGAAAGAGGATGGCCCCTCTGACTACGTGTGCTACATGGTGGAAGAACTGCCTCGTCTGCAGCTTCAGGATGCAAAGGACTAGAACTTGTAGCACCATGGTTCTTCTTTCTCCAGTTTTTTCTTGCTTTACTATAGTCTCTATGTTTACTTTCACTCTGCACAACAAACTTAGCTTCTGGGTTCTTCTGTTAATGACTCGTTTCCCCATTAGGGACAACTCTCTCTATTTTTTATGGACTGCTTTATGGGCTGGTTTACCCCTAAGGGGCAGCCCCATTTTTTAATTTTTGATTTATCTCTTTCCAACTGGGGTTGGCCAGCTCAACAATCTCGGTATGGAAGTTGTATTGTACTTTTTTGTACTTCTGTATTATATAATAGAAACTAGTCTTATGCAAAATAAATAAATAAATAAATAAATAAATAAATAAATAAATATATATATATAAAATCCCTTTTACGAACAATAATTATGAACAATTAGAATTAATAATAATTATAGTTATTAATAATTATTAATTATAGATATGTAATTCCCAGATGTGGGTGATCATTAGAATGAGGGACGTGGTGACTCCTCCACAAGGCACATGGCGCAACCACATGGTTGCGCATGGTCTCCGTCCGATAGCTTATAAATTCCACAGTTGTTCTCTTGATGTGGGCATTAATCCACCTGCTTCAAGCCTTTACTATCGTCTGACCTGCTGCCCCTCCTGCTTTTTCATGGCGCCCAACACCTTAAATTCTGCAATATTCTCTTGTAGTTTGGAATTCTCAATTCATTCCACCTGTCATGGTCCTGAGCTCCTCGGCCTCCATACTTCGCTCCCTCTATTGATTGAGGCTTCTTGCCTCCTATCTGCTTCTCCCCTCATTGCTCCATCACCCTCTTGCACGGCCATGCCTCAGAGGCACATAATGTATTGTAGAAGAGGCCGAAGTAGAGGCCATTCCTCTCGCCCTCCCATTTCCATTTGATATGATAGCCATCGCCCCCTCCATGAGGAAAATTTGGCAGCTTCCCAGCTCAATTTCGATTCCTCTGGTTCTCTAGGCCTTCCGCTCATCTCCACAACTCTTTCTATGCATTTTCAGGGTTCCGCGAGCTCTGCTGGCTCTGGCCCTCGGAAATGTCTCATAAAATCCACCATTTCATCTTCTCACCCTCATTTGTCTAGGAAATCAGAGGCCCTGCCTACCAAGTTAGCCATGCGTTCCTCCCACAGTGAAGGCAGTGATAGCTCGGCAACAGATGGAAAGGAGAAGGATACATGAATGCATTCAACTATAACGCCTGAGTCAACGATGCAACTGTCGAAGAAAGAAGAGGACTCCTTTAACGATTATGGTTGCTTCATAGTAGAAGAGCCTCCTCCTCATGACCAGTAGCATGACTTGCTGCTTCAGAATCCATTTCGAGAGGTTTCCTACCTTAGCTAAGTTTCATTTCTCAGTTTTCATGTTTTTCTTATTACTGCTCAGTACTTTAAATTTTTGGATAATTCTTGAAAATGTTGGTTTCCCCACTCGGGGCAACAATCTATGGATGGGTTTCCCCAACTGGGGCAGTCCTTTTTTTGTGCTTTTGAACTCCACACCCGCCAAAATGGGCTAGCATAGAAACTATGGCGAGAAAGTTTTGAATTGTATTTTATGTGCCATATAATAGAAATAGTCTTATTTAGAAAAAAAAATTATAGATATGTAATAATTTATAATTATTAATAATTAATACTAATAATTATTAATTATTAATCATTTATAATTATTATAATTAATAATTAATAATTTTAAATTATTAATATTAGTATTATTATTTTTAATATTTATATTTATATTTATGTGATTAATACCAATATCATATTATTGGCGTGGAAAATTTTAGGGGCTAATATTGGAGGTGGGCTAATTTGCTAATTTTCCATGATTTTTCCAAAAAAAAGATTCGCCAATTTCCATTTTTTATGAAAATTATTGGCCCAAATTTTGCAATATAAAATTATTTTACTTTAAAAATGGCCAACATTATATAGAGAGTATATATAAAATCATTATAAATTTCAATAATTTTACAAATACATCAATAAACATTTTATAGTTTTCATATTAGGTACTACTAGGATTCACCAATTTTTTAAACTTCAAAATAATTTTCCATCCTTAAATTTTCCCCTATAATGCATTTATAAAATTAATCCCTTGGATTTATAATCTTAAGGTTTATAATCCTAGGGTTTATAATACTAATTTTAAGTCTTATTCTAGGGTTTATAATCTTGGATCTATAATATTAATCCCTTGGGTTTATTTCTCCTAGAGTTTATAATATTAATCCATTGAGTTTATAATATTGGGGTTTTTAATATTAGGTTTAATATTAGATTTTATATTTTTAAGGTTTATAATATTAATATTAATCTTAATCCGTAGGTTTATTAATCTGTTGGGTTTACTAATCTTAAATATTTATAATATTTATTAGTTGCATTTATAATATTTGTAATCTTTTGGGTTTATAATATTAATTCATTGGGTCTATTATTCCCAAGGGTTTATGATATTAATCTTTTGAGTTTATTTTTATTAATCTTAAGGTTTAATATTCCCTAAATGCTTATAATAGTAGGGTTTATATATTAATCCATTGGATTTATAATATTAATCTCTTAGGTTTATAATCTGAAGGTTTATAATTGTAGGGTTTATAATATTAATCTTAATGTTTTTAATCTCTTGGATTTATAATATTAATGCTAGAGTTTATAATCATTTGTACTTACAATATAAATTTTAGGGTTTAATATTGTTCTCTTGGCTGAATTTTCCTTTAAATTTATAATATTAATCCCTTGACTTTATAATATTAATAGACACTTAATATTAACATATTATATTATTTATATATGAGGTTAATATTATTAATATTGTCATTATAATCTATATATATATAAAATATATTAATAATTATATTAATATGTTAATAAATATATATTAATGATTAACATAATAGTGAGAGATAAATAAGAATTATTAGTAATAACAATATAGTGTGAATTTTGTGATTGTTATATATATATATATATTAATAAGTACAAATAGTCAACTCTAATAGTCACATTAATACTATACAAATAATTATTAATATGATTGTTAGATAGTTGTAAACCTATATCAAATACATTTATTAGTATAGTTATATATATTTTATATATACTTATCTACGTATATCAACCACAATAATATATGTGATTGTACTAATAATAACCTTTATTAAATAATAATAAAATTTCAAATTTCCTTATAATATAAAACTAAATTTCCATACATTAAAATATAATAATACATTTCCATACATCAAAATATAATAATACAGATTCTTAATACCTTAAGAATATATATATATATATATATATATATTAAAGCTTAACCCTATGCTTCGAATATAAGGAAATTAGAACTTCGTTTGAATTAAATCTAGATGTGATAGAATATATTAAAGCGAAACCCTACCCACAGAATTTAGGTTTGCCCAAACTGCAATGCAAGGTAGTAATCTAAACCAGATTATTATCATTATCCAAGATCAAGATTACTTCACGATGTGCTAGGACCAATAAATCTGGACAAATTTTTGTTTTCATATTATTGGTTTCTCGCACCCATTAATATGAAGTTATTTTACTTTTAAATAAGATATATTTTATATAAATATTATGAGTAAAATTACAAGTTTTTATAACAGTTTTTGAGATATGGTTTAAGCGTTAAGTGAAGAGGTTTGATTTCCATAGATTTTGAAGCCCAATTTAGCGCAAGACTGTGTATATATGTTAAAAATGAATAATAATACGATATATGTTGAGAATGAATTTCTTTAAGTGATAACATTGCTGTCAAATTAAACAAATCTTCAATCTACATAAATACTACTATAAATATCAAGAAAGAATTTCTCTAAATGATAACATTGTTGCCAAATTCAACAAATCCTTCTACATGAATACTATAAACTAAATTATACTCTTGTAAACTTTAAATTTGAAAATTGAATAGTCTCAAAATTGAAAACACTCTAATAACACTCTAATAACTTGGCTAAATCAAATTTACTTAAACTACAATCACACATAAATTGCAAATGAATTCCGAGAAGGAATTCACCAAACCCACTTTCCTCAAACGAGGCACACAGAAAATAGCTCAAACCCCAAAATATCCCCATTGTCTATACAAATTTCCTACAGTTGGGTGCTCGTTGAGCAAAGTTTTTAATTGTGAAAATAGATTGAATGGCCTTGGAGTTGAGACAGGGAGCCATAAAAATATATACTTCCGTACCTGATATAGAAGATGCCCAGAAAGCTCCCATATGTTGCACAGTGACCCATTATTTGATCGTACACTCTACTTTATAGTTTAAGCAGATATGTACGAGTCTGTCGAAATTCAATAAATTATATACATGAAGATCAGATTTTACAATTCAGATTTCAATTCATGGCTATGCAGCTCACATGCAAAGGCGTACTTTCTATTAATATAGAAGAGACTTAGGAGTCCAAGTTACATTTTTTAATTCAGTAAAGAGCGATCCCATCAGTTTTACTGTTTTGGAGACGTAGCCACAGAGTCTTGGATTCACGGGACACGTCTCGTTTATTATGGAAAGAACTCTTACTTTTTATAGAAATATATACCCACTGTCACTTCCTTTTTGAATTGTGCGTCTGCCAGATTATCGCGCTGTAAAGCTCAGGGAGGAATAGCCAGTAGACACTCCTGGATCAGAGTGGGACCCTTCCTGTAAGATTGCAATTTGCTATCATTCTATAAATGAAATGGAAACGTGATCCTTCAGAATTACCCTTCTAATCTGCTTTAACTTCATTCCTGTACTATTTTGTATTGATATTTCTTTTAAAATTTTGAACATAGTTTTCAATCTGGGTTGGTGGTTTGATTTATGGAGATTTGAAATTTAAATTGTATGGTTATAAAATGTTTCAGACATGGCAGTTGTAGAAATTAATATTTCACTGTAACGAGTTAACACTTTCAGTGTTTTGGTCCAAAGTATTTTTAGGAAGTTGTAAGATTTATGTTTAGGCAAACATGCTGCCCAGGAGCAAGCATAATTGTAAGATTTTAAGAGTTTGTTTAGGCATGTATTGAAGTGGCACATGAAGTGTGGTATAAAGAGTCATTAAGCTATGGAATGAATCATTTGGAAAGGTATCAGGTGTATTAGTATCTTGACTTGAAGGGAATGTGAAATTGGACCAGGTCAATCTGTAAGACTCAAGTTTAAGGGAGTGATTGTTAGGGTTATTCTAGTAAATTTGACTTTATCAAATTACTAATAATTTCCGACTCCATGTTTATAGTCACCTATAAGTTTTCCCATGATATTAATCTCATAATGTATCCTATTTAAAAACAAAAAAAACTTTATGATTATTGATCCAGGTAGCCAGTAAATCAAACAGCATTGTCTTTAGACACCATCAATTTTCTTCTCTCAAACCTAACATTCTTAACACTACTTCATAACGAAGGCGATCACTCATTAAACTGCCCTTATAAAAAAATTATATTCATAAAATTTCATTGGCCAAACCTTGCGGTCCTAGTCTCTTCTCATTCTGTCGGTGCAAAATCTCATATGACTTTTGCAATTTCTGACAGCCCCAACGAATCTGCAAGGGCATTGGACCAATATGCACATTTATTTCTGGCTCCAACCAGGCTCGTGACTCGTGATTTGTTGCTTCTCGTGCTTCTGCCAGCAATAGGTTATATTGAGTACCCTTGATCAGAGTACTGTGCATATTCAGTTCTCACTGTGCATATTCAGTTCTCAATCTCATCATCTTGTTGGCTCTGGTTTCAACCCCTTCTTCATCTTTGGGCTTTGCTTGGATGGGAGAGCAGAGCATTTTATGTAGCCAAGGATGACTTGCCAACATCCCTGCCTAAACAGGGTAGTGGGCCGGTTGTCTTTGGCTACATATCTTGTTCAGCTTCTCATGCAAGATCTGAGATCAAACGTACTCGTTTCAAGAATCCCTGGTCACTCTGTTTCCATATTTCAGAGTCTCAGGCTCAGTCTAATCGCAGGGAAAAGAAATAAGAGATATTGATGCAGACTCTGTAATTTTGCTGATTGATGAATATTATACTATACTATCTGTATAGCTGACCATGAAGACGCAGCAGCATAGGTGAGAACCAGAGGATCAGTCAGGTGCTAGAGAAGAATAATTAGGATTATTTCACTGTGCTGCGTTATATCCAGAATCTTAGAATCTTCACAATATTCTATTGGCTACATCCGGGATTCCCAACTCTGCAATTTCATTGCATTATTTCTGTTTTTCTCATCTAAAAGATCCTGAAATCAATACTCGAGAGTCTTGATTTGCTTACTGTTCAACTGTATGTATGTTCTCCATTCTTCTTCAAAGTTAGGGATCCCCTCACTATCAGATTCCATAATCAAAACCATTAAGAAATTCACTGTGACTTTTCTTTTAAAAATTCTAAAAATTTTAATTTTAATTTGTACATATTTATTAAACATAATATTAAGATAAATTTGAACTTATTTTCAAAAATTATTTAAAAAAATTATTAAATAAAATGTTAAAAAATATTAATACTAATTATAATAAATTAATATTAAAAAACTACTATCAAAATTAAGGACTCTAGACTAGAGGCAACTCTTACTAATAAAAGTCTATTCCTTTGAGGAGTACCAATAAGGTGAAATGGTTTTCCTTGAATAATATTGATGAGTCAATCTGCATTTGCAGAAAGTAGTCAGTAATCATTGTGCTCACTCTTACTTTGACCATTGAATTATAATAAGTTTTCCAAGTGTGTAAAAAAAAAACCACCAAATATATATATATATATATATATAATATTCAAAATTTAATTATTTTTTTTTAAAATATTTTTCAAAATTTTAAATCCATTTACATATTAAAAATATATTTTAAATGAGAAAAATAATAATCTTAACAAAAATTATATCACTAGATTATAAAGAAAAAGACAAAATAACAAAACATATAGGTTTAATATTGCATGAGAAAACAAATACATCAAATTGAATTATAATTATATTTTAATTTATATTAAGTTCACAATATAAATTAAATGATTAATAAACATGGATAGATGTAAATCCATAAAAACTAGCAATTGCACCACATGTTGCAAAAGAAACGCCATAAGGAAATAGCATAGGAAAGAGTAGCCTAGAAGGAATAAGATGTTGCAGAGAAGGAGCCATTGTGGAGGAATGAAAATCAAAATTTTCTTCCATAGAAGCAAGTAGTGAAATCTTAATGCAATATTTCTTCCTTGAGTCTTACAAATCATGAGGCCTATGTTGAAGTTAAGTTAAATACCTTGTCTGATCATGCCAAGATAAATGTCTCATGAATAAAGAAATACATCGTGATTTTCTACCTTCAAAATCAAAGATTGTTTTGGTGCAGTTCCTCCATATTTAATCTTGATCAATTCCTATTGAGTCACCTATGTATTATTTCCTTCATGATCTTTGAAAATATTCAAAATATCACATTGTTCTTTACCACTGATGTCCCTCCCATGTTCTTGTTTTTCAGTATCGTTGATATGAAGTTGGTTTTTTTGTTCTTTGTGCAGACAGGAAAAAATGTATGGAGAGGTGGCTTTCATCACTTCAAGAGTAGTAAAAATAAGGCGATTGAGAAAATTTATCCTCCAAGAAGGGAAATATTGAATGGATCAACCAGAAACTCTTCCATTCATTCATCCCTTCCACATAACATTTTGACCGTATACAGGGAAAAGATACCATTCGGGCATTATCTCCAAAGGCGCTCCAACACCGAGAGAGATTTGGTAGCATTTATGGAGTTGGTGAACATGTCTTGTTCTATGGTGTTGGCTACTAGGCATAGCTTTCTTGATCTTGTGTAGAAGAAATGAATTTTTATTTATCTTATATTACATTAAGCATGAAATTGTCAACATTCATGTCACATTTTCCATCACATTTGTAGAGCAAATTATAACAGAGTATCACACTTTTCTTATCAGAGCTAAATGCTCCTATATGCAACAACGATGAATTTCATCACTTAAGAGCAGTAAAAACAAGTTTATTAAGAAAACAACTCAAACACATTTGTAGAGAAAATTATAACACAATATCACACTTTTCTTATTAGAGATGGATTTCATCACTTAAGAGCAGTAAAAATAATTTATTGAGAAAACAACTCCAACACATTTGTAGAGGAAATTATAACATAGTATCACACTTTTCTTATCGGATCTAAATGCTCCTATATGCAACAACAACGACTTTAATCAGTTCAAGAGAAGTAAAAACAAGTTTATTGAGAAAACTGTTGAATTGGTGAACATGTCTTTCTCTATGGTGTTGGATATTGGGCATAGCTTTCTCAATATTGTATAAGAGTCTGTAAATTTCCATCACATTTGTAGAGAAAATTACAATAGAGTATCACATTTTTCTTATCATACCTAAATGTTCCTATATGCAACAACTACCTTGTGCCTCATGGTTTAAATTTGTGCAAGGAGGAGAGGAGGAGTGTCAAGGTGCAAGCTATAATATGAAGAGAAAGAAGAATCTTGTTTGGGACTTGAGATAGACTCATTCTATGCACATCTAGAGTAAAGCTTAATAAAACAAAACTCACCATACTTTGATTTTTTAACTAAATATCTTAAAAAATAGAATATCAATTTAATACATTTTACTCAATTACACATTTAACAATATTCATTTAAAAAATACAAATACAAATTACTATTTTAAATAAAAATAGTACAACACATTTAACAATATTCATTTAAAAAAATAAAAATAAAAATTACTATTTTAAATAAAATAGGAATCACATTAATTACCATGGCCCTTGTGTAACTTCCTCTTATTACTTTTAAAATACCTTTTAAAATACCTAATGTTTGTAACTTATTCTTAATCACATAGTGTCAATTTTATAAAACTATAATCTACAAGTCTCACTTTTTATAGCTTTGGTGGAAGGATAGAGTATCTAAATTCCCTTACCCTTTAAAAAACATCCTCAATTATTGTACCACCCACCTCAACATCCAATCTAGACATCTTAGGTTATTCTAAATTGATCAAGAGTATAAAATTTTTAGAGTGGTGTTCTATGTTCACTAAAATTCCCATGTTGTCCATCACTATGTATGGGGTTCGTTTCAACCTTGGATATATTCTGTGATTTGTTGTGATTTTTTTTTTTTCTTGTGGCTAAAACTTATTTTTGGTTGTCACCTAGTTATCATTATTCAAAACATTGTTATCATCTCAGATCCTTATAGCATTAGATATATTTTGTGAGCTAATGTGATGTAATATTTTTTAGCTACAATTAGGTAATTAAAGATATGTTTATAGTTTTACTCGGGAATCTAAAAAGCTAAAAGAGAGAAAGCTTTGATGTATAGAGGATAATTGAATTCTCTCCATGGCTTTTAAGAAATCAAGCTTGATAATTAGCCTGCATGGTTTTCTAGATTATTTTAAAGAATGAATGACCTCATACACCTCTAGAATACCATATAAGATCTTCCTCCATTCTACATAACAATCTACTGAGAACGTCAATAAATCACTGTGGGAGTGATAACTTGTGACATCTCTAGCAATTTTCTTTGATTGTGGATTAAGTTATAAAGTAATAACTTGTGAAATCCCTAGCGATTTTTTTTTATTGTGGATCAGGTTATAAACTATAATATACTCTCTCTTCATAAGACTCTACAATATATATTGGATGGAGGGAAAGGTTATGATAAAACTTGTACAAAAAACTCCTTAGGGTTGTCTCAACTTACTCTATTGTTAATTACATAGTGTAATTTTTGTAAAACTATAATCTATAGGCGGGTTTTTTCTTTTGTAAGTTTTGTTTGGAATTGAAAACTAAAAAAATTATAAAAGCTAAAATTATATAGTGAAAAACTTTGTTTAAAATTTCAGAATAAAAATTTGAGAAGTTTGACATCATATAATATGACAATTCTTTATGATTATAAAGTAAAAAACAGGTAATATTTTTTAGCTACAATTAGATAATTAAAGATATGTATATATTTTTTTTGAACGGAAGAAATTTGATATTCATTAACAAAAACAAAAAAATCTGAAAGAGTATGTATGCAGTTACAAACTATTATGTAGTTAGGAACTATTACAATTAAGTAATTAAAGGTAAATTTAGTGTTATTTAAGAAATGAGAATTATGAACATTCATCATTATTTCTCAAGATAAATCATGTCCTATAAAATAATTTTGAAATTTTAAAAAATCACATATTTTAAAAAATTTCATTATTAATTTAATTTTCTATATATTAAGAAATACTACTCATAAATAATAAAACAATTGTAACATAAATAATATATAACAAAAAAATCATGTATTTTTGGAATAATAAAATAGTTGTAACAAAAATAATATAGAACAAGAAAAAACGTATATTTGTATGTATGAAAATTTAGATAGATTTTATTAAGTAAAATTTTAAAAGAATAATGGTTATGAACATTTTAAAATAGTTGTATTATAACAATTCTTTTTTAACTCTAAAAGAGGTTTGAATATCAAGACATACGATTCCTCTTGCCTCTCGGTAGAGAGTTAAGATTGATCTAGGATATCATAATTTTCCTCTTTAAATAAACTACATTCCACATGAATACCATGGGTTGTTTTTATTGTTTATTATTATTTTATTTTATTATTTTCATTTTTTATTGTATTTTGACCTAGTTAAAATGTTCATTACATTATGTCAATCTTTTTATTTAAAGGGGGGAGATGTAACACCCCTATGAGTTTGTTTTTTGGAATTATTGAGGAAATAGCACTAGAGTGTAGAAGACTTCTTCCCAACTTAGAAAAAAAAGTTGTGGTGGTCCACATGATGGACCTTCCCTAAAAGTCTCCTAAAAATCCCTAGGAGAGAAATAAAAGAAAATAAATTAACATAATGGGAGATAAAGATTATGTTAATCACTTAGTTGGAGAGAAATCCTAAGTGGGGTGGAATGAATCACTGTGCGAGAGAAAAACGTCCTTTAAGGAAAAAGAAAAGTATATTTTTCATAAAAAATAAAGCAAAAAAGTCTAAGCAACAGGTTTGCAAACCACTTAAGAATCAAGGAGATTCCAAAGGGCAAGAAATTCTTAACTCAAGGAGAACTATTGGAGACACTTCATGGTTGGGTGGAACATGTCTTCCTTCTAAATATTCCACAGTTGTACGTACGTACATAGTTAGATGAATTTCTAATTACTTTTTATGGTATTGACATAATATAGAAAATGATTTAGTTATTCACTTGTACTTATTATATGGTTATATGTTATTGTATTTTGTACACAAATTTCTATATGCATGCATGGAAGATAAAATTGTTGAAAGTAATTGTAGTAGTGATATTTGCAATCTACTAGTATAATCATATAAATTAGGCGTCAAAGAATTTGTTTCTCTTAATTATTATTGAAAATTTTATAATTGGCTCATAAAAGATTGAAATAAATAAGACCATATGGTCTTTAGTTATTTCTTTGAGAATAATTGTTAATATTATATTGTGATATAAATAAAAAATAAAGAAAAATGTTTTATCGTAGAACTGTTTTTACTAATACACTTACTGTAATAGATATAAATAAAATATTTAAACAGAGGAAAAAAAACTATAATCACACGAAAGGAAAACATGAAGTATTCCTCTAGTCTAGTAAATTGAATAAAGGGTATTGAATTTAAATTATATATTTATTTTAAGTGAGTGTTGATTATACACAATATAGACTGTAATAATTTAATATTATTATAACTAAAATGGTATACCAAAAGTGACTGTGAAGGAGAAGGAAAACGAAATTTAGTTAACAATTAACGTGTGAAAAGAAAGGATTGAGAGAATACGTAAGTTAAATTGGTAAAATAATTATTTTCGGTCTGTTTCAAACAAACCAAACACTTTTATTTATTATCCTGTAACAAAAGGAAGAGTTGTATTTGTTATGGCTGCCCTGCGTCTCCCTTTTTACTCTATATAATTGTATTGTATTTGTTATAGTTGCCTCACGTCTTCCTTTGTTTTGGGGATAATTTTATTATGGAAAACATCACTCAATCAGTGGTTTACATTAACAATAGCTGGACATAAAAACTTTGAACACATTTTATGTTTACCTACAACGCCTCACTGTATCTTTAAAACTAGTTTGCCAGCCCACCCCACAATTGCTGAGAAGTGATATTTAGCATTTCCAAAGAGATGTGATATGCATTCAAATCACTGTAAAAATATTTTAAATGCATTTAGTGAAAAAAATCTCAATAAATCAAAATACAACTCAAGCATCTCACACAACCAATGTACAAATCGTTTTGTATAAATGAAATCCTTTTGATATAATTTGTCAGCCTAAAAGTGAACAACTTTTCCCTACTCTCAGATAAGTAATACCAGAACTTCACTTACTACATTCTGTCCAAACAGAAAAAATTGGGAATGGTAGATCTGTGTTCTGAAACAAATGAAATGAAAATGAAAAGAGTACAATAGGTAGTAATTCTGAAAAAATTTAAAGGGAAATTGAGAAGAATGCAAAAAATTATTCACCTTGATATTCCTTGCACGAGACCTTCGCCAAAATGGTTGAGTGCAACCATCACCCGCATGACTTTGTCATCATGGTAGCTGTCACTGTGACCCAATAGCATGACTTACCATAGGAAAAATGCAGATCCCAAGCCGAGATGCGGGAGAGTCAGTCCCTTCTCCAACAGTCCAGATTCGAATGTGTTTGAACTTACACCACTGGCTCTTTAAGCTATCACCCACAACATATCCCTTGTTTTTGTTACATGGCGACTGTACGAGAAGCTGCATCAAAGCCTCTGTTGTTGCCATTCATGGTCAGCGAGATCGCTTCCGAGCCGAGATGCGAAAGATTCAGTCCCTTTTCCAGCCATCCAGAGAGACATATTCACGACGAGATGGCTGAGGCGACAGAGATCCTTCAGAGAAAGAAGAGTGCTCGCGGTGAGATCGAGCAGATGATAGAGGAGGTAGCCCTAGATAGCTGTAACCATTCCTTCGCAACGATTACTGTTATATTCAAAATCAATGATTAATAACGTCTCAATCGTCTAACAAAATATCTAAGGCACATATTATGAAAAAAAGGCAGTTAGGAAAGTTGTTTTCAAATAAAGATGCCTTACAGCGTAATTAACTAAATTACAACTTTGTTTTAAAGTATTATTATTAAATCTAGGTGAGGTAACGTGTGTGAAAGAAAGGGGGTTGCGGAATACAACCACCCCACTTGGTGAATGGGTCAGGGAACGTAGCATCCCACTCTCGGTGGGTTTTAATGGAACATGATCTGTCAATCACCAAGTAGGAAGTGGTGTAGAAGGAATGTCGTTGGGAGAAGATGAGCAGGATCACCAACATGTTTAAGAGTGCAATGAGGGATATGGTATGCATTTTAAGCATAGTGTTGTATACAGGCTCATTGCAGAGGAGGCATCTGAAGGAATTGATGGCCATACTTTGTTAACAGGAGGTCGGCCTAGGGAGGAGAAAAAATATGTGCATCACGTTTGAAGGATGACATAGCGAGCATTTATGCTAGCGAGGATATTGCAATAATTCAACTGCAAGAATATCTGGTGGAGAGATGATGGAGGCCGCAAGTCTCACAGAGCGATGAAAATCGAAGTGGGACAAGCCCAAAAAAATTGATAGGCGTCGCCACAACAAAATCCAGTCCCCCACTATGGTGGATGGTGCATTTGGTTGAAACTTTATAAAGGACCTTTTCCTTTCCCATGTAGAATTGCACATATTTCAGGTTTCCAAAGAATGTTACCAAGCAAGATTATTACTAGTAACACTTTTAGTGGCACATGGCCGCTCCTTATCCTCTTCTTTGGATTCTATTTTAGAATTGGTACTATTTTGAGTTGCTTTTGGAGAGATATTGTCCTTTGTTTCTAAGTTTATTTAATCTTGGTAGTTGTTTTTTCCCTTTTGAACTCTAGGAGAATTGTAATGAAGTGATTTCTTTTTATGTGATGGGATATCGAGGGTGGGTTCTATTTCTTTATGGTATTGCTCGACTTTGTGTTTTATGTTCATATTAAACATGATGAATTAGCTTATTGGAAGGGACACCCCTATGTCAACCTATTTCAATGTCCCTTCGTGGTTTGTGTATTAGTGATGAAGTGGTGTCGCTTGGGAAGCTCTTTGGTGGAGTGGGCTCACCTAGGGTTGATGAGCTATTGTCGTAGGGGCGGGGAAATAGTTTGTGTTGTCTTTAATAGTTTCTATTTCCAGGGAGGGTGGTTGTTAGGTGCAACTCACCGATAAAGACTGCTACAAAAATCCTTCTGGAGTTGGGTTAGAATAGTGTGTAGGGGTAAGGGGTTTGTGGGGAGGAAGTTTATATTTGGGTGGACATCTCCTCAATTTTTGGGAGCTACTATTATCCGTCGGGGCCATGACTGTTGGGGGCTGGTCCTTTGGAGCGAGGGGGATAGTTGATGGGAAAGCTCCATCCTTTCTTAGGAGGAGGTGTTATACAAGATCATGGCACTTGTTGGCTGGAAAATCATGCCACATTAACGGGCCCATGTCAGACATGGGGCCATATATTATGAGGAGAGAGGCCTGCATGGTAACTCCCAACTACATCAACGTATAAGAAGGTTTTCTTTATGCTATCGTGAACTCATACCATACCAAACTGAGGCTTAAATCATCTAAGTGAAAGGGGAGGCTTCTTCCCAAAAAACCTCCCTCTTTGACATCAAGGTATTGATGGATTAGACATAATGGATTCTAGATACATGACCCAAGAGAGTTAGAGTCAACCATTACATGCAGACAGTAAAACTGTACTGGAAGATGAAGTTTTTTCTTAGAAGAGTTATTCAGGTTGCCATGAATCTCGATTGGACATCATCCATTCATCGTACCACCTACACACTCACCTACGCTCTCTTGATCAAAGGCTGGAATGAGTTGAGCAACACCTAAGGATTCCCCTGAATGTAGGACACCCTCCCAAAGGTCCACCAGACTCCATACTGATGGTTGGCTCTGACTCAAATCCTATGGTTTGATGATTTGTTGATTACGTTAGCTGTCATTTTCTATGTTGTTTCCTATGTATATGGCTAGTCTCGCCTGTGTGTAAATTACAACTTGGATATTTTTGTAACTATGGGCTCCCATCTATCTATGTCCTCATTGAGAAGAACCTTTTTTTGGTTATGGTCACATCTCCCATGTGAGAGACTAACCGGGAGTATGTAATCTTGGCAGCATATCTCAGTTTCTCCAATTAATAAAATTTCACCTTACAAAAAAAATATTATTATTAATTATAAAAAGAATTATTATGAATTAAATATATATATACCTTTTCAAACATATGTACTAAGAAAAATATAATAAAATAGCAATAAGCAATAAGAGTTGAATAACGTTTTCACACATTATAATTATAATTTTTTACTTAAATTAAGAAATAAAAAAACATAACTAACCTTAAAAATAAAAAATTATGAATAGTATGTGAAAATTAGATCCTATCATCCACCTAAGATTATTGACAATTAAATTAAAATTTTAAAATTTTTATTCTAAAATAAAAAATCTAACAACATAATAATCATTACGATTTGTAAAATTTATTATATAGATAAAAGAACTTTCGGATTAATCACATCATTAGGAGTGGAAGAACATCAAGTTGCAGCCTGGTGAGCTTCTAGTTAGCTTTGAGGTTGTGCCCCTTTTCACCAAGATCCCCATCCAAGAAGCCATTGATGTCATTAAACAGATCTCTGATGAGGACACCTCTAAATTGATTAACCTCTACCTCGCCTCGATTTTATTCAGTTTTCAAGGTGTATTTTATGAGCAAACCTGTGGTGTTTCGATGGGCTCCCCTTTTTCCCTCGTTGTTGCTAGCTTATTTATGGAGGATTTTGAATCTAAGGCATTGGCATCTACTAAATTCCGCCCTAGCAAGTGGAATAGGTTCATGGATGATACTTGTGTCACCTGGCCCCATGGTCGGGAGAAATTAGATCTATTCCTTGGGTACCTGAACTCGCTTTCTGATTCCATCAAGTTCACAATGGAAGTGGAGGTAGATGGTTGCCTCCCTTTCCTTGATATCCTGCTCTCAAGGAATGTGGATGGTTCCATCTCTCACCGGGTTTTTCGGAAGAAGACTCACATGGAACAATATCTTCGTGTTGGGTCCCATCATTTTCCTGCTTAGAAATTTGGGGTCCTGTGTACTCTTGTGACTTGTGCTCTTAGAATCTCTAACGACAACTCCTTGGAATCAGAGAAATCTCATCTTTTTGATGTTTTTGAAAATAATGGTTATAGTAGATCTTAAGGTGTTAAAGCCTTTCAAAAGGCATATAAAGGATTGAGTGGAAAATCTACTCAGGTGGACCCTATTTCCAAGGTCCATCTCCCATTTATCTAGGGGACAATGGAGAAGATTACCCATGTCCTTAGGAGAAATAATATCTCTACTTCTTTCAAACCTCTCTGCACTATTAGAAATTCTCTTGGGTCTGTTAAAGACCCTATCGACCCTAAAGACATGAAAGGGGTTTACATGATTCCTTGTTCTTGTGGAACTCCCTATATAGGGGAAACATGTCAATCTATTAGGCAGATAATTCGAGAGCATGTTGTAGATATTAGACATAATCGGTCCCGTACCTCAGCCCTTGCTGAACATGTGGACAAATCCTGCCACCATGTTTGTATTGAAGACTCTAAAGTCATTGCGAGGGTAGATCACTTCCACCATAGGAAATTAAGGGAGGCAATATAAATTGAATGACATGCTAAGAATCTCAACCGTGATGATGGTTGGAAATTAAGAGTGAGTTGGACCACGACTCTCGCCAAGTAAGTTATGTTTAATATTTTTATGTTTTATTTTATTAATTAATTGATTTATTTTTATTTTTATTTAATTATTTAATTTCTTTTATTTTACTTTACTTATTTATTTACTGTATTTTATTTATTTGTTAAATTGTCCTCTAGTAACTTCTTAAGTTTCTTTGTTTATTTATTATTTTGTTTTATTTAGTTATATTTTATTTAATAAATTTATTATTTTTATATATTTCATTAATTAATTAATTAGTTAATTAATTTTATTTTATATATTAAATTAATTAAATTTCTACCCCATCTTACTTATTTTATTTATTTTAATTACATAATAAAATTATTTAATTAACTAATTTATTTTAATTTACTTTATTTTAATTATTTAGTTTTTATTTAATTTATTTATTTTTAGAAAAAATTTGCCCCTTAGTTTCTTAGGAGGTTTCTCTGTTTTTATTTTATTATTTTTATTTTTAAGTTGTATATTTTATTAATTTATTGATTTATTTTATTTATATAAATAAATAATTTATTAATTAATCAATCTTATTTTATTTATTTAAATAAATAAATAAATAAAAATTTATATTCAATTTAATTAATTAATTTATTTTTAATTAACTAGTTAATTTTTTAAGAGCTAGTTCTCAAAGACTATTTCTGCTTAGCCCACGAGGCGTAGAACAGTCGGTGATGGGGTGCACTGTTAAGGCACTCCGTTCTGCAAGGTCACCGGTTCGAAACCCGTGGGTGTAGGATTAGTCTAAACTAGAAAAAAAAAAATGACTATTTCTGCTTAATGATGCATCTCTACTATTTATTCATTGAGATCCATTAATCTCTCCACCTTAGGATAAACCACATAAATTAGACATCTTAATAATGTGAATAATCCAAAAATTCTTTTATTTACATTATAGATCACAAAAGTATTAGATCTAAATTTATTATAATTTCACTTGTTATATATATATATATATATATATATATATATATATATATTTAAAATTATTTAATTATTATTATTATTATTATTTTAATTAATTATTTTTATTATTATTAAATTTAAATTAATATAATATTTATCACGGATGGTGTAATGGACGGGCATAAATATTTTTAATAATATAAGCTTTTTTCGAAAGACTCGTTATTAAAAGTTTGAAAGAATCAAATCAATTTAAATTAATCATTATTAAATTGTACCATTTTATAAAAAATAAACATCTTTTCATACATCTCCAAATAAAAAATGTCTTTTAAGTACCATTGAAAAAATAAAAAATGAGATTGCATATTGCATGATCCCTAATTTCGCTTCTTGTAATCAAATTATTATTTTGGATTGAGCTTTCAAGAATTAATACGGTATTGATAATGTGTAATAATTAATATTGCATTTATGATTTGTAACATTGGTGTTGTGGTTTAACAAATTCAAATGTTTATTATTATTATTATATTATTATCATCATCAATACCATTGATCCTTGTAATAATGTGATGATCCTTGTAATAATGTGATGATAGTTCTATTGACGTGTAAAAACAAATATTGTATGGATGATTTATAATAGTTTAAAAATAAATATTGTAGGGATGATTTATAATAATTTGATGGTAGTTTAATAGATTATATTTTGTAGTGATGATGTATTTTATTTTTGTGTTTAGTTAGTGAGACATGTATAGGGGATTGAACTTCTAATTATTTGGATACACAAGGGCTTGCCAATATGTTTTTTGACAATTGTGCTACCACACACAAATGATGTGTCTTAATTAATATTGTATTATGATGACTTATAATAATTAATGGTAATTTAATAAAATTTTAATGATTTTTTCCAGGAAGCAATAAATCTCAGGGTAACATGGTTTTTAGGTGACAAATGGTTTTCAGATGGAAGGAGATCCATAGGATTTCATCGATTTCGAGCTTAGTCCTCCTTATGGTAGTCTTTTTCAGCAACAAGCTGAATATTGAATGATGGTTGGCTCTTCTCCAGGCAAGAAAATTTCCTACCACCCTGACACAAACCTTCGCATGCGACAGGTGGCAGGCAACATCTATTGTGGCAACTGCATGTCTCCCTCTCCTCTTCACGTGGCCACCTCGACCTCATTTATGTCACCCCCTGTTGCCTAGACTATAAAACCCCCACAATAATCATCCCCAACATACGAAGGTGTAGAGAACCCAAAAACCCTAGAATACTCTCCCTCATCGTGTAAGAAATACAAATGCATCTGACAAAGGCGCAAAATGGTTATTCTAACAGTGGGAAAGGACATTACCCTCTCACGTGTAATGAACTACGAAGGAAAGACTTTGGTAGGGCGGCTTGGGGTAAGAATTTATTCGGTCTTAGCTCTTAAACACTGGGTCTCCTCATCATGGAGACTAATCTTAGACTATGATCCAATGGTGCATTCATTGAATCATGGATGGTTGGAATTTGTATTCAGGTTGGAGGTGGGTTGCACACTTATTATAGAGAATAATTAGGGTTGGGGGAAGGAGCGTCTATTGTTAAAGCCTTGAACAATTTCCTTTGATCCTTAGAAGGATCCCATGGATAAATTAAGGGTTTATGAAACACTATCTAGCTTTCCCCTCCACTTTTGGAGCTTGGAGACCTTCATAGTGATCGACAACAAGTTGGGCTTGTTTGTTGGAGTGGAGGATGGATAGAAGGCCAAAGTGAACTATCGAATAGAATGAATCCAGGTGGATATAAACGTTAGGATTGGTTTGTTAGTAGATATGGGGCTTCTTCTAGAAGGGAGGGCATGGATTCAAAGGGTTGACTATTGGAAATTTCCCTTCACGTGCCATTGTTTTGATGAAAGAAGGCATATTAGGCACAATCCCCTTCGACTAAATATGGATATCTTTGTGTCGAAGTAGAAACCAGTTGATAAAGCTCGGAGGTTCATGCAGAGGAACACGTAGAGGCTCCTTCATCAACATGAATTGAGCTAGGCATCCCCTATTATAGTGAGACCTCTCCCCCTTCCTGTCTTTTTGAATTAAGACCCTTTCCCCCTTTTTTTTTTTTTTCCATCTCCAGTAGATGGGCCTTCCCTGAATTCCCCCCTTGCACCCCTGGCTCCTTATCAGACTCTGGGATTTCCCCCTCTATCTCCCCTAGCCCTAGTTCTCCTTCCCATGATGCTAAGGTTCCTTCTCCCCTTCTAGCTTCGCTTGTGACATAGGTCAGAATAAAAAGTTATACCCGGAGGCCTATAAAAAGCGCTCTCGATATCCCTTTTTCCTCTAGAGGGCTTGCCATGGACATTCCTATGCTAAATCAAGTGGGAAGGAAATCCAATATTTATAAGGCTCATGAGAAACTGAGATTCAAAATTAAGAGAGGAAAGAAAGCCTCAATAGCTTGGGCCCTTAGAGAAAATGATACCCTTCCCAAAGGTGCTCCATGATAATTATGTCGTTCAACGCAAGGGGATCAGGAGGAGTCCTTAAAAAACTTTCCCTAAAGCATCTGTTAGATGTTAATTGCTCATATGTCCTTATGATTCAAGAGACCATTTGTGTAGTCTCCAAATCTTGTAAAATATTGGAAATTATATAAAAGGATTTGTCTTATTGCCACTCGCATTCAGACGATTTCCTAGGGGAGTTAATAATTGGTTATAGTAGTTATTGCAAAGCTCTTACCTCCTATATTGTCCCTTATGCAATACTGGTGAAATTGTCCTTTAAATATCAATTCAATTTGTTTTCTATACTAATGTCTACAATCCTTGTTATAATAAAGAAACATATTAGGAAGGCATGGCTAATGGTGGAGCTTTTGACGACCAATTCATCATTTTTGGAGGAGAACTTAATTTTCCTCTGGGATTGCGAGATGTTTCGGGATCTAATTCACATCTAGATACAATACATTTTTTTCTTTGATTTCATTATCAACAATCACTTATTGGATTTGGAGCCAGCAAAGATTACTCCAACTTGATCGAATGGGTGCTTAGAGGGGTCAGAGAATCTAAACACCTAGATAGTAGAGCACCCTATTCTAGCTGAGTTTACAATTTTCTACGTTTTCTACTGATGCCAAATCAAGGAATTATTAATTGCTCCTTGATTTCTACTGAACCTTACATTCCAGTCTAATGGAGGAATTCTTAATTTCTCCTCAATTTCTAACGGATTCCACTCTTCTTGTCTCTTCCCATTCCATTTTATTCTCAAAGATCTACACCTAGCTTGCCCTGTTTCACTCATGCTTGATTACTTCTGCAAATTGGTCACCCAAACCCTTGACTCCATCGCCCATGGCCTTTTACCTTACTTTCCTCACCAAACCAATTCAAAAATCCAAAATTTGAACCCATTAACTAGCCTATAATTCCCAGTCTAACAAATCTATATTTAACAGAGAGATCCCTCTCTGGGTCCAGGAGGGCTAGATCCTAGGCCTGAAGCAGTTTTGATGTTTCCTCCGGGATTCTGTCTTCAGCCTCGGAATTACGGAGTGATAACATAGTGGCAACCATACTAGGGACGCGTTTTGTGTTCCTCAGTAATAATTATCAAGTTCAAATCTAGTTGATGATGGTGGACAAACAATTAGACACATAAATCATCCACCTAACGACTCCACAATTTTCAGTTGATCTAAAGGCTCCACTGGTAGAAGAATCCAGATTTGTTGTGAACATACAGTGACTCCATTCTTTGATTGATTGAAAAGATGAATTCAATAATACAATGCAGGTATGCTCCTTTGGACAGATCTAAGATCCCAGGTTTTCCAAATCCCATGCCAAACATTGATTGGTTAAAATATCTTCTGGTGCTTAGATATAAGAAAGGATATTATGCTACTATACATTTGTTAAGATTTCATATGCATGTCCGAAGATTTAAAATCCAATTTCCAGAGGACTGTCTTATGAAAATGTTTGTGGCTAGTTTAGAAGAGAAAGCTAGGATTTGGTATGAAGGTCTACCAGCTACAAGTATAAGTTCTCTAAAGTGTTTTCATGCTGCGTTTTGTGACAAGTATAAATAATATTATCCCTCTTTGTCGCTAGTTCAAGACTGTTGTGATAAATTTCAAAGTTTTATTGAATATCTGGAGGATTACTATGATGATGATTAGTTTATGAATGATGAGATATTAGAAGTTTTAGAAGAAAGACCATTTTAGAAAGTGGAAGTCTTATCTGAAATGTCTTCTCATCATGAAAAAAGGAATGAGATATGTTGTATAGAAGTTCGTGAAGTTTCATCATAGTAGATATCCCTAGCAGCACAAGGACAATATGATCAACATATGGTTAAAGAAGAACTTCAGATCCTTGAACTAGATCTAGCAGAGGAAAATAGTGAAAACCTCTAGCAGTATAGTAATCTAGAAGGAAGAGAAACAGAGTTTGATGGCCCAGATTCCCAGGAGCATATTCAACTAGAATTGTTTTATTCAGAGATTGAACACCAATCAAGTTTGCCTAATGAAAAATGATAAGGTTTTTTGATTGAAGACCTCTCCAATCCTCTTTCTGAATTTACAAACGTTGAAAAAGACCATAGAGGCTCCCCATTATTTTCTTCGTGGGATGTTGAAAAAGTTGCACAACATATTGATATTAAAGTTAATGACCCTTTGCCCGAGATGATTGGGAGTTTGCAACTTCCTTGTAAATTTGAAAATGATAAAGGGAATGATGAAGACCACATAGAACAACTGGTTATCATTGGTAGAGAAGAAAAACAAGTGTCCTCTCTTCCATATGAAGACAATGAGTGCCAACAGATAAGCAAAGGAGCTGTCTGGGATGAGGTATGTTTTTATATCACACATCATCTGAGGGATATCATGTTGCATGTTTACCTTGATTCTTTGAGCAAATTATTATAGTCATCCACGAAGTAAGAGTCTACCAGGTTGATTAAAAAAGCTATTGAATTCAGTTGAATAATTAATTGGCCATGTTTTGAGCCCATTTTCCTACCCAAGGAAAGGGAAGGTTAGTTTCAGTTAAGCACTCATTTGCTTGACTGGTTACATTGGAAGTTTGATTACTATTTGATGAGATAATTTTTTATCAAACTAGATGTAGGTAGGAGTGCCAATAAGCTCAGTACTTTGAACATCTTTTCGATTTTAGTTTAAGATTGCTTTCAGTTTTCGGTTTCAACATAGTTCATATTTTAGCATTCAGATTTTCTGGGTGCAATAGTGATTTTAGTTTGATGGTTTTCAGTGCATAAGTTCAGCTGTAGTTTCCTTTCAGATTGCAGTACACAGATTAGATTCTTGTCTGAGGTTTAGAACAAATGATTAAATATTTTCATCCGCAAAGTTTTTGTAACAGACCAAGTTGCATATTTGAGATCAGCCAAATGGGTCAATATATTGATCTACGTTGTTCTTGACACCTCCTCCGGAGCTGTCCTCCACAATTGGAGCCACTGTTAGTATCCTATAATCTACAGGATCTCAAGGAAACTAATTATTTTTCCTCAGATTTTTTGTATCTAAAATAATGCTCCATGACTGTCATTTATTTCCAAGAAGGTACTTCTGGCACAAAAGATGGCGTAGAAGGGTTGTATTCACCTCACTTCCAATATAGTCCAAATCTAAGCCCAAATTCTTTGGCTACCACTACCCATCTCATCAAACCCGCCAAAACCCACACACATAAAGTTTTAGGACTTTATATTAAGCCCCAACACTTCCATTTCAACTTTTCCCCCCACATTAGGCCGTTTGTGTTGAGATTCAACAAGATGATGAGCTTAGTGAAAAGAGTCGCCTTCACTAAGTGGGCCCGGGGGCTATTTTTGGCGCAAAGTCTATTTTTAGACTATGTATATTTTTAGAAATGTTGATCATATTCTATGAGTTACAGAATGCTATTTGTGGATGGTTGGTCAAGTTGGAAAAATAGATGTACTTCTATTTTTAGACATATTGGGCGGAGTCTATTTTTAGATTGCTAGTCTAAAAATAGATATGTCGAATATTATTAGCTCTTAATAATATTTGGACTCCAAACATTATCTTATTCTCTTGGAGCACTTTAGTTAAGTGCACAGATGTGGCACAGCAGCTGACAGAAGGAATTACGCTATTCTTGAGGGTTTAATGGAGCTATTGCATGGAGGACTTCAGTTAGAACTCACGTGTCAAAGTTTGGTGGAGTTGGAGAAGTAGTTGGTGGAGTTGTATTCAGTTTAACTCAGCTAGACTTAGTTGAGCTAGTTGTATCTAGTCTAAATGATTGATACACTAGTGAGAGTGGAGTGAATTAATTCACAAATAATAGCTCATTAATCAACTGAAAAATACATCAGTTAACTACAGTGCATGGTAGTTTCACTGGAGACCAGTGGAGAGATAGGTGGAAGAGCAAGTGTGACTATAGTGATGCATTGATTGCATCGAACACTCAATGGAGATGCCAATGAGGATTGCGTGAGCAAGGTTGGAGCAATTCGAACTCATTCAGAGCTATTCTTCAGTAGGGATTTCGCAGTAGAGGCAGGCTAGCAGGTGGCAAAGATCGGTGCATGGATTTGAAAGATCGGGCTTGATTAGTGCGTAGCGATTGTATTGTACTGAGAGCTTGATATGATCAGCTTTGTATGAGGATTGTTACATGATCTCTATGACATATATTATATACAGATAGTTGGGGTTTTTAGCTTCAGGATTTCCTGTTAAAAAACTATGTTAATGTGTGTGAATTTTTATTGTTTCATGTGTGCATTGCAATCTTGATTTAATTTCCGCAAATGATCAATGGTGGAATAGATTTTGTATTTTGAATGAAGCTAAAATAGTGTGAGATCAGGAGAATCTTGGACATATAACACATAAGTTATATAATTTCTACATGGTATCAAAGTAGTTTATCATTGGAGGAGATTGCAATTATTAAAGCGGTTGAGTTTTGTGCTGGTGGAATTCGAATTTGTTGTAGTGTTTTCTTGGTGTCGAAGTTTAGCATTCATTGAAATGTATTTCAACAGATTGCGATTGGATTATGCCCTTGATGGGAGCTCGAATTACATAGCATGGAAGGACAGGATGGAGGCAGTGCTGGATGATAATGGGTTGAAGGAATTCATAGATGTTGATATTCTGAACCCTGCTTCTAGCGATGCAGCCGCACTTGATGCATGTCAGAAGAAGGTAGCAAAGTGTCGAAGGATTCTGTTGGAAGGTGTGAAGGACCAAATTGTGTCCAAAATTCATGATAAAGCCACTCCATTCTTAATGTGGAAGGCTTTGACAGAGTTGTTCCAAAGCAGAAGCAACCAGAGGAAGTTGGCGCTTAAAGAAAAGCTCAGAAAAATAAAAATGGAGAAAGGAGACAGTATTCAAAAATACCTCACGAAGTTTGTCCACTGCAAGGATGAGCTGGGAAGTGTGGGGGTTACTGTTGATGAAGAAGACTTGGTGAGCTTGGCTCTCCTTGGGCTTTCGAAGAGTTGGCATAGCTACGAAGACTCTGTCAATGGATGGGAGAAACTACCAGGATGGGAGCGACTTTGGTCGGATCTTGTGTAGGAGGAGATAAGGCAGGGTACCAGGGATGGATCTTCATCGAAGAAAGAATATGAAGAAAATTGTGCTTTGGCTGCCAAAGCTCAGAAAGGAAAAGGGAAGAAATCTTCCAAATCCGAAGCTAAAGGCAAGAAGCAGGATTTGTCCAAGGTGAAGTGTTTTCACTGTCACCAGCACGGGCATTTCGCCACTGATTGCCCACAGAAGAAGAAGAATAAGTAGGCTGCTGGATCTACAGCTGGAGAGGCCTTAGCCTTGCAATTTGAGCTGGATTTTTCTTTGATCGCATGCTTGGTTTCAAGTGTGATGGGATCGGTGTGGTTTCTTGACAGTGGTGCGTCTTTCCATATGACCAGAGACAAATATTTGTTTAGTGATCTGGAGGAAAAGGATCTTGGAGTGCACATCGAGATGGGCGATGACGGTAGATACAGTGCGACTGGTATCGGGACCATTTCCTTTGAGAGGGAGTCCGGTAAACCTTTCATCTTGAGGGATGTCATGCATGTTCCAGGATTGAAGAAGAATCTGATCTCCGTGGCGATGTTGGAAGACAAGGGTTATGATGTTGTTTTTAGCAAGGGAAAAGCTTTCCTACATCGTAAAACAACTGGTCAAACCAGGAGGATAGGGATTCGAGTTAAGAATATTTATCAATTGCAGGTAGATGGCTGTGCAGCAATGGCAGGCAAAGCAGAAGGAGTGGTGAGCTAGGATGAGGGCGAATTGTGGCACAGGAGATTGGGCCATCTTCACCATGGCGCTTTGAAAATTTTGAAGTAGATTTCTACCGGGCTTCCCAAGGGTACACTTGCACAGTCAGATCAGTGCAAGGGATGTAATTTGGGAAAATTTGTGAAGACCACTTTTCATGAGAAGGATAGTCACACCTCGATGATCCTTGAGAGAATTCACACAGACGTGTGTGGACCTTTCTCGGTTGCTTCAACAACAAAGCATAGGTATTATGTGATATTTGTTGATGACTTTTCTCGTAAGTGCTGGATCTTCTTCATGCAGAAGAAGAGCGAGACATACTCAAAGTTATGTGAGTTCAAGGTGCTGGTTGAGAAAGAGTCGGGGAAGGAAGTGAAAGCTCTCCGGAGCGATAATGGTGGTGAATACATCTCTGGAGAATTCAAAGACTTCTACAACAAAGAAGGAATTCGAAGAGAACTCATAGTGAATCATAACCCACAGCAAAATGGGGTAGTGGAGAGAAAGAGCAAAACGATCGTGGGTGCTGCACGAGTGATGTTGCATGATCAGGGCCTTCCCATACACTTGTGGGTTGAGGCATGAAACACTGCGGTTTATATGCAAAACCGTTGTCCTCATAGAGTACTTGGCATGAGTACACCTGAAGAGGCGTTTTCTGGTAAGAAGTCTGATATTTCTCATTTGAATATTTTTGGCTCACTTGTTTACATTCATGTGACGAAGGATGCCAGGAAGAAGTTGGAGCCGACCGTAGAGGTTGGGATATTTTTGGGGTACACAAAAACACCCCACAATTATCGTGTGTATTTTCCAGACATTCGAATGACTGTCGTGCGACGGGATATCAAATTTCATGAGGAGAAAGCCATGAAGTTGTCGCTTGAGAGGGAGCTACACTTGCATGCAGAGGAGGAGCTACTTGTTCCTAAAGATGAGCCTCAAGATGTGGATCAACCACAAGAGGAGGTTCATGGAGTGGAAGAAACCACTC
Source organism: Pinus albicaulis (assembly GCA_034641835.2). Classification (NCBI taxonomy): domain Eukaryota; kingdom Viridiplantae; phylum Streptophyta; class Pinopsida; order Pinales; family Pinaceae; genus Pinus; species Pinus albicaulis. The sequence goes on from CM076581.1 coordinate 724,801,416, forward strand.
ATGCAGCGCCAAACATCAGAGGGCAGAATCGCACTATAGAAGTTGAGCGACTGAATCTTGATGCAGCGCAGAATGTAGGAGCTCCTACATCACAGTGCAGACAGAGACAGTCACCTGACCGATTTACTGGATACATGGCTCTGATGAGCAAGTGTATCGTGATGGAGCCATCCTATTTCAAGGAAGCTGTGGAGGATCCCGCATAGGTAGATGCCATGGTGGAAGAGTATGATTACATTGTCAGAAATAGTGCATGGGAGATTGTCCCAAGGCCAGAAGGGAAATCAGTGGTAGGTTCGAGATGGATCTACAAAGTGAAGCAATCTGCTGACGGGAGCGTCGAGGAGTATAAGGCAAGATTTGTTGCCTGGGGCTTCTCACAAATCGAGGGGATCGACTATGAAGAAACCTTTGCACCTGTCACAATGTATTCTTCCATACGGACCATCCTTGATCTCTCAGCGTAGATGGGTTGGCACATTCATCAGATGGATGTGAAGACTGCATTCCTCAACAGAATCATTGAGGAGGAGGTGTACATTGAGCAGCCTAAAGGATTCGAAATCTTCAGCAGTGAGTCGCATGTGTGCAGGCTCAAAAGAGTACTGTATGGGCTGAAACAAGCACCTCGTGCTTGGTACACACGGATAGATAGTTATTTCACTGGACTTGGTTTCGCTAAGAGTGAGGCGGATCCTAACCTATACCAGATTGTGGTGGAGGGTAAGATTTTGATCATTGTTATTTATGTAGATGATTTAATACTAATAGGTGATGAATTGTTGATACACTCATGCAAGGCAGATCTTGCAAAGGAGTTCGAGATGAAGGACTTGGGCCTCCTTCATTATTTCCTGGGATTGGAAATTTGGCAGCAGAAAGGTGAACTGTTTGTGTCTTAAGGAAAGTATGCCCGGGAGATACTGGAGAAGTTTCACATGCAAGGCTGCAAACCTATCGACACTCCTCTTCCTGGTGGTTGGAGAAAAGAGGATGCTACATCAGCAGAGGTAGTGGATGCCACTGTTTATCGACAGTTGGTTGGTTCACTCATGTATTTAGTCAATACACGACCGGACATATGCTATGCTGTGAACCAGCTTTCACAAGCGATGGTGAAGCCTACCAAGCTCTTTTGGAAGGCAGGAAAGCATGTCCTGAGGTATCTTAGGGGAAAATCTGGGTATGGATTGTGATACAGACAGTCGGATGAGGTGAAGCTGCATGGCTTCACGAATGCAGATTGGGCAGGAAGCCCAATGGACAGAAAGAGCACATCTGGAGGGATTTTTAGTATCGGATCTATAACAGTTTCTTGGTATAGCAGGAAACAAAGATCCATGGCACTTAGTTTAGCGGAGGCCAAGTACATGGTAGCAAGTTTGGTTGCATGCGAGGCTATATGGATGAGGAAGATCCTGGTCAGTTTGTTCGGTTCTCATTTAGATCCTACTGTGATATATTGTGATAATCAGAGTTGCATTAAACTCTTGGTTAATCCAGTATTTCAGGATAGATCTAAACATATTGACATTCGGTAGCATCATATCAGAGATTGTGTGTAGCAGAAGATCATGTTGCTTTCTTACATTCCTACGGAGGATCAAGATGCAGATATTCTGACGAAGGCGCTCACCAGGAGCAAATTCGAATACCATAGAGACAGGATCGGGGTGGCAGATAATCCCTATCTTGTTGAGAGGGAGTGTTGAGATTCAAAAATATGATGAGCTTAGTGAAAAGAGTCGCCTTCACTAAGTGGGCCTGCAGGCTATTTTTGGCGCAAAGTCTATTTTTAGACTATGTCTATTTTCAGACATGTCGATCATATTCTATGAGTTGCAGAATGCTATTTGTGGATGGTTGGTCAAGTTGGAAAAACAGATGGACTTCTATTTTTAGAAATATTGGGCAGAGTCTATTTTTAGATTGCCAGTCTAAAAATAGATATGTCGAATATTATTAGCTCTTAATAATATTTGGACTCTAAACATTATCTTATTCTCTTGGAGCACTTCAATTAAGTGCACAGATGTGGCACATCAGCTAATAGAAGGAATTACATTATTCCTGAGGGTTTACTGGAGCTATTGCATGGAGGACTTCAGTTAGAACTCATGTGTCAGAGTTTGGTGGAGTTGGAGAAGTAGTTGGTGGAGTTGTATTCAGTTTAACTTAGTTAGACTCAGTTGAGATAGTTGTATCTGGTCTAACTGATTGATATACTAGTGAGAGTGGAGTGAATTAATTAGTTAATTAATTAAAAAATAATAACTCATTAATCCACTGAAGAATACATCAGTTAACTACAGTGCATGGCAGTTTCAGTGGAGACCAGTGGAGAGATAGGTGAAAGAGCAAATGTGACTATCAGTTGTGACTATAGTGGTGCATTGATTTCATCCAACACTCAGTGGAGATGCCAATGAGGATTGCGTGAGCAAGGCATGAGAAATTCGAACTCATTCAGAGCCATTCTTCAGTAGGGATTGCGTAGTAGAGGCAGGCTAGCAGGTGGCAAAGATCGGTGCATGGATTTGCAAGATCGAGCTTGATTAGTGTGTAGTGATTGTATTGTACTGAGAGCTTGATATGATCAGCTTTGTATGAGGATTGTTACATGATCTCTATGAAATATATTATATACAGATATTTGGGGTTTTAAGCTTCATGCTTTCCCGTTAAACAAGCGTGTTAATGTGTGTGAATTTTTATTGTTTCATGTGTGCATTGCAATCTTGATTTAATTTCATAAAATGATCAATGATGGAATAGATTACGTATTTGCATGAAGCTAAAATGAGTGTGAGATCGGGGAGAATCTTGGACATATAACACATAAGTTATATAATTTCTCTGAGTTTGATATATATATATATATCTCTCTCTCTCTCTCTATATATATATATATATATATATATATACATATATATCATATGTTATATATATGATATAAACCACAATAAACCTTACCTTACCACAACAAACCTTTATCCCATTGACCCTTTACCTTTTCATCGCAACTTCGCACTTTTACTTACCTTTTCGCATTCCATTTTTACGCCACAATATCCGTGCGATATCGGTGGGACCCCCTCCTTGACTTTTCGCATTGGCATATTGCAAATATTGCTGCCAATCCATTGAAGTGTACGAAATCTCAGGTAAGGGATATCATGTGGGACCCATTTCCCTACCCCGTCAACATCGCATTGGCATATCGCACATATTAAGGCCTTCCATTCATATTACTTACCTCATTTTCCCCTGATCCCCGATTTTGTGATTTGCGATAACTTTAAATTTTGCGATTTGCGATAAACTTTAAATTTTTTGATTTGCGATAAAATTAAATCTTGCGATTTGCGATATACTTTAAATCTTGTGATTTGAAATATATCGCATCGCTTTTTCCACCCGATGCCGCATTCACTCCAGTCCTAAAGAACTTGCAATTGTGATGTATTAAATATTGGTAATTGGACCTTCTGTTACCCGAAAAACCCATCAAACCATTGCACATTAACCTCCATTCACTTACCTGCTCATCTTCCTTACCCCGCTTCCATCTGACGGTCAACATAGCTTTTCGCCCCCCCTCTCCATCTGAGCTTTACCACCCGGGGGTTGTCTGAAATGGGCAGTTTCGCGATCTAGGCCCTACCCTTATGTGGTGGCACCAGGGTGTTTCGCACCCCCCTTCACCGAAACCATCTACCACTTCACTACCCCCCCGAAATGGTTTTCCCTCCGCTCCGATACCACTCCTGCCACTGCTGCTCCATATTCACTTACCCACTCCTGCCATCGCAACTCCACTACAGTTCATCTTTGAAACTAAAAGGAGTATGTAGACGATGTTACCTCAAACATTGTGGCTCTTGCAGATGAGTTTACTAAAATAGTATACCAGAAAGTTAACTATGGGAAGAAGACTAAAAATACAATCATTTTTGAAAAGCTCTATAGAGCATAGGTCAATAGGTGACAGGGCATGTTCAAGACTGTTTTACAGGTGTATCTTCCAACTGTTCCAACACTTACTCGACCTCAAAATATCGTAGAGATCAACCACTGAATGCAAATCCTTATTCATATATGATCCCCACCTCTTGAGTGGCAAAGAAGACCTTGTTAATAACAACATACTGAGAAGGAGGAAGTTTTACACATGTCACCCCTGTCACAGTCACTTCCTTAAATACCGACGATTAGTTATACATGTGTCATTACTTTTATAACAATTTTTCTATTTTTAGAAAGAAGATGGGGGATTCAATCCAATTGAGCGTTTCAAAATAAAACAGTGCCAGATGTCTATATGTCATCAATGACTCCAACTGTTTTATTTACACATGTCAAATAATGTGAGTCCTCCTCCGTGATGTAGTTAGTAAGAAAGTAATTGTTAATAGCAGCACTGATGGGTAATCGATCAGTAGGATTAGCATAAATACTTCACTGTTCGAAGTATTAAAGGGGGGAAAAGGTGTGTAAGGGGGAAACGGTTCAATTCTGGAGATGGTTTTCACTGTATTTTAAGTGATAGTTTCCAAAGTAATATAAGAGAAGATTTTAGGATTCACGTGTTGTACCAAATGGTGAAGTTTTATGTTGTTTAATGTGTCATCCATTGTTTTCATTTCTTAGTGTTTCTAAATTCTAATTGTAGAACAGAAACTGAAAAATAGGATTCGTTACTAGAGCACCCCATTCTCGCTAAGTTTACAATTTTCTATGTTTTCTACTGATGCCAAATCAAGGAATTCTTAATTTCTCCTTTATTTCTGCTAAACCTTGCATTTTAGTCTAATGGAGGAATTCTTAATTTCTCCTCAATTTCTACTAGATTCCACTCTTCTTGTATCTTCCCATTCCATTTTATTCTCAAAGATCCAAAGTAGTACACCTAGCTTGCCATGTTTCACTCATGCTTGATTACTTCTACAAATTGGTCACCCAAACCCTTTGACTCCATCGCCCATGGCATTTTCCCTTGCTTTCCTTACCAAACCAATTCAAAAATCCAAACTCTGAACCCATTAAATAGCCTAAAATTCTCAGTCTAACAAAGCTATATCTAACAAAGAGATCCCTCTCTGGGTCTAGGAGGGCTAGATCCTAGGCCCAAAGCAGTTTTGTTGTTGCCTCCGGGATTCTGTCTTCAGCCTAGGAATTACAGAGTGATAATAGAAACCATGCAAATCACATTTATCTGTGTGTAAAAAATTACCAATGTGCGTGGTACTGGTAAAGGAAAATCGCACACATCCGTGGGTGGATTTTCAAAACTTAAACTTCCCCAGAAAATAAAATAGATGGTTAAAATAAAAAATTAATTGAATGAAAAGCAAGATAATGAAGAGATCTCCTACCTGGATAAAATGGTTCACCAATTGTTTCTCTAGTTTTCTCAGAATCAACCTCTAAATTTTTGTGGTAAAAAACCTCTTTTCTGCTCTCAAATTGGTTAACACTCAAAATGATAAAAATGAAATTACTTTTTCAAGTTTTATAGGTTTTTAGGTCAATAAAATATTATTTTGTATGCCTTTGGCCTTTTAGAAGTCAATTTTTGATGTTTTGACCATAGTTTTGGGTATTTATGATAATTTATTGAGTGTAATGTGCAGAATACATGTTACAAAATCAAAATGGACCATTTTGACTATGAATGAACTTTTATCACTTTTTTGGGCTCTCAAAAAATAAGAAAAAGCGAAACCCTGAAGTTTTGTTTTAAGCCATTTTCATACTCTCTAAACATGAAAATATCGTCAAGTACCTAACTATTCAAATTTGTACAAATAAATGAATAGTTAGCTATTTAGTATAATTTTACCCCTTTTACAGACTAAATTAAACTATTTATGATAAGCGTATACGTTGACTAAGGATGGTCAATAGAGTTCTCTCCTGCATTGTTTTATGATTTTTTGTGCTTGAGGGTCTAAATTTATGAAAACGAACACTATGGAGTTTACTTATGTTGTTCTCCTAACTCCTTAAAACTGAAAAACATCGAGTTTTAATTTCTCCGGGCTCGTTAAAAATTTACGTTGAAAGAACTGATAAGTTTTATTTTTGTGTCTTTCAAACTCTTTAAACATGAAAAAGAAATCGAGTTAACCCTACACTGGACTCATAAAATCTAAATAGTGAAAGAATCATAAATCATGACAAGACCGAACCACTCCTTCATAGGGTTCGTTAAAAATACTTTGGAGGAATCATCTGAACAATGAGCTTACAGGACAAGCAAATGTTATTATCCTCAAGCTTGGAAAAAATAAAGAGGTACTTGCAAGTAATGGTGGGGGGGAATTTGGAAAAGGTATTCATTTTTTCATTCATTATAAGGCAATATGTAGCTCTTGAACATGACACTTTGTCACACATGTGTCTGAGTTGGGAAATCCATTTGTCTTACAGTTAATCAAACCTCTTTGAAAATTTTCAGCTAGTTTTGGGTATTATCTTTGAGTCAAATGTTGCCAAGTCAATTGTCGTGTCGCCATGTGTTCAAGAGAAGTTCAACTTCAGTTCATATTGATTTGCATTTTTTTTCCCTCAATCACGTCGGCCATCCCTGAGTTAGTCCTTGAAAAACAGTTCTTCAAAAATTGACATGAAGTATCATAGGCCCTCCTACAACAGATCAGTTCCTATCAGCTTTAATTCATTATCTAGGAAGTTGATCTAGAAACCATTTTCAGTACCTTGAGTCTTGCATGCCTTGATGGAAGATTTTTCACCTTCGATGATAGGTTATCATCATTGAACTTCGATTAAATGATTCTATGAGTGTTTGACTTTAGATCACCTTATCACACTACATAGATTGCATTGAGAGTAACTTGACAGGAATTGTCATTATTGGTGGTTTCTCTCACACTTGTTAATGGTTCACATCGTTGACTGGTAATCAAGTGGTATCTGTCATGTTCGATCTCAAGACATTTGTTCACATGGTTAGATTCATACTACATATCGTGGGATGGAGATCAAGACCCTGGATCTAGTTTCATCCATATAGGCTGCAAGGAGTTATGTATTAATGATTATGTAGACAAATTCATAAGAAATGGTTGCGTCTGTTGGGTATGTGTTATATTGTTCCACGACTAATGCAGGTGGGTAAGTACACGTCCATGGTTTTGCACATGGTATTGGGGCACGATGGTTTTTTGGCCCCTGGTATTTTTGTAGATCCGGTCAAAGGAACTACGGTTATGTTCTAATCCAGGGTTTATGGATTGGGTTTTATGTATGCTTCGGCATGTATATATGTGTGTTGTAACACTAAAAGGAATATAATGAAAAATCAAGCTAGTCGTCCCAATTTGGGATCCGGGGGAAAATATCTGTGTTTATCTGTTTTATGTTTTATGCTCTCGCTATTGTTTATTTTCTGTTATAAGATTCGTGTGTAGATAATTTATGTTCAGGGTTAAAACCTACATTTGGTATCAGAGTTTTTTCGGCTTCAAGGGGACACCTTTGCTGCTGAGGGGTTTTTTGCTCAGGCTTGTGGTAGATCCTGTTCAGTGGGAGATCTGCAAGATCGATTCTTGCGATGAAAGAAGATGGAGAGTAGCGGAAAGATAGAGATCGAGAAATTTAATGGTCAGAGTTTTGAGTTGTGGAAGCTCAATATGGAGGATCTACTGGTCGATAAAGATCAATGGATCGCGGTAGATCCAGGTACTAAACCAATGACAATGTTATATGAAGACTAGAAGAAGTTGGATCGGAAGGGAAGAGCACAATATGATTGTGTGTCTCAGATTCGGTATTGTTGAATGTATCTAGGGAAGCTACGGTGAAGAATTTGTGGGACAAATTTGGGACTTTGTACCAATCTAAGTCTCTGGTGAATAAATTGTTCCTGCGGAAAAATTTGTATAACCTGAGGATGAAGGATGGAGACTCGGTGACGGAAGCATACGAACGCCTTCAATACTATATTGGTGGTAAGTACGTTGTCATCTGTTGATATTAAAATCTGGGATGAAGATAAGTGCATCGGTTGTTGTGTTCTCTACCCAGATTCGTGGGACATTACGGTTATTGCAATAGGTGCAATAGAGTAGCAATACAACTACCTTGAATTTTGATGACATTGTCTCAGCCTTGCTGTAGGAGGAAATGAGACGGAGAAATATGGAGGATCAGAATGGAGATGCCTTATCTGTACGAGGAAGGTCCCAGAACAGAAACAAGAATAAGGTTTAGAGTGGGAGATCTAAATAAAGAGGGAGATCTAAATCTCTGAAGGATTTGTAAGGTGTCTTTAAAATGCGAGAAAAAGGGAGAAGGACACTACAAAAAGGACTGGAGATCTAAAAATCCTGAGAAAAGAAAGGGATCTGATGATGCTCCTTCTGCAGAGTCAAAAAACACCTCGAATGAAGGTGGGGATGTGTATTTGGCTTCTTCTTCAAATACACATGTAGATCATGAGTCATGGTTGATTGACTCAGGTGCATCCTTTCACTTCACTCCCCATAGGGAGTGGTTCTGCGAGTATGAGAAATATGATGGTGATGTCTTCCTAGGGGATGATAGGAATGCCAAAATCGTCGGACGTGGAAAGGTAAAGCTGAAGCTACAAGGTGGAAGGATTAGAACACTTCCTGGTGTTCTGCATATTCCTACATTGGCTAGAAATCTGATTTTTGTAAGTAAGATGGATGATGCAGGTGTAAAAACAGTGTTCGAGAAAGATGCCTGCAAGATGTTTCGGGGAGCACTGGTATTAATGCGGGGAGTTCGGACTAGAAATCTGTACAAACTACAAGGTAGCACTGTTATTGATGGGTGTAACAGTTCTGTGGTTCCTGAAAGTGGGACGGAAAGCCTAGCTGTCTCTCGAGAAAAGACCATGCTATGGCATCAAAGGCTTGGACATGTTGGAGAGAAGGGCCTTCGGATACTGCATAGAGATGGTATGGTAGAAGGTATGTCTAATTGTTCTCTGGATTTCGATTTCTGTGAACATTTTGTATATGGGAAGAAGAATCGGGTGTGTTTTCCTTCTGATGCTAAGAGGGCAAATAAGATATTAGAATTTGTGCACAGTGATGTGTTTGGGCATGTGCCAGTTCCATCACTGGGGAAGTTTGTGTACTATGTTTCATTCATAGATGACTTCTCAAGGAATACATTGATATATTTCTTGAGGAAGAAATCTGAAGTCTTTGACAAATTTAAATAATTTAAGGCTCTGGTGGAAAACCAGACAGAGAATAAGATAAAGGCATTGAGGACAGATAATGGGGGGGAGTTCTGAAGAAGGAATTTGAAGAGTTCTGTAAGAAGTGTGTTATAGCACGGAAGAAGACTACTCCATACACACCTCAGCAAAATGGAGTTGCAAAAAGAATGAATAGAACACTGATGGAAAAGGCAAGAAGCATGCTCAGTGGTACTGGGTTAGGACAAGAATTCTGGGCAGAGGCAGTGGAGACTGCATGTTACTTAGTTAACATATCACCTTCATCGGCGTTGGAGGATAAGACTCCACATGAGGTATGGACTGGTAAGAAACCCTCTCTTTCACATCTAAGGGTATTTGGATGTGATGCATATGTACATGTTCCAAAGGCGAAAAGGACCAAGTTGGATAATAAATCTGAAAGGTGCATCTTTATTGGGTATAAGGATGGTTTAAAGGGTTACAAGCTTTGGAACCCAGAAACAAGGAAGGTTGTGTACAGCCGAGATGTGGTGTTTAGAGAAGTGAAAGATGTTGTTAAACATGAAGTCCTACCAAAGGAACCAGAGAAGATAGAGTTTGAGCTAAAGGAGGATGAATCAGACTCTACAACAGAAGAAGACTCAGAAGATGAAGAGCCACAAACTCCAGCTTTGAGAAGATCAGTTTGGGAAAGAAGGCAACCAGAAAGGTATAGTCCATCTGCTTTCTGTTCAGGTTTTGCCTTAACTATAACTGATGATGAACCCAGAACTGTCAGGGAGGTAGTAGATTCAGAGGATGGAAAACTATGGAAGGAGGCCATGGTTGATGAAATGGCATCCTTGCACAAAAACAATGCATGGGATCTGGTGGAGTTGCCAGCTGGAAGGAAGCCCATTGGGAGCAAATGGATGTTTAAGAAGAAGATGAATGTAGAAGGCAAGGTGGAGAAATACACAGCTCGGTTGGTAGCGAAAGGTTATTCCTAGGTGTTGGGAATTGATTTTGGTGATATTGTTTCTCCTGTTGCCAAAGTTACTTCTATTAGATTACTTGTATCTGTTGCTGCTGCATTTGATTTTGAGATAGAACAGATGGATGTGAAGACAACATTTCTTCACGGGGATCTAAAAGAGGAGATCTACATGAAGCAACCTGAAGGCTTTATGGTGAAGGGTAAGAAAGAACTGGTATGCAGGTTGAAGAAGTCTCTGTATGGGTTAAAACAGTCACCAAGGATGTGGTATAAAAAATTTGATACCTATATACGGGGACTTGGCTTCACCAGAAGCAAGGAGGATCATTGTGTTTATTTTAAATTAATTGGTGACCGTGTTATTTATTTGGTCTTGTATGTGGATGATATGTTGTTGATTGGAAATGACAAAGAAATTATCCAATATTTGAAGACCCAACTGTTCTCCAAATTCGACATGAAGGATCTTGGTGCTGCAAACTATATTTTAGGCATGGAAATTAAGAGAGATCGGGCAAAGAGGAAGCTCTGGTTAAACCAGAGGAAGTATGTCGAGACTATATTGCAGAGGTTCAATATGCAAGATAGTAAACCGGTGAATGTTCCTATTCCTGTAGGTGTAAAGTTGTCTGCTGAACAGTGTCCCAAGACACAAGAAGAAGAGGAGTATATGTCCCGTGTTCCATATGCAAGTGCAGTGGGTAGCCTGATGTATGCAATGGTCTGTACTAGACCAGACATTGCACATGCAGTGGGAGTATTGAGCAGGTTTATGTCAAACCCAGGGAAGGAGAATTGGACAACAGTGAAGCGGGTTTTCAGATATTTACGTGGCACTAGTGATTATGGCTTGTGCTACGAGGGAAGACCAGGATTGGAAAGAATGTTGGAAATTCGTGGTTTTGTTGATGCAGACTGGGCTGAAGATCTGGGCCAAAGAAGATCTACAAGTAGGTATGTGTTTAGCCTATTTGGATGCGCAGTCAGTTGGATGAGTAAAAGACAGTATGTAGTGGCTCTCTCAACTACAAAGGCATAATACATAGCAGCCACTCATGCAAGCAAGGAAGCAATTTGGTTGCAGAGATTGTGTTCAAGTATGGGGTTGGTACAACAAGCTATAAGGATAGACTGTGATAGCCAAAGTGCAATTTTCTTGGCTAAGAAGCCTGCTTATCATTCAAAGACAAAGCACATTGATGTTCAATATCACTTTGCTAGAGATATGGTTGAGGATAAAAGGGTGTTGCTGGTAAAGGTGGACACTCTGAAGAATGTTGCAGATGCATTGACAAAGTCTGTGAACACTCAGAAGTTCTCTTGGTGTAGAGAAACAATGGGTGTTGAAGAATTGGGCCAATGACTAAGCTCTCCTGTGGCCCCCTGTGGAAAGAAAACAACAAGTGGGAGAATTTTGGGTATGTGTTATATTCTTTCCACGACTAAGCACACGTCCATGGTTTTGTGCATGGTTTTGCACATGGTATTGGGGCACGATGGTTTTCGGCTCCTGGTATTTTTGTAGATCTGGTCAAGGGAACTACGGTTATGTTCTAATCCAGGGTTTATGGATTGGGGTTTATGTATGCTTCGTCATGTATATATGTGTTGTAACACTAAAAGGAATATAATGAAAAATCAAGCTGGTCGTCCTGATTTGGGATCCAGGGGAAAATCTCTGTGTTTATCTGTTTTATGTTTTATGCTCTCGCTATTGTTTATCTTCTGTTATAAGATTCACGAGTAGATAATTTCTGTTCAGGATTAAAACCTACAACGTCCATACCGTGTCTGTTAGGGTCCTATAATAATAGGATTCATATTTTTTGAATTGACTTAGATAGTCTTGTAAATGCATACATACCTTGCTTTCTGCAAGTTGTTTTCCCATATTTTGAAAAATGAAAAAAAAATAAAAAAAAATGAAAAGAGGGTAAAAGTCCTAAAAGAATAATCAAAGGACTTGGAAAAAATAGAACCCAAAAGAAAAAGAGATAAAATAAGACCTGAAAGTGAAAAAGTCAAAATGCCACTACTATTTACTTTATTGCAAGAATAATGATTATGTGCAGATTGTCAATAAATGTTATAATCCATGATCAGTTAAACAGTTTAATCTTAACTTTTCATACTTTTAATTTCATGTTTTAGATATAGAATAAAGATATGTCAAACAGTTTAATTTTGACAAATCAATAGATAAGATAGAGAATAAATGAGGAGCTCAACAGTTTAATCTGAGCCCTCAAATGAAATAAGGTTAGACCTAGATAGTTTTTATGATTTGAAAGAAAAATTGATTTAGGGTTGTAAGCCTAAATGCACCCATGAAAATGAAGTAAAAAATTCTAAAAATAATGATGGGTATGTAGAAAGCAGTTGTGCAAGCATGTAATAAAGCATCATTGAGAAAAAATCACTAATTTCCCCTCCCCTAAAATTATTCAGTATTCTAAACTATTAGTTAAAAAGACTCATAGCATTTCTCTGACTTTTGTTGGGACATGACCCAAGGCTCGATGACTGATTGGTTAAAAGTATTGAATTCCCTACATAAAACCCACATTAATAAGCATTTATCCTTTATCCATAATCATAATCCCTTTTTCCTAAGTAAAAACCCATTTTTTACTTAGTAAAAGTAAAAACCTAAATAACTAATTTCATTTCCTTTCAAAAATCACTCAAAAACCCATAAAATGCATTTATCCTAAGTTAAAGTGTGAAAAAATACAACAGGGACAACTATGCTTTATTTACACCTTACTTAGTGTTAAAATATGTATTTTATTCATTATATACATTATCCCTTTTTCATATTAACTTCTAACTATATTTATTAATTCCCTAAACTACACCCTCCCATATAGTATTAAACCCTTTATATTTAAAATAACCCACAAACCCAATATTTAAGTTTTAACCAATGTTTAAATACCCCACGTGATGAAATAAAACCCGCCCTTATTTCCATTGGTTTAAAAACATATCATTAAAATATTCCCCGCCCCCTATAGTTATTAAACAACTATTGAACGTTTAAAAAACTATATAATAAGACCCGCGCCTATGTATTAATTAAACATTGTAAATTTTTTTGATTTATGCATATACTACATTACACCCGCCGCATATTATAAGCTTAAGGTTTAAACTTTATTAAATGCATATTTATAAAGTTAAAACTCATCCTCGCCGAATATATAAACCATGGACCCCACTCCATCCCGACGCAACTTTCACAATAGATCTTGGCCTTTCGCAATCAAACCTCACGATCCAATGACTAACAAAGGAAATCACAAATAAAGTTGCATGCATTAAACATTTTCATTTCCGAGCGAAATGGGCGGTTTTACCATTTTCTCCCTCCTTGACGTGGCGCCCTTTTATTGGATAGCATTTGATCCGTATAAAACCACTTACCATCGAAATGGCGCGCGATAACCACCAGTGGTTTTTCGCCTATGGAACATGAAAACCACCTTTCTTCCCGATTTGACATTCATTTATTGCATGTAAATTTAACCTAATTTTCCTAAATAAACATTGGAAATGCATTGTTATTATTTCTTTCTACGCGTATTCATTATATGTGCTATCCTGACTCTTAAAAGCAAGCATTTTCCACCGTTTTCATGCCAAGAACCTACAAATTTCTGCCTCTACCTATTCGAAGATTGCCAAGGAGCTTTGAATTGCTCCAGACATCAGAAAGACAACATTCAATCCGTTCAAAAAACCTCAGAGACTTCCTCAAAGCCCTGTACCTGCGCATAACAGGTATTCCTCCAGAATTCGAGCCTGTTATTAGTTTTAAAGAAAAATTCCACTCAGAGTTTAAACTTATCCTGAGAAACTTATTAAAAAATATAGAAAACAGGCCAAACCCTATCAAAACTTCTGAAAAAACTCTGTTTATGCTGCGCACTGTTTTGAATGAAAAACTTGAATTTTAAAGTTTTTCTAAAATGTTTTAAACTCCAAATTGAGCCCAAAAACCCTCTGAAAGTAGCCTAAACTCTTGTGCCTAACCTCAAAGGAATTTTAGCCCAATTACTCATTGAAAAAGTCCAAAAAACCCCTGTTTCCTTTTTTCTAACCAGTAAAGGTTTGTAAGTTAAGTTGAGAATCCAAAATTGAAAAGAAAAATCCAAAGAAAAAATGATATTACACCTATTTTAAGCCAAGAAACCCCTATTAGAGTAAAAAATACTTCTGAAAACTGTTTAATCTGCAGAAGTTTCCAAAAAAGCCAAAAAACAGAGTTTTGTAGTCCAAAAAGTCTCAAAATTCCTAAAACTACTCAAGCTGCATCTTCCAAAACTGCTATCATTATAAATCCTCTACAGCCTCCTGTTGTAGACATTGAGCACACTCCATTAGCAGATGTTGAATATAAGATATCAGACCCTATTGTAGAATTCAATTTGTTGGAAGTACATAACTGGTGCTTTGAAAAATATTTAGATAATGTTGAAGAAGTACAAATTTGGGAATCACATTTACCTAAATATGTTGTTCCAGTTACTCATTCATGCCTAGAAGTCATTAGGTTATGCCATCATTACTATATGCCTGAGCAAAGAGTAGTATTCAATGCCAACAAAGAAGTACTTTTTACCATTACTGCTGAGTCCAATAACCAAATGCTACAGCTCCATCCTGATCCTCAAGCAGTCCCTTTGTCCATAGAGGCCCTTACCAAGCTATACATTGGCCTTGATTTTCCTAAGAGATTCCAAATATTCCAAATATTCATGCCCATGCATGTAGAAATTCCTCAAATCAATCCCCCATATTCTTCCTTAAAGTTCCCAAAAGGTTCAAGGCATATCATTTCAACGCTTTCATTCATTCTAGGGTATTTCACTGACGAACATAGAGATGAATCCATTTTAGGTTTCCTATCCACTTTCACACCAGGTCAATCTCCATCTGTTAGCTTTGATTATGCTGGGTATATTGTAGACAATATCCATGACCAATTGCTTAAGTTTCCAACTGAAGGAGTGTTCAGATACAAATCCTTCCTTTTCCAAATGTTCTTATATTTTCAAGAAGACAATTTTCCATTAACCCTTCAAAAGCTTGATATAGAAGAAATCCTCTTTCAGTTATTTTATGGACCTCTTTGATAAGGAAAGAGTCCACAGAGTTCACATATGCAAAGTTTTCAGATTTATTCATCCATCCATTGATCAAAATGTTAAAAAATACTGAACACCCAAGGATAAACGATGAGATGAAGAAGATTTTACAGTTGTTAGAGCAGACCAAGACTAGTGATTGGTACTTGTATGAAAAACATACTAAGATTAGAGTGTTTGGATCCAATTTGTTACCCTACAAGCTACCCAAATTTGTATCAATGAGGGTTTTTGCCTTGGAGTATATCAGGCAAATATTAAACTCTGATTCTATCAATTTCTTAGTAGCAAATAAGAAAACATAGTTTAAATTTAAGAATCAAGTAGGACCATTCATTTTCAATCATAGAGATGCAGAGGCAGAAGCAGCTAAACAATTATTGGAATACAGATTTGAAGAGAGTTTTTCCTGGAATTATGATCCCTAAGAAATTTTAAGTAAAATGAGGGTTAAGTGTAAACTAACCCTTCATTCATGAGTTAAGACCAGAGATAGAGAAATATGCCAATCAGACTAAGTGGACAGAGAATACTTTAGTAGATGCAGTAAAGAAAAGTGATACTAGTCACACTTTACAGACTGCAGATCAAGCAGAGAAAGCCAGCAAGAGAGTAAGAGAAGAAGGTACTTATGTTGCTGAAACCACCACGAAAACTAAGTTCAAGTTAAGATACAAATAAAAGGCATAAGTTAAATTCAGTGGGTAAAGAAAAGGTGACCATTGAGGTAGAAGATGCAGCTATCCCAGTAATAAATACATAGCTTGTCACAATCATCACTAATGAGCCAGTTACTGAGAATCAGAATGAAGAACAAGTTGATAATTCAAATGCAAAAATGATAGAAAAACAATAGAATATGGAAGTCTCCTCCTCACAGACAACAGAGGAAAAGGATCTAGATATCAGCGAAAAATACAAACAGATAAAGTCAAAAAATGAAGAGATTAAAAATGAAATTTACTCTCAATATCTCAAGAAAACACCTAGTATTCAAAACAGATTTTTATCTGCTTTTGATTAGTCAAATAAAAATTTGATCATGTCAGTATTACAGCCTACAGTGAAAACTACAAAGATAGTTGCAGATTATAAAAAGATTGATATAGAAGTGCCAACAGAAAACATACATGCACTTGACCAAATAGAGTTTCATAGACAGAGTTTAGAGATGATGTATTCTACTGTTACAACTAAAGCCATGAGTTTTCAGAAACTTCAGAACACCATCAAAAATATGAAAGATCAATTGAAATTGGACAAAGAATCCTTGTATGCTAAAGATATCAGAATCAAATCTTTAGAAGAATTGGTCTTGCAGGTTGGATATGAGACTGCAAATGTCAAGGCAGCAGAACAATTAATAAAGAAAAATAATGAGGACATTTCAGCTTTGAGGAAACAGCTTAAACTTCCTTCAAGTGAAAATCCTCAGGCCAAAGAACTTATAGAAGGACAGAATGAGAAAGATGATATGATGAACATAATATTTCAGCTTACAACACAAATAAAAGAAATGGAGATTCAGTTGGACAAGATTGTCCATGAAAAAGAAACAGTAAAAGCACATGAAACACCTATAGTCATCTCTATGGTTACTATAGTTGTGCCATCAAATCTAATAGTAGAGTTGGCACCTAAAGTTCCACTGGATACTGCAGTGCCAGTGACATCATCCACAACATCAGCTACAAAGTCATCTACAACAATAGCTAACTCTACAGATGAGGCCAACAAACTGGTAAAGGCCATGGAAGAAATGTCACTTCAGACAAGTGAAATTTATAGATTGAAACAGATGATTGAAAATCTTGAAGATCAAAAGAAGTTGGCTCAAATTAGTGCCAAAACTCATGAGCAAAAGGCTATTAGATTAAATGAAGAATTGAAGAAGCTTCAAAATGACTTAACTTTAAAAGAACCAATCTCATATGTGAAGAACTATTTATGGAACAAATTCATTGAAGCCATCAATGATGTGTGGCCTTCAATTGAGGTAATCTTTGAACAAACATATTTGTTAACAACTTCACTAGAAGAAATCAAGAAGACTAAAGAAGAGCTAGGCAACAAACTTGAGCAAGATTTAGAACTGATAAATTTTCTCAACAACAAAAACATGAAAGATTTATAAGAGATTGAAATTACTGATAGGACTGAAACTATCCTTGAAATAAGGAAAGTTATCACCAAGAGGAACCTAATGAAAAAACTTGAGGAGAAGTGTGATAATATGAACATAATAGTAACCAAATTCATAGTTAAATTTGAAAATCTTAGGCAAAGAAGTCTACCTAACATTTTGGTTATCAATGATAAACTTATTCCTCAAGTAGACTACAACAAAAATATTAGAGAATATGCAAGAGAACAGGTCAACAAAATAGATGGACAAGGAATCCCCACTGGAAAAGTCTTACTCAAAAGTTTTGAGGATATATTTTATTTACAACATGAGATAAGATATTTTTTTTTATCAAACCGACCTTTTCCAGATATACAGAAGCATATGAGAATTTCAGGAAGCTCAAGAAGATACAAATTCCAAAAGAGGAAGCTTGGCAGTCACTTACAGATTTATTATGAAAGGTAAAAAGGCAGAAAGATAAAAGAGAAAGCAGTTCGTTGATTTGTAGTCAAAACAGATTTTTCATTACAGCAACAAACATGTTTTACAGTGGTTAAAGAGTATCTGAGTTTAAAAGAGTATTAGAGATTAAAGAGAATCCGTGAAAGAGTATAATATAAAGCAAATCATTCAAAATCAACTTGAAATATCTAAAGCCAGCAAGGAGGACACCAAGGTAGCCAGCTGCACCTCATCCATAATCAATTTCTATTTTATTTGGATAGATAGGACAACTTGCTGATTTGTTAAGTAGTTGTCTCTATTTTTGTTGTAAAGATATTTTTATTTCCCTTAGATAATTCCTAGAAGAATTATAGGATATTTTGTAAACAATTATGTATAAATACTTCATATTTTGAAGTATATTTGTGGAATAAATTATTGAAGATTTCTATAGTCATTTTTGTGGACTTGAAGGCTTTTGTGTTTCAAATTTTGAGTTGCAGACTGGATCAGATCAACTAGCATCATATTTCAGGATTCATGTGATAAGCTATTGAAGTGAAGTATTTCCTACTTGTCATTGTTTATCTTTCTTTGTTACATGCAATCCATTATGTGTTTTAAATTTGAATGAATGAACAGGAGTATTACTTCAGGATTTGTTAAAAGCACCCTGTCTTTACTGTTTGTCATTTTTATGTTTTCTTCTAATTTCCAGAGTAGGGAACCCTTAATTTCTCCCTCTTTCATTTGACCTCTTTCTACTACTTCCCTTTTCCAGATCAAAGAACCCTTCATTTCTCTTTATCCCGATCATATCACCTCACAAAACAACTTTCCAAAATCTTCAAGGGTTATCTATCTTGCCCTGAAAACATTTGACTTTTTGGCCTTGATCCTAGTTCTGTCTGCTTGACTTTTGACTCCTCAGCCCAATGGACAAATAGATTTCCCACTATCCATCTCATTAAGTAATTTTTCAACCAAATCAAACAAACCAAAACCAAATTTCACAATCATAACTAGCCTAATATTTTAAAAATCAAAACAAAGCTAAATTTTATAGAGATAGCCCTCTTTGAAACCTAGGAAGGCTAGATCCTAGAGTTTAAAATTTGGTCTGTGGTTACCTCTATTTTTCTTAACTAAAAACCAAGAATATCACAACTAAAGAATTACTAGAGTGATAACATACTGGCAACCATACCAGGGAACTAACCAATCCTTAGTTGTTAAAAGATCTTAAAGGAAATTATTTTTATCATCCTTTTGCCTTTAAGACACTTTAACTAGTTGTGAGTATAAAAATTGTAATTCTGACTTCTAGGAAAATTTACTATACTAGGTCTAATCCGGATCCTAAACCTGCTATTATAGTGGACAACCCAGATGAAATTGGGAAAAAGAAAAAGCAGAGAGAAGATTTAGATGCTAAAGTTTCATTAATAAGAGTTAATTCATTACCCCTAGAATTAGTAAGTTTACAGGATATAGAGTTTGATTTAGAATTTGAACATTATTTATTCAAGACTAAATCTGAAAGTAATTTAAGTACTATTGTTTTAGACCCTGTTTTTATTTCATTTTTGGAAGCAAAACAGAAAAATATTACAACATATTCTGAATTAAAGAAAGTTAAACAACAAGACAAACTTGAAGATATTAATGCTACTATTCTTAAGGAAATTGACGAGGCCATAGAATTAACTCAATTGTTAGCTTATACATCTAAACCTTCTATTCCTCATTTAGAAACCATCACAACATCTATAGTTTCTACTACAGATCGATTTAGTCCTAGATCACATTTACAACCCAGAATTTTATTTCTTTCATCCCCTACATCCACTGTATCCACTTCATCCATTAGTTCACCATCTACTTTTTGAAGCACATCATTCTCATTTCTAATAGTTCCATATATATTCCAGTTTCACTTCCTAGTACCTCAGCTTCAGCTTTTAGTTCTTCAACTGCTTTTTCTAGTTCAACACCTTATAATCCAGTTTCATCAGCCACTACTTCCAGTTCAGCTCCAAGCACCTTTACTTTACCTCCGAGCCAAGATAGAATTCAAGCTATGGCTACTAGGTATGCTCCCTTAGTTCTTTGAGGAAAAATTCATGACATGCCCCAAGATTACCAAAGTAAGATACCACAGTTTGATGCTACTACACAATATACTGCACAACAACACAAACAAAATGAATGATTACTTTGAACTCCATGAGATAGATGAATTAGATATACAAATGAGGTTGTTTGCACAAACATTAACAAGAGAAGTAAAAAAATGGTTCACAAGTCTTAATGCAGGTAGTATAGCTGATTTAGCTATTTTCCATAGATTATTTTTAAATAAATGGGAAAAGAAGAAAAACTCCCTACAAATATTGTCTGAATTTGATGCAATGAAAAGAGCTGCCAATGAATCAGTATAAGACTACTGCACTAGATATAACAGTGTTTACAATTCAATTCTAGTAAATATAAAACCCACTGCTGACTCTGTCTTACTCAAATTCCCATATGGATTTGACACTAACATGGCATATCAGTTAAGAGAAAGAAATGCAGAAACTTTGGAAGGAACACAAACAGATGTCGTAGGTGTAGAAGTAAACATTCTAGCTAAAAAGACAAGATTAAGAAATGAGAGGAGAGTGACCATGAAAGAAGAAGTCTCTAGTTCAGACAAAAAAATAGATATGTTAGCTAAGAATTTAGAGAGGATGATGGATAGATTAGATAACATAGAAAGAATACCTCAATGGGATAATCAACAACAAATCATAAATCTCAATTTTAGAAAAAACTCAAATTCAGGAAAATCAAAATACTCAGCCTCAAATCAAACAATAAGACCTCCCTTTCAAGAGAACTATGCTGAGAGTTCTCAAAACAATTATGATGATGAGGATACCATAAATTTAATGGGAATAGATGATAATAACACTATCTTTCTCACACAGGAAGATCAAGAGTTATTTGAACTCCAATAACTCCAATTAGATTCAGGGGAATCCTTCGATTACAAACAAGGTTATGACTTTGCTATTAATGAAGTACAAAGTCAGTATAACCTAAGAAGTAGGAAAAAAAATGAGTCTTCTACTAAGAAAACATTTCAAACACAAAATAAGAAAACAGTAGAAGCTCCCAAAACAAAAGTTCTGCAAATTCTCCCTAGGGAAAATAAGCAAAACTCCAGTTCTTCCCAAAAATTTTCCAGCCCTAAGATTTCACCCAGCCCTAAGATTGTGGACATAACTGATGAAGTTGTTCAAGCTATAAAATATTCACAAAAATCTTCTACTCCTAAAGAACTTAATTTTGATAAAAAAACAAACTTAGATACTGAAATACCCAATGCTGATCCTAAATTAGCAGATCCAAAAGCTGCCACTGCAAAATAGCTTTTGACAACTCAAAATATGAAAAAACATTTGTTGCTTCAAAAACCATTCTAGAAAAGAAAACAAAGAGCAGTAATACACAAGAAATTCAAACTGAAAGTGAAAACTTAACTGTATAAAAACAAGATAAACCAACACAAAATATAGTTACCAAAGAAGAGTTAATTCAAATAAGTAAATTTCAACCTTCATTCAACATACAATCTGAAATTACAAAGGTAAATATACCAATTCCTCTGACAGAATTGGCAAACAAGACTTGTATAAATCAACCATAACTGAAACATTAAACATAAATGATGGAGAAGATTCCATAAAATTGAATGATGATCAGACAAAGTTGATTTTTGGCCCAAATGTGAATGGAAATCATTTAGATGGGGCAGTTCCTCCATTTTACATTAGTTTAACTATTCATGATCAAATCCTACACAATGCAATGCTAGATTCAGGAGATTCACATAATCTAATGCCCAAAGCTATAATGGAAACCTTGAACTTAGACATCACAAGGCCTTATAAGGATTTATTTTCATTTGACTCAAGAAAAGTAAAATGCTTAAGCTTAATCAAAGATTTATGTGTAACATTAGTTCAATATACTGGTAAGAGTATACTGATGGACATTGTAGTAGCTGATATCCCACCTAAATATGGAATTTTATTATCTCGCTCATGGGGAGCAAAGTTACAGGGATCTCTACAATTGGACATGTATTATGCTACTATATCAGTTTTTGGTCAACCCAAGAAATTATATAGGGAAACATTAATGAAATATATGGTAATTAGTGCTGAAAGGTCAATAAATTATCTAATGTATACCACACCTAATAACATATATTCTTTCATCCTATGTAATGTTGAAACTGATAATGAAATCAAGACTGAACTAAGAGAAGAAAAGAAAACACAAGACAATGCCAACATCTTTCATGAATATTTATGGCATTTAGACTTTGATGGTTCAGTAAATAAGTTAGGAGTAGGAGCAGGAGTGTGGATAACTAATATAGAGAAAAATAATGTAGAAGGCCATGCTTTCAGACTGAATTTCAAATGCACCAACAATATGGCTGAGTATGAAGCCCTCATTCTAGGACTCCAAATAATCAGAAACTTAGGAGGTAAAAGAATAGCAAAAATGGGAGATGCAGAGTTGATTTTAAAACAAATTAAAGGTGATTATTTTGTTTACAATCCTAGACTTGGCCAATATAGAGAGACTGTACTAGATTTGATTAATGATTTACTGGAATGTGATTTCTCTGCAATACCAAGAAGGTAAAAATTACAAGCACATTCTTCAGCAACCTTTGCTAGTACTTGTAATTTACCTTTTCAGCCTAATCACATGTATACTACAGAAGTAAAACACATACCAATAATTCCAGATAACCTCAAATATTGGAAAATTTTCTCACAGGACCAACAAATTTATCATTTTTGAATAATGAAGGTGAATTTCAGAACTGTAAAATAGAGACTGATTGTACCATAGATCAAGATTTAGATGTTGAAATTGATTTGAAAAATGTAGATGTAAATAAAGTAAAGTTTTCTAAACCTACCAGATTTAGTCAATAAGATATAGATAAATTAGAGAGAGTAGAAATTGATGAGATAATTGATGAAGAATCTGAAATATTAAATCTCAAAGACAATTTCTTACCAAAAGGTTTAACTCCTTTAGAAGTCCTATTTGACTCAAATGATGTTGCTAGTGTTAGAGTCGGTATCTTCATCCCTCCGTCAGAGATCAAATTTCTCTTGTTGCATTTCATTTTAGGTGTCTCACTCAGTTTAGTCAGCTGCATTCCATTAGGAGCATGGATCATCCAATGGTAGGGGCTTGTCACTCATATCCCTCATGTCTTATACCTGCGGGCCTATTTTTGTTCATTAAAATCATGTACAGTCATTTTTGGTCTCTTAGTTGGCAAAGAGTCATTTTAGGGTTCTTAGTCTCATTAGATCTAGGGTTTTATTAATCAGGTCTCAAAATGCCTAATAATGGTCAGCAGGCCATGAGGAAGCTTGAAATGAGGTTTCAGTGCAAAAATTTCATCATCATAATGTTTGATAATGATTTTTCTTCAAAACTCTGTTTTGAAGAAAAATAGTCTATTTCATCTTCATGTAATAAATGCAATGTAATTTTCAAGTTTATCAGTTGTAATAATACTCCATTCGCAACCCTGGTCACCTTTGCCGAAGCTCCATGCCATTCATTCCCCTGCAAAACAGACAGAAAAGCTCATTATTCAGCCAAAAGCACAAAGGGAAACAAAACAGAGTTTTAAAGTGAAATGTCAAGTTTGCAACAT
This sequence comes from Pinus albicaulis, assembly GCA_034641835.2. Lineage (NCBI taxonomy): Eukaryota > Viridiplantae > Streptophyta > Pinopsida > Pinales > Pinaceae > Pinus > Pinus albicaulis. The sequence goes on from CM076581.1 coordinate 724,825,056, forward strand.
TACGAAGTGGGTTTGTTCAAATGAAAAATCAAAGTCTTTGGTATATATATGATTTTTATGTTTCAACACTCCATTTGCATGCCAAAGAGACAACAGTGAGCAAGAGAAGAGTTGTGAGGAGCGAAGCAAGTGTTTGGAGGTCGGACTGTGTCAAGTTTTCAAGCGCGACGCATTGGGCAGCCGGCGCGACCCATCAGGTGAGCGCGGTGCATAGGGTCGTTTCCATGTGTGTAGATTTTCTCCTGCGTGACGCATTGGAAGGGCGCGGCGCACTGGGTTGGTTGCGCTGCGAATTGGGCCGGAACACAAATTTTTTGCCATTCCTTTCAATCATCAAAATTTGCTCGGTCTCTCCTTGTTCGATTAAGTCAAAATCACTTCCCCATTGCTCATAACAAGTGTTTGGTGTTGATTTTAGAATTTAAACGGAAAAACTCAAACCCTATTGTCTTGTTTAAGAATGCTCCTAGTGTTTTAAAATTGGTTTTGGTGTCAAACATTTCCACTTCCCTCACCTTGTTTTTCCCCTCCTCACTATTTATCTTTTCACCACAGTCCCCTTTTCCTATTCACTTTATATCCCCAAGTCAATCATCCCTATCCCATTCCCATTGTCCCCATACCACTTGTAAATTTCCCTCAAATCCCAAGTTATCCCAAATAGTTAAGTGGTTGTCCCTAAATCTTTAACACATAGATTTCAAGTGGCAATTTCTAATTTCACTTGACAATAATCCATTATTCTCACTACCCTATTCCACCATATTCCCTCCTATATCACCAGTCATTTGGAAATCAAATCAAAAACACCAAAATTCTCATACAAGACAACATAGAGTTTGCATAGACCTTGGACATTATGGAGACAGATATTGATACATCCTATGACCGAGACAGTGATTCCACCACTGAACTACATGCACCTAGAAGGCCTCATAAGAGTGGCAAACATGTGAGAGAGGAGCCCACCTCCTTGGCTGAATTGTAGGCTTGTCCACTTGCCATGGCATGTTCTCAATAGTAGTCGTGTTATCAATTTTGTGAAATGATTTCTAGGGTCCATTATCATCAGGAGTTGGCTCGTTTGTCTGTGTTGCATTTACATGTTGGTCAGGTAACACTTGCCGGTGTAACATTCACTTTAACATCGGAAACTATCTCTCAAGTAACCGGAATACCAAATGTTGGTGAACAATGGAACAAAAGACAGCAGGTGGACAGAGTGCATTATGAAACATATATCAGGCCTAGCTTTGTGAAACAACTCAGCAGATTGTTTCCTTTCCGGTTCTTAAAGGATTCCTATGCACCTCTGATGAAAATCATTATCAAATATTTCAGTTGTGAGGGCCGGTTTTCATGCCTCTATGCCTATCATATCAGGTTATTGATGTATTTTACCAGGGCGAGGATGATGAACCTCCATTATTTCATGTGCCGGAATATCGAGAGAATGACCACTCTCGTGCAAAGGAAAACTCTTGAGCAGCAATACAACAATATTTATCACTATGCACTCATTAAGATTGTGGTTGTGCATCAACTCGTCTTGTAGGGTATTTCATGGGAAGATTTCATTTCTAATGATTTCTTCACAGCTCCTCAGGTTCCTCCGGAGGTTGTTCATGATGCAGGTGAACCTTCATATCAGCATGAGGGTCAGGAGACAGAGACTACTAGTGTGCCGATGTATGTCACTTATCAGAGAGGCACTAGAGGATTATTTGCAGCAGCCCGACAAGTATTATCTCCACCTGGGGTGGAATGGGTCTCGCTTCCATCATCAACAGCACAGGTACAGGTACAGGATAGAGGTTAGAGGCCCATGCAGGATGAGGGGCCTTCAGAAGGCCTAGATACAGGTTTCACACTCATTGATGAGGATTTGAGCTCTCCAAGCTCAAAGTTGAGAGAGATTATTCAGGAGTAGAAGGCGGAGATAGACACTTTTTCCATAAAGTTGCAAAGATCCCAATGGATTATAAACTACCTTGAGTAGCGAAACAAATAGTTGGAAGATCAGCAAACTATCATGGAGTTGCAAAACATCCGTGAGAACCAGCAAGCTGCCCAAAGAAGCCAAACCGAGATGACATCCATTGAGCGAGAGATTGAGGCTGATCGAGAGACTTGGCTTGAGAGGGTCAATATTCATCTAGAGAAGCTTTTGGAGAAGGACAAGAAAGAAAAGAACATGCTAAGGCACATCAGAAATCATTATTGGGCGAGGAATCATGTTTGCAAGGCACGAATCAAGATCCTGAAGGCAAAGTTAAAGAGGGCATTAAAGCGTCGCAAAAGGCATGATAGAATCCAAATTTTGGCCGAAGCTTCTTTGGCCTAGCATAGTGCTTGATGGTGGAAATTCAGCCCAAATTTCAAGAAATTTGGGATACATTTTGTCAGTTTTGAATTCTTTGGCCTTAACACAGATTTTCCTGCCTGACGCGTCGTGCCACTTGGCGCGTGCTTATAATTGGCAGCTCCTCTTGGGTAAAAATTGATATTTCTAGATTTTTCATGAAAATTTATATATTCCTACCCATTACCTAGATATTTTGACAAGTATTGGGTTGCCAAAAGGGTCAAAAACACCCTAAAAATGACCTTTCTGCCATCTTTTGGACACACAGGAAGCAGTGTTGGGAAAACTCATTTTTGGAGGGGCAAATGGAAACCAAATTCAGAAATTCCACTTGGGTTGGAAAGTAGATAGGCAAAGCTATCCTGCACTCAATTTGGACTTTGGGAAGGCCCTCAAAATCAGCTCCAAAGTGGTGCGACGCATAGAGATTTCAGGCGCGGTGCATTGGGAATTTTGGCTCAGTTTTCACTCAGTAACTCAGTTTTTCGCCTAGTTTTGGCCAGTTTGACTTTTTTTATCTTCAAATGTAAAGCTCTTGATGTAATTTCATGGTTTTTGATGTAATTTTGACATATTTTCACTCATTTAAGTAGATTCATTCACCAAAAAGTGAATTGTAATTGAATGAATCAGTTTCCTATCTTATAGAGGCAAGCTATTCCACTGCCTATTTTCCAGTTCTTAGTTTAGATCTTGTTGAAACAGCTCCTAAAATAGTGATATCGACCCCTAGAGGCATGGGAATGAGTTAGGCTTGCCTATATCTTGTATTTTCTCAGTAATTTTCAGGGTTGGACACTTGGGATTGCTTTGAGCTTCATTGTACATTTCATCTCTGCATTTTGGCAAAGGAATAGACCAGGGTTTGCAACACTCTTTGGGATCCATGTGGCTCTATGTTTTGATGGTGTGTTTCTCTTTGTGATTGTAAGTTTACTAATGTTTCGTGTGTATCATCTTCCTTCTCATTTCTTCTTAAGTTAAACGAACAAGTAATAAAGGTGGAATTCATTAGATTTGTAGTGCTCTACCTTGAGTTTTGTTTAATTTTCCATGTTTTCAACTGTCTAAAGAGGATTCCTGAAAGCCACTTTCCCTCTTCAACCCCTCACCGGTCTGAGCTATCCATTTCATTCAAATCTAAGCATCAAAACAATTGCCTTTCTTGCCCCATTCAGCTCTCTGCAAAACTGATCATTTCCCGGACCCAAAATCTGCCTTTCCTTTTGATTCCAACAAAAACCCCCAAAATAAAATCAAACTCTTTTACATATATACCTAGCCTAAAATCAGCCTTTATTTCAAGTCATCTCAAGCCTCACTGATTTTTTTTGCTGAGATTGACCTGGAGAGAGCCCTCTCCGGATCTGGTAGGGCTAGCTACCAGATTAAGCGTGGTTTGATGTTACCCTAGACTCTGCCTTCCTTCAGCCTGAGGTAGATTTAGGAAATAACATAGTGGCGACCATACTGGGGAAGAAAAAATGGTTTGCTTGTTAGTGTTATTCGTTTTATAAGCTACAGACGGAGCCTAAAGTTATGCCAGGTAGCCTTCGAAACGCTCTTGCTTTACATTAGCGAAAGTAGATAAACACTACTTCAGTCAATCTCTGGTCTAGTTTGTAAACGTAACATATGACTTGTAAATTGCCCCAGTATATCAGATCATTCTAGACTTTTGGATGATGAGTTTAGAATTTGATAGGCTGAACAAGTTTGTTTTGTCCTTTTGATTTTTGAGAATAATTCAACACATTGGCTTCCAGACGACATACCAGAGCAAATATGGATCCCGATCCACCTCCTATGTATGAAAATCCCAATCTTATTTCGAGAATCCTTTGTTAAGAAATTCCTGTGATTCCTGTGTTCAAATCTCATTCATGTCCCGCTATTTTTGAGTATCTTGAAGATCTTGAGTTTGACGAACAATTTGAGTTGTCGTTGTTTGAGACTAAGTCTGAAAGTGTTATTGATTCTATTATCCAAGATCCAGATTTTATCAAATATCTTGAAATTGAACAGGCTAATAGATCCCTTGACAGTTACATTTTTAATATTCAGAATTCCATTTTGGCAACAAACATTCCTGAGTTCATAGATTCTGCATCTGCAACTCTTGGGTCATCATCAATTACATCTGGTTCACAAATTCATACCGAACCTCCTTTCATTCCTACCATTCCCGTGCAACCATCTATCTCTGATAAAAAATCTGCAGTAGTATCACCTCCATCTACACCACATACACCTCATACATCAACTGCTCTGACTCCTCCTATATCCCCAAGACCGGTTGTAAATCCACCCAGAGCAATGGCTGCCCGATTTGCACCTCTCGTATTTCCTCAAAACTTGGATGACATGCCTGCAGATTATCAAAGAAAAATTCCATTGTTTGATGGCACTCCTCAAAGTGTCACTGCTCAGCAACATGTGGATAGAATGGTAGATTTCTTTGACCTTCATGAGATTGATGCGGAAAATGTGACAATGAGATTGTTTGTACAAACCTTTGGAGGAGAAGTGAGAAAGTGGTTCAGAGCTTTGTCACCTAGAAGTATTGCTACACTGCCTAATCTTCAGAGACAATTCTTGGATCGATGGGAAGTAAAGAAATACCCTCTTTCAATCCTTTTCCGAATATGATAATATCAAGCGGAATGTTGGTGAGTCTGTCCAAGATTATTGTATTAGATTCAATACTGTTTATAATGCAATTCCTGCTGATATAAAGCCGCCTAGGGGGTCAGATTTTATTAAGTTTCCAGATGGTTTCAATCCTAACATGGCTTATCAATTGAGGGAGAGAGATCCAGGCAATTTAGAGGATATGTAGAAAATTGCAGTCAGTGTTGAAGTTAATTTGAACGCCAGGAGAGCTAGAATGAAAGCTGAAAAGAAACTAGCAATAAAGGAAGAGGTTTCCACGTCAAATCAAATGCTTCGGAAGATGGAAAAGATGTTTGAAAGATTAACACTTTATAAGCCTGAACCACATATCAGAAATCCTAACTTCCATGGCCAGCAGCAACCGCAATTTAGAATCAAGTAAAGAGAGCAGCAAGCACAAGAATCGACAGTACAACAACAAGTGAAGACACCTTTACAACAGAATTTTGTTGGTCCGGAATCAGATGATGAAGAGAATGTAATAGGAGAAGAGAATAATTTCTTTACACCTGATGATATGCCAATTTTTATCACTGAAGATGAGGAGTATTCAGAAAGCTCAGCTGTACAAAAAGACGAGGATTTCATCTTGGCAAATGAGACAGCTCTTGAAGAAGAGTCTGATGAGTATCAGAGGGGATACATGAATGCCTTGACCGCCCAGCAGCGACAATATTCACTCAGAAATAGAGATGTGCCTATTAATCCAATTCAAAAGAGAAAGGAAGTTTCAGCACCAAAGAATGATTCACCCGTTGCGCAGAAGAAGGAAAAAGAGATAGCGGATCCCACTACTAGAAAATCCCCATCAGCAAATGAAAGATCCAATCAGCCAATTGTATCAAAGGAGAAAACTAAAAAGAAGGATGTTCCAGCTAAAGAGGTAGAGAAAACTTCAGTTTTTAACTTAGAAAATGAAATTGCTAAGTTAAAAGTATCCATTCCTTTGACTGAATTAATGAAGAATAGCAGCTATAAGGGTCAGGTGTCTAAGATTTTGAATTTAGATCCATTTTTTGATATGGTAAATGTGGAAGATGATCAACCTGAGTTGATTTTTGGTCCAGCATTGGATGGTGAGTCTCCAGATAGTGATGTGCCTCCTTTCTATATCAGCCTTAGATTGCATGATTATGTGTTACATAATGCTATGTTTGATTCCAGAGCCTCTCATAATCTCATTCCGAGGGCAATCATGGAGAAATTGGGATTGGATATCACTAGAAAGTATCATGATATTTATTCTTTCGATTCTAGTAGAGTAAGATGCATTGGGCTTATCAAAGATTTGGTGGTTAGTTTGGATCAGATTCCAACTAAAAATGTTTTGATGGACGTGGTTGTGGCGGATATTCCTCCTAGATTTGGCATGCTTCTTTCCAGATCTTGGGGAGCGAAACTAAAAGGGACATTGCAGCTTGATTTCTCCTATGCTACTATTCCTATGTTTGGTCAGATGAGGAAATTATATCGGGAGCAAAAGATGAAGTATATGATCACCAGCAAGGAGAAACCGGTAAATCATCCAATCAATTATGTACATACTGATTTAGAATCTTTTGTTTTGTATTCAGATATTTCAATGATGTAAATAGCCAATTAGTTGAAGTAGAAGACATTCCAGAAATTACTGAGAATTTCATAGAGGTCTTAAAGAAAGAGTGACAAAAACTTGAAAGTACCGCTGAGCGATCAGCCTTCCGACAGTAGCAAAAAGTTGATGGACAACAAGCAGAAATAACAGAGAAAACAGAATTTCAGCACTTGGAAGAGGATGAAGATGGTTTGTGGACCATGGATTTTGATGGTGCAGTGGGAAATGATGGTGTTGGAATTGGAATTTGGGTACGAAACTCTTTTTCCGCCCCAAACAAAGTGCCGAGTAATGTAAGGGTCTGTTCCTATAAATTGGCTTTCGATTGTTCAAATAATGAGGCTGAAAACAAAGCTTTAATTGCTGGTCTGAAAATTCTTAGAAAGTTGAATGCTAAGAGGATTGTAGTGTATGGTGACTCCGAGTTAGGTATCAAGCAAGTGAAAGGTGAATACCAAGCTAAGCATCCTCGAATGCGGGCTTACAGAAATACGGTGCTAGATACTTGAGATTGTTTTCAGATTATACTTTGACTTGTGTCCCTCGTATTCAGAATGGTATTGTAGATGCACTTGCAAAGGCAGAAAGTAATTTGAAAATTCCGATGAACTCAACTAACAAATTTGAAATTCATGTGAAGCATCGTTCGACCATCCCGGACAATCAAAGGTATTGGCAAGTGTTTCAAGATGACGAAGAAATTGATGAATTTCTGCAAAATGAAGGTAAATTCAAAGACACTTCTATTGATGTGAAGCATGATGATGGTGAGGCGGATGTGAAAGTAAATCAGATGGAAGTTTTGCAGCTGAAGGATAATGTTATTCCTAAAGGTCTAATACCTTTAGAGGAGCTTTTTGATCAAGATGATGTAGCTCGAAAACCAACCTTGCGGCCAACAAAGAAAGGATTTGAGGATGTAAACATTGGATCAGCAGAAAATCTAAAAATGGTGAAATTTTCCAAAGCATTTCCTCCACAGGTAAAAGAAAAGTATATCAGTTTGTTATCTTCCTTTGCTGATGTATTTTCTTGGGAATATTCAGATTTGAAGACATATGACACAAACATAATTCAGCATACCATTCCGATCAAGCCAAATCAAAAGCATTTCAGGCATAAGTTAAGAAGAATAAATCCAAAGTTGCTGCCCTCAATAGAGAAGGAAGTGAATCTGTTGTACAAGGCCGGTATCATCATTCCCATAAGATTTTCATATTGGATTTCTAATTTGGTGCCCGTGCGCAAGAAAACAGGGGAGATTCGTTTATGCATTGATTTTAGGAATCTGAATAAGGTTTCTTTGAAAGATAATTATCCATTGCCCAAAATGGATCACATACTTCAACAAGTAGTTGGAGCATCTCGTATGTCACTACTCGATGGTTATTCCGGTTATAACCAAATTCTGGTCCATGAGGATGATAGAGACAAAACAACGTTCTTTCCATTATGCTAAAATGCCTTTCAGTTTGAAGAATGCTAGTGCGACCTTTCAACGAGAAATGGATATGGAATTTGCAAATGAGAAGGATGTTTTTCTAGTTGTGTATCTTGATGATTTGACAATATTTTCTAATTCAGATGAAGAGCACCTTTACCATTTGAAGATTGTTTTTCAGCAGTGTAGAAAATATGGTGTGTCTCTCAATCCGAAGAAAAGTTTGTTTGCCATGGATGAGGGCAAGCTTCTTGGTCATATTATATCAAAGGATGGCATCCGTATTGATCTAGCTCGAGTAGAAGCTATTCAGCAAATTGATCTTCCCTGAAACAAAAATGAGATCCAATCATTCAATGGTAAGATGAATTTCTTACGCCGCTTTGTGCCCAATCTTGCAGAACAGTTAAGGGAAATTACAAACATGCTTAAGAAAGATAGCATAGTGAAATGGACTGAGGAGGTAGTAAAGTCTTTCAATTTAGTGAAATTGGCTCTTTCTTCAGCTCCGGTTTTGATCAGCCCGGACTATACTCAGGATTTTATCTTGTTTTCATTCGCCTCGGATCATACTATGGCAGCAGTATTGATGCAGAAAAGAGATCAGTATGAAAAACCAATTGTTTTTTTTAGCCGAACCATAAGAGATGCAGCCTTAAAGTATAACATTATTGAAAAGCAAGATCTTGCCTTAGTGAAAGCATTGAAAGACTTTCGAGTATATATTCTTCATTCTCACATTCTTGCTTATGTTCCTAATGCTGTTGTTAGGGATGTCTTAGTGCAAACATATCTAGAGGGGAGATGAGGCAAATGGATTGCTGCCTTGTTGGAGTATGATGTGGAGATAAAGCCTACAAAGCTTATCAAAGGACAAGGTCTGGCTAAGCTAATGGCTGAGTCAAATTTGCATACCTTGGACATTAATCTCATTGCTGCTATGTCCGAGGAAAATGAAGAAAGTTCGCTAATTCAGGTATCATCAATTTTTGTTCTTTCTTCTTGGTATTCAGATATTGTATATGTGCTTCAAAACTTGTCACCACCGCCAGGCATGGATAAAAACAAAAGTAGGACTCTGAAATTGAAGGCTTCCAAGTTTTGTATCATGAATAATGCACTCTATTGGAAAGATCCTGGTGGTGTTTTGCTAAATTGTTTGGTTGAAGAAGAAGCAAAGAAGGTTATGGAAGATTTTCATAAGGGAGATTGCGGAGGTCACCTTTTATGGAAAACAACGGCCAACAAAATTTTGAGAGCAGGATATTATTGGCCGACTCTTTTCGCTGATGTATACAAAACTGTTAAAGGCTGTCATGAATGTCAAATTTTTGAAGGGAGGAAAAAATTGCAGCCTTTGCCGCTCAAGCCCATTGAAGTTAGTGCTCCTTTTCAGCAGTGGGGTTTGGATTTCATTGGTGAGATCCATCTTGCTTCCTCAGCTCAGCATAAGTGGATCCTCACAGCGACGGATTATTTCACTAAATGGATTGAGGCGATTCCCACCAGGCAGGCCACAGATTCGGTAATAATTTCGTTTCTTGAGAATAATATTTTGTCTCGTTTTGGTTGTCCAAATAAGTTAATTACTGATAATGCAGCAGCTTTCAAATCAAAAATAATGGTTGAGTTTTGTGATAAGGATCAAATCACTTTGGGACACTCAACCGCTTATCATCCACAAGGCAACGGATTGGCTGAGTCCTCGAATAAATCTTTGGTCAACATTATTAAAAAGCTACTGGAAATTAACAAGAAAAGTTTGCATAAGAAGTTGGTCAATGCACTTTGGGCAGATAGAGTGAGTCAGAAGAAATCTATAGGTATGTCCCCCTTTGAGCTAGTATATGGTGTTGACACGGTATTTCCTACCTCTCTCGCAGTTCTAGTGGTCAAACTTCTCCAGGAAGCTGGCTGTGAAGATGATCATATGAAAAGGAGAATAAATCAAATGATCCATTTACAGCAGACTAGAGAGGAGATTTTTCAAAACACTTTCAAGCTGCAGGAGAGAATTAAGAAAATATATGATAGAAAAGCAAAAGCGGACAAGTTTTAATTAGAAGAAGTGGTGCTGAAATGGGATGCAAGAAACGAAGAAAAAGGTAAGCATGGTCAGTTCGAAAATCTTTGGAAAGGACCCTTTAGAATTGCTGCATATTGGGGCCAAAATGCTTTCCTTCTGAAAGAAATGAATGGGGAAGATTTCCCAGGAGGGCCGTTCAATGGTCGGCTGCTCAAGCGGTATCATTTCTAAAATGTTTTTTGCTGTTTTACATTGTCACTGTACATACCAGTTTATTTCAGTTTCATTGCAAGTGTGTGTTGTCATCATTCCTTTAGTTTGGGGCTCAAGGTGAAGGCTATAACTCTGAAGATTTATTTCATCTTTGGTTTGAGTTTGTTGAGTCAGGTCTTTCAGTCATTTTTGGTTTCGAAATTGAGTCGGTTTGATTCAATTTTCAGTCAATAAAATGAGTCAAGAGTCTTGTTTTGGTTTGTCGAAGTTATTGACTCCATAGCCCAATGGACGAAGGCACTGCCTACTCTCCCAGAAATCTGTAGTTCTTGGCACCTCCAGGGAGCTACCATCCCCATTGGAGCCAATGTTAGAGTTGGTATCTTCATCCCTTCGTCAAAGATCAAATTTCTCTTGTTGCATTTCATTTTAGGTGTCTCACTCAGTTCAGTCAGCTACATTCCATTAGGAGCATGGATCATCCAACGGTAGGGGCTTGTCACTCATATCCCTCATGTCTTATACCTGTGGGCCTATTTTTGTTCATTAAAATCATGTACAGTCATTTTTGGTCTCTTAGTTGGCAAAGAGTAATTTTAGGGTTTTTAGTCTCATTAGGTCTAGGGTTTTATTAATCAGGTCTCAAAATGCCTAATAATGGTCAGCAGGCCATGAGGAAGCTTGAAATGAGGTTTCAGTGCAAAAATTTCATCATCATAATGCTTGATAATGATTTTTCTTCAAAACTTTGTTTTGAATAAAAATAGTCTATTTCATCTTCATGTAATAAATGTAATGTAATTTTCAAGTTTTTCAATTGTAATAATACTCCATTCACAACCCTGGTCACCTTTGCCAAACCTCCATGCCATTCATTCCCTTGCAAGACAGACATAAAAGCTCATTATTCAGCCAAAAGCACAAAGGGAAACAAAACAGAGTTTTAAAGTGAAATGTCAAGTTTGCAACATTACGAAGTGGGTTTGCTCAAATGAAAAATCAAAGTCTTTGGTATATATATGATGTTTATGTTTCAACACTCCATTTGCATGCCAAAGAGACAACAGTGAGCAAGAGAAGAGTTGTGAGGAGCGAAGCAAGTGTTTGGAGGTCGGACTGTGTCAAGTTTCCAAGCGCGATGCATTGGGCAGCCGGCGCGACGCATCGAGTGAGCGCGGCGCATAGGGTCGTTTCCCAATGTGTAGATTTTCTCTTGTGCGGCGCATTGGAAGGGCGCGGCACACTGGGTTGGTTGTGTGGTGCATTGGGCCGGAACACAAATTTTTTGCCATTCCTTTCAATCATCAAAATTTGCTCGGTCTCTCCTTGTTCGAGTAAGTCAAAATCACTTCCCCATTGCTCATAACAAGTGTTTGGTGTTGATATGAGAATTTAAATGCAAAAACTCAAACCCTATTGTCTTGTTTAAGAATTCTCCTAGGGTTTTAAAATTGGTTTTGGTGTCAAACATTTCCACTTCCCTCACCCTGTCTTTCCCCTCCTCACTGTTTATCTTTTCACCACAGTCCCCTTTTCCTATTCACTTTATATCCCCAAGTCAATCATCCCTATCCCATTCCCATTATCCCCATACCACTTGTAAATTTCCCTCAAATCCCAAGTTATCCCAAATAGTTAAGTGGTTGTCCCTAAATATTTAACACATAGATTTCAAGTGGCAATTTCTAATTTCACTTGACAATAATCCATTATTCTCACTACCCTATTCCTCCATATTCCCTCCTATATCACCATTCATTTGGAAATCAAATCAAAAACACCAAAATTCTCATACAAGACAACATAGACTTTGCATAGACCTTGGACATCATGGAGACAGATACTGATACATCCTATGATCGAGACAGTGATTCCACCACTGAACTACAAGCACCTAGAAGGCCTCACAAAGAGACAATTTTGTGAAATGATTGCTAGGGTCCATTATCATCAGGAGCTGGCTCGTTTGTTTGTGTTTCATTTACATGATGGTTAGGTAACACTTGCCGGTGTAACATTCACTTTAACACCGGAAACTATCTCTCAAGCAACCGGAATACCAAATGTTGGTGAACAATGAGACAAAAGACAGCAGGTGGACAGAGTGCATTATGAACCATATATCAGGCCTAGCTTTTTGAAACAACTCAGCAGAGTTTTTCCTTTCCGGTTCTTAAAGGATTCCTATGCGCCTCTGATGAAACTCATTATCAGATATTTTAGTTGTGAGGGCCGATTTTCACGCCTCTATGCCTATCATATCAGGTTATTGATGCATTTTACCAGGGCGAGGATGATGAACCTCTCTTATTTCATGTGCCGGAATATCGAGAGAATGACCACTCTCGTGCAAAGGAAAACTACTGAGCAGCAGTACAACAGTATTTATCACTATGCACTCATTATTATTGTGGTTGTGCATCAGCTCGGCTTGCAGGGTATTTCATGGGAAGATTTCATTTCTAATGATTTCTTCACAGCTCCTCAGGTTCCTCTAGAGGTTGTTCATGATGCAGGTGAACCTTCATATCATCATGAGGGTCAAGAGACAGAGACTACTAGTGTGCCAAGGTATGTCACTTATCAGAGAGGCACTAGAGGATTATTTGCAGCAGCCTAGCGAGTATTATCTCCACCTGGGGTGGAAGGGGTCTCGCTTCTGTCATCAACAGCACAGGTATAGGTATAGGACAGAGGTAAGAGGCCCATGCAAGATGAGGGGCCTTCAAGAGGCCTAGATACAGGTTTCATACTCATTGATGAGGATTTGAGCTCTCTAAGCTCAAAGTTGAGAGAGACTATTCAAGAGCAGAAAGCGGAGATAGACACTTTGTACGTCAAGTTGAAAAGAGCCCAATGGATTATAAACTACCTTGAACAGCGAAACAAACAGTTGGAAGATCAGCAAACTATCATGGAGTTGCAAAACATCCATGAGAACCGGCAATCTACCTAAAGAAGCCAAACCGAGATGACATCCATTGAGCGAGAGATTGAGGTTGATCAAGAGACTTGGCTTGAGAGAGTCAATATTCATCTAGAGAAGCTGTTGGAGAAGGCCAACAAGGAAAAGAACATGTTAAGGCACATGAAGAATCATTATTGGGCGAGGAATCATGTTTGCAAGGCATGAATCAAGATCCTGAAGGAAAAGTTAAAAAGGGCATTAAAGCGTCGCAAAAGGCATGATAGACTCCAAATTTTGGCCGAAGCTTCTTTGGCCTAGCATAGCACTTGATGGTGGACATTCAGCCCAAATTTCAAGAAATTTGGGATACATTTTGTCAGTTTTGAATTCTTTGGCCTTAACACAGATTTTCCTGCCCGACGCGTCGCGCCACTTGGCGCGCGCTTATAATTGGCAGATCCTCTTGGGTAAAACTTGATATTTCTGGATTTTTCATTAAAATTTGTGCATGCCAACCACACAGGAAGCACTGTTGGGAAAACTCATTTTTGGAGGGGAATATGTCAACCAAATTCCAAAATTCCACTTGGGTTGTAAATTAGACAGATAGGGCTTGCCAACGAGCTATCCTTCACTCAATTTGGACTCTAGGAAGGCCCTCAAAATCAGCTCCAAAGTGGTGCGACACATAGATATTTTAGGCGCGGCGCATTGGGAATTTTGGCTCAGTTTTCACTCAGTAACTCAGTTTTTCGCCTAGTTTTGGCTAGTTTGACTTTTTTATCTTCAAATGTAAAGATCTCGATGTAATTTCATTGTTTTTGATGTAATTTTGACAAATTTTCACTCATGTAAGTAGATTCATTCACCAAAAAGTGAATTTTAACTGAATGAATCAGTTTCCTATGTTATAGAGGCAAGTTGTTCCACTGCCTATTTTCCAGTTCTTAGTTTATATCTTGTTGAAACAGATCCTAAACTAGTGAGCTCGACCCATAGAGACATGGGAATGAGTTACGCTTGTCTATATCTTGTATTTTCTCAGTCATTTTCAGGGTTGGACACTTGGGATTGCTTGGAGCTTCATTGTACATTTCATCTCTGCATTTTGGAAAAGGAATAGACCAGGGTTTGCAACACTCTTTTGGATCCATGTGGCTCTATGTTTTGATGGTGTGTTTCTCTCTGTGATTGTAAGTTTACTGATGTTTCATGTGTATCATCTTTTTTCTCATTTATTCTTAAGTTAAACGAACAAGTAATAAAGGTGGAATTCATTAGATTTGCAGTGCTCTGCCTTGAGTTTTGTTTAATTTTCAATGTTTTCAACTGTCTAAAGAGGATTCCTGAAAGCCTCTTGACCTCTTCAACCCCTCACCGGTCTGAGCTATCCATTTCATTCAAATTGAAGCATCAAAACAATTGCCTTTCTTGCCCCATTCAGCTCTCTGGAAAACTGATCATTTCTCGGACCCAAAATCTGCCTTTCCCTTTGATTCCAACAAAAACCCCCAAAATCAAATCAAACTCTTTTACATATATACCTAGCCTAAAGGCCTTTATCAAGCCGTCCAACTCCAAAGCAACCATTTTTTGTCAGATTGACCCGAGAGCCTCTCCTGACCAGTAGGGCTAGCTACTGGGATTAAGCATGGTTTGAGCTGTTACCCTAGAATTCGCCTTCCTTCACTCGAGGTAGATTTAGGCAATAAATAGCCAGAAAACCCAAATGGAGCCAATTAGATCTAATATTGAGGAATGTAATATTGGTACATAACTAGAACCTAAAATGATCAAACTTTCATAAGCTTTACCTCAACAGGAAAATGAAAAACATATTGATCTTTTTAAGGAATTCCAAGATGTTTTTGCTTGGAGTTATAAGGACCTTAAATCCTATGACACCAACATATTTCAACACCAAATCCCTATAAAAGAAGATCAAAATCCCTTTTAACAAAATTTGAGAAGGATCAACCCTGTTTTGATGCCTTTGATAGAAAAAGAAGTGAAAAGAATGCATGATGCACAAATAATTGCACCAATCAGGTATTTTGACACGGTTTCTAACCTAGTTCCAACAAGAAAAAATACTGGAGTGATTACATTATGTGTCGACTTTAGGAACCTAAACAAAGTATCCTTAAAATATAATTACCCTTTACCAAAAATGGATCACATTTTACAAAGATAAGTTGGTTCTTCTAGGATTTCACTGTTAGATGGTTTTTCAGGATACAACCAGATTTTAGTCCAACTTGAGGATCAACCCAAAACAACTTTTACTACTCCTTGGGGTACTTTTATGTATGTAAAAATGCCTTTTGGTTTAATGAATGCAGGGGCAACCTTTAAAAGAGCTATGGATATAGCCTTTGCAAAGGAAATTCGTGAGTTATTAGTAATTTACTTAGATGACATAACTATATTTTCTAAAATTGATTATGAACACTTGGATCAACTTAGACAAGTTTTTATAAAATGCAGAAAGTTTGACATCTCATTAAATCCTAAGAAAACCCTATTTGGATTAGAACAAGGCAAGTTACTAGGACACATAATATCCAAGGAAGGAATTAGAATAGATCCTACTAGGATAGAAGCAATTATTAACATCAATCCACCAAGAAACATAAAAGAGTTACAAGACTTTCTAGGTAAGATTAACTTTTTAAGAAGATTCATATCCAACTTAGCTGAGATAATTAGAGAATTAAATAACATGCTAAAAAAATATTCAGTTCTTAAATGGACTATTGAGGCCAAAAAGTCATTTGAATCCATCAAATAGACCTTGATAAAAAATCCAGTCCTTATAAGTCCTGATTTCAAAAAGGATTTCATGATTTTTTCATTTGCTTCAGTGCACACCATTGCTATAGTTTTACTAAAGAAAAATGACCAAGGTTATGAACAACCCATAGCTTTCTTTAGAAGAAAACTTAGAGATACATATTTGAAGTATAATATCATGGAGAAACAAGCCTTAGCTTTGGTAAAGGCCATTAAAGACTTCAAAGTTTACATTCTCTATTCTAACATCATTGCCTATGTCCCAAATGCTGTAGTAAAAGACATTCTTACTCAGGATGGTCTTGATGGAAGAAGAGGTAAGTGGATTGCCACTATATTAGAATATGATATAGAGATAAAACCCACCAAGTTGATAAAAGGTCAAGGTTTAGCGAGACTTATGGCTGAATCAAATTGTAATGCCCTAGACATAAATTTTATTGCCCAAGTAGATGATCAGGAAGAGATGGCAACTCCAGAGATCAGTGCAGCCTTTTTAGACTCACCATGGTATGTAGTTATCATATTTGTATTACTAAACTTACAAGCTCCTCCTGGATTGTCAAGAACTAAAGCTAGATTTCTAAAGCTTAAAGCAGTAAGATTTTGTATTTTAGACAATGTAATTTTTTGGAGAGATCATAGTGGGATTTTATTGAATTGTTTGTTAAAAGAAGAAGCTGACAATATATTAGAAGAATTTCATGCAGGTGATTGTGGAGGACATATTTATTGGAAGACTACTGCAGAAAAAATCTTGAGAGCTGGTTTTTACTGGCCTACTTTGTTTGCTGATGTAAAAAGATATGTGACCTCTTGTCACAAATGCCAAATATTTGAGGTTAAGAAAAAGCTGTTACCCCTGCCCAAAAAACCAATCTCTATAGAAATTCCATTTCAACAATGGGGTCTCGATTTCATTGGTGAAATTCATCCCCCATCATCAGCCCAACACAAGTGGATTCTGACAACCACTGACTATTTTACCAAGTGGATTGAAGCCATACCCTCTAGGCAAGCCACAAACACTGTCATTATCTCCTTCCTAGAAAGTAACATTCTTTCAAGATTTGGATGTCCCCAAAAGATAATTATTGATAATGCAGCAGCATTCAAATCCAAAAGGATGATTGACTTTTGCCATAAATACCATATTACCCTAGGCCACTCTACTGCATATTACCCTCAAGGTAATGGTCTAGCTAAATCTTCAAACAAGAGCTTTGTAAACATCATAAAAAATTTACAGGAAGATAATAAAAATACTTGGAATAAGAAGTTATTCAATGCCTTATGGGCAGATAGACTTACTAGCAAAAAATCGATTGGTACCTCCCCTTACCAACTTATCTATGGAATGGATGTTGTTTCTCCATATTCCTTAGGTGTACTAGTGATGAAGATTATCCAAGAGTTACAAGTTGAAACAAATGACATTCAAAGAAGGATTAATCAAACTATTCACTTGCAACAAACAAGGGAAGAAGTTTATATCAAGTCTCAAGTTATCCAGGATAAGATAAAGAAATTTTTTGATAAAAAGAGTAAAGAATATGATTTCTACATTGGAGATAAAGTGTTAAAATGGGATTCAAGAAGGGAAGACAAAGGTAAACATGGAAAAATTGATTTTCTATGGAAAGGACTTTATGTCATTTATGGTTATAGAGGTAAAAATGCTTTCTTCCTAAGAGAACTAGATGGGTCAGAGATGTGATATGGAGCAGTAAATGGTAGAATGTTGAAGCACTACTACTCTCTTGAGATAACAAATAGTTAGTTTCATTTACTTTGATCACTGTACATATACATTGAAGATTTTAGATTGGATTTGATGTTTTCATAACAAATTTGAAGCCTAGAGAGAAGGCCCTAAGCTTTGAGAGGTAGAATATCATAAGTATGAACAAATGCAGATATCAAAAGATACTTACAGGGCCATCACAGTCAAATTTCAAAGGCTACTAGTCTTAAAGTTCTTGACATTTCACCAGGAAATGGCATCCCCAAGTGGAGCCACTGTTAGGGTCCTATAATAATAGGATTCATAATTTTTGAATTGACTTTGATCATCTTGTAAATATGTACATACCTTGCTTTCTGCAAGTTTTTTTCCCATATTTTGAAAAATGAAAAATAAATAAAAAAAATGAAAAGAGAATAAAAGTCCTAAAAGAATGATCAAATGACTTAGAAAAAATAGACCCCAAAAGAAAAAGAGATAAAATAAGGCCTGAAAGTGAGCAAGTCAAAATGCCACTAGTATTTAATTTACTGCAAGAATAATGATTATGTGTAGATTGTCAATAAATGCCATAATCCATGATCAGTTAAACAATTTAATATTAACTTTTCATGCTTTGAATTTCATGTTTTAGATAGAGAATAAAGATATGTCAAACATTTTAAACTTGAAAAATTAGTAGATAAGATAAAGAATAAATGAGGAGCTCAATAGTTTAATCTGAGCCCTCAAATGAAATAATGTTAGACCTAGATAGTTTTTATGATTTGAAAGAAAAATTGATTTAGGGTTGCAAGCCTAAATGCACCTATAAAAATGAAGTAAAAAATGCTAGAAATAATGATGGGTAGGTAGAAAGCAGTTGTGCAAGCATGTAATAAAGAATCATCAGGTAAAAATCACTAATTTCCCCTCCCCTACAATTATTCAGTATTTTAAACTATTAGTTAAAAAGGCTCAGAGCATTTCTCTGACTTTTGTTGGGACGGGACCCAAGGCTGGATGACTGATTGGTTAAAAATATTGAATTCCCTACATAAAACCCACATTCATAAGAATTTATCCTTCATCCATAATCATAATCCCTTTTTCCCAAGTAAAAACCCATTTTTTACTTAGTAAAAGTAAAACCCTAAATAACTAATTTCATTTCCTTTCAAAAATCACTCAAAAACCCATAAAATGCATTTATCCTAAGTTAAAGTGTAAAAAATTACAACAGGGACAACTATGCTTTATTTACACTTTAATTAGTGTTAAAATATGTATTTTATTCATTATATACATTATCCCTTTTTCATATTAAATTCTAGCTATATTTATTAACTCCCTAAACTACACCCTCCTGTATAGTATTAAACCCTTTATATTTAAAATAACCCACAAACCCAATATTTAAGTTTTAACCAATGTTTAAATACCCCACGTGATGAAATAAAACCCGCCCTTATTTCCATTGATTTAAAAACATATCATTAAAATATTCCCCGCCCCCTATAGTTATTAAACAACTGTCAAATGTTTAAAAAACTATATGATAAGACTCACGCCTGTGTATTAATTAAACATTGTAAAATGTTTTGATTTATGCATATACTACATTACACCCGCCGCATATTATAAGCCTAAGGTTTAAACTTTATTAAACACATATTTATAAAGTTAAAACTCATCCCCGCCGAATATATAAACCATGGACCCCACTCCATCCCGATGCAACTTTCACAATAGATCTTGGCCGTTCGCAATCAAACTCTACGATCCAACGGTTAACAAAGGAAATCAAAAATAAAGTTGCATGCATTAAACCTTTTCATTTCCACGTGAAATGGGCGGTTTTACCATTTTCTCCCTCCTTGATGTGGCACCCTTTTAGTGGATCACATTCGATTTGTCTAAAACCACTTACCACCGAAATGGCACGTGATAACCACTAATGGTTTTTCACCTATGGAACACGAAAACCACCTTCCTGCCCGATTTGAAATTCATTTATTACATGCAAATTTAACCTAATTTTCCTAAATAAACATTGGAAATGCATTGTTATTATTTCTTTCTGCGCGTATTCATTATATGTGCTATCCCAACTCTGAAAAGCAAGCATTTTCCACCGTTTTCGTGCCAAGAACCTGCAAATTTATGCCTGTACCTATTTGAATATTTCCAAGGAGCTTTGAATTGCTCCAAAGATCAGAAAGACACCATTCAATCCGTTCAAAAAACCTCAGAGACTTCCTCAAAGCCCTGTACCTGCGTATAACAGGTATTCCTCCAGAATTCAAGCCTGTTATTAGTTTTAAAGGACCTTTTAAAAGAAAAATTCCACTTAGAGTTTAAACTTATCGTAAGAAACTTCTTAAAAGATCCAAAAAACAAGCCAAACCCTGTCAAAATTTCTGAAAAAAAACCCTGTTTATGTTGCACACTGTTTTGAATGAAAAACTTGAGTTTAAAAGTTTTTCTAAACTATTTTAAACTCCAAATAGAGCCTAGAAACCCTCTGAAAGTATCCTAAAGTCTTGTGCCCAACCTCAAAGGACTTTTAACCTAATTACTCATTGAAAAAGTCCAAGAAACCCCTGTTTCTTGTTTTCTAACTAGTAAAGGTCTGTAAGTTAAGTTGAGAATCCAAAATTGAAAAGAAAAATCCAAAGAAAAAACTATATTACACCTATTTTAATCCGAGAAACCCCTGTTAGAGTAAAAACTACTTTTGCAAACTGTTTAATCTTGCAGAAGTTGCCAGAAAAGCCAAAAAATAGAGTTTTGTGGTCCAAAGAGTCTCAAAATGCCTAAAAATACTCCAGCTGCATCTTCCAAAACTGTTATCATTATAAATCCTCCACAACCTCCTATTGTAGACATTGAGCACACTCCATTAGCAGATGTTGACTATAAGATAGTAGACCCTATTGTAGAATTCAGTTTGTTGGAACTACATAACTGGAGCTTTGAAAAATCTTTAGATAATGTTGAAGAAGTATAAATTTGGAAATCACATTTACCTAAATATGTTGTTACAGTTACTCATTCATGCCCAGAAGTCATTAGGTTATGCCATCATTACTATATGCCTGAGCAAAGAGCAATAGTCAATGCCAACAAAGAAGTACTTTTTACCATCACTGTTGAGTCCATTAACTAAATGCTACAACTCCATCCTAATCCTTAAGCAGTCCCTTTTTCCATAGAGGCCCTTACCAAGCTATACATTGGCCTTGATTTTCCTAAGATATTCCAAATATTCCAAATATTCATGCCCATGCATGTAGAAATTCCTCAAATCAATCCCCCATATTCTTCCTCAAAGTTCCCAGAAGGTTCAAGGAATATCATTTCAATGCTTTCATTCATTCTAGGGTATTTCATTGATGAACATATAGATGAATCCATTTTAGGTTTCCTATCCACTTTCACACCAGGTCAACCTCCATCTATTATCTTTGATTATTCTGGGTATATTGTAGACAATATCCATTACCAATTGATTAGTTTGCCAACTGAAGGAGTGTTCAGATACACATCCTTCCTTTTCCACATGTTCTTATATTTTCAAGAAGATAATTTTCCATTAACCCTTTAAAAGCTTGATATAGAAGGAAATCCTCTTTCAGTTATTTTATGGACCTCTTTGATTAGGAAAGAGTCCATAGAGTTCACATATGCAGAGTTTTTAGATTTCTTCATACATCCATTGATTAAAATGTTAACAAATACTAAACAACCAAGAATAAATGATGAGATGAAGAATATTTTACAGTTGTCAGAGCAGACCAAGACTGGTGATTGGTACTTGTATGAAAAACATACTGAGATTAGAGTGTTTAGATCCAATTTGTTACCCTACAAGCTACCCAAATTTGTATCGATGAGGGTTTTTGCCTTGGAGTATATCAGGAAAACATTAAAATCCTATTCTATCAATTTCCTAGCAGCAAAGAATAAAACACAGTTTACATTGAAGAATCACGTAGGACCATTCATTTGCAATCATAGAGATGTAGAGGCAGAAACAGCTAAACATTGGAATACATATTTGAAGAGAGTTTTTCCTGGAATTATGATCCCCAAGGAATTTTAAGTAAAATAAGGGTTAAGTGTAAACTAACACCCTTCATTCATGAGAAAAAACCAGAGATAGAGAAATATGTCAATTAGACTGAGTGGACAGAGAATACTTTAGTAGATGCAGTAAAGAAAAGTGATACTAGTCACACTTTACAGAGTGCAGATCAAGTAGAAAAAGCCAACAAGAGAGTAAGAAAAGAAGGTACTTATGTTGCTGAAACCACCACTGAAACTAAGTTCAAGTTGATATACAAATAAAAGGCCTAAGTTAAATTCAATGGGTAAAGAAAAAGTGACCATTGAGGTAGAAGATGCAGATATCCCAGTAATAAATACAGAGCCTATCACAATCATCACTAATGAGCCAGTTACTGAGAATTAGAATGAAGAACAAGTTGATAATTCAAATGCACAAATGATAGAAAAACAACAGAATATGGAAGCTTCCTCCTCACAGACAACAGAGGAAAAGAATCTATATATTAGGGAAAGGTACAAATAGATAAAGTCAAAGAATGAAGAGATTAAAAATGAAATTTACTCTCAATATCTCAAGAAAACAACTAGTATTCAAAACAAGATTTTATCTGCTTTTGATTAGTCAAATAAAAAGTTGATCATGTCAGTATTACAGCCTACAGTGAAAACTCCAAAGATAGTTGCAGATTAGAAAAAGATTCATATAGAAATGCCAACAAAAAACACACATGCACTTGACCAAATAGAGTTTCACAGACAGAGTTCAGAGATGTTGTATTCTACTGTTACAACTAAAGCCATGAGTGTTCAAAAATTTCAGAACACCATCACAAATATGAAAGATCAAATGAAATTGGACAAAGCATCCTTGTATGCTAAAGATATCAGAATCAAATCTTTAGAAGAATTGGTCTTGCAGGTTGGATATGACCCTGCAAATGTCAAGACAGCAGAACAATTAATAAAGAAAAAGAATGAGGACATTTCAGCTTTGAGGAAAAAACACTTTCCGCAGCTGCTTCAAATTTCCGCAGCCATTTTGTTAAAGTCTATATTGCAGGTGTCTTCAAGCAAATCAAGCCACATGGGCAAGTTGGAAATGACATGGATATGGACTGAGTCCTATTGGCTCAGTCGAATTCACCAAAGAAGGCCGAGGTCAAAGGTAGTCAAGCGGTGGTCAACCTAAGATTCCTACGGTGACAGAACTCCATTTTTCACCACGTGAAGACTTGCGTGGCCGTTCCTAAATCTCAGGGGACATATCAACACCTGTGAACTGCTCCATAAGCCGAATCCAACGGCCACCCTCCATATATTTAATCTTCACGGCAGCCATAATGCTAGATTTCTGGACGTGGTTGTTCACGTGTCTTTTATCAGCGCAGATTGTAGAAAATTAGTTATGTCATCCTCTGTTATAAATAATGTGTTCTCATACGCATAGTAGCTAGCTTCTGTAATGTAATTTTGCTGAAAAGAAAGCCCACTGTACCGTGACATTATTTCCTTGTTATGACTGCATTTTGAATACATGAGAAGACTCTGTTCATAAGCATAATTCGTGGTTGATAGTTGTTGCCCGAGGATTGTGCAGAGGGCCCCTGCACACGCCGAGGTTTTGTTTATTGTTGTATAGTTTCATGATTTATTTCCTTACGTTCATTATGCCATAGTTATTCACGTGTATATATTACATCTCTTATGGTATTAACGTTTTATTTCTGTCCATAATTTTTCATGCTTTATACTGCTGTTAACTGATCAGTGTCTTTGTTCCAGATTACAGTAGGCAGCCCGGGCATTTGCACATATTTTTACAATGACTAATGACATGGAATCAGTCTTGTCCTTCTGCTGATTTATTTTTCTTAGCTTTTAATTCCAGCACTGTTTTATTTATTTCAGTTTTGTACATTTGATTTATTAGTTAGATTAGATATTAAATTACTCATGTCATTATCAGTTACCTCCGAAAGCCATAGCGAGACTAATGGTGAGGGATTGAATTATGAGTGTGTAATTTGATATTAGTTTATTTTTCTGCAAATTAGATATCAGATTTCTCAAGTTGTTTATGATTACCTCTGAAAGCCATAGCGAGACTAATGGTGAGGGGTCAGAATATGAGTTGATGTAATTTGATTTTAGCTTTACTTTGCTTGCAATTATTGGATTTCTTTGAGCACAGTTTCTTTTGTATTTAGACAGCAGCAAGGGTAATGGGTTTCATGATCAATAGTTCACTGTTTGTTTGACTAGTATAGTGGCACATTTTCATTTTTTTTTAGGAATTAATTTTGTCATTGCATGTTTTAAAACCCTTTTGAAGTTTGAAGTTTGGGAAATCATTATAAAGGACATCATTGCCTTGAACATTTATATCCATACTTGTCTTTTAGAATTTCCATCTCACATTAGAAAACCAACCAAGATAAAAACCCCTAAGATAAATAAAAAACCCAAAAACGACAAAAAGTAAGAGATAGGTTATCTTGCACATATAGTGCGCTACACTTCGTCAACTTACGAATCTCGGATTGACAAATTAATGTAGCAATTTAGGACACACTAAATTGACCAAACATTTTGGCGCCGTTGTCGGGGAAGTGTAACTAAGTAGCCAATTTCTTTAAAAAAAACAATAAAAAGAAGGGAAAATTTGATAACTTCTTGAAGTATGCTCTCCTCTTGCACCTAGTGTGATTTGGAGGATCAGAAAAGAGAGTTATTGGTTCAATAATTTCTTAAGTATGCTCTCTTCTTGCACCTAGTGTGACCTGGAAGATCAGAAAGAGAATTATTAGCCCAACTTAAAAAAAAAAAAAAAATGACATGCATAGAGCAAGAGATTCTAGGGGAAGGTTTATAGCTAGAGCTAAGAGTTAGATTTTCACAACTCCATCTTCTTCAAGGCATAAAAAAGATTCACCACCATCTACCCCTAGCCTTAAAATTCCTGGAATTCAAGGAGCAGCTGAATTATAAGATTCTCCTACACTATCTACCAAATCTCATTTAGAAGAAGACCCTTTCTTTATTTCTACAGGAGAGTATATTGTAATTAAAGAAGTAGAATCACCTGAAGAAGAAAAGGAAGAAACTCCCTCTCATCCTCCCTTGATAGAAGAACCAGAGGACTCTGAGGACTCTGAAGAAACTATCATGACAGAGGAAGTAGTAGATGGATTTAGAGGTAGAGGTAGAGGTAGAGGAGGAGGAAATAATGGAGGCAACAATGGTGGAGGTGGAGGTAATAATGGAAGAAATAGGGAAGGAGACAACTCGTTTGGATTCCCTATAGTTGATGAGGAAACTCATACAAAGATGAAAAACATCTCACCATCTGTCCTCCCCAACTTTTATGGATTGCGAAGTGAGGATCCTGAAACATTTCTGTTTGAGTTTGAAGTCGTGTGCCGAACCTATGATTATATGGAAGACTCTCAAAAACTCAAACTGTTTCCTTCAACATTGAAGGGAGCCGCTTTGAAATGGTTCATGGGATTAGCCACCCAATCTATTAGGACTTGGAATGATATGAAACAAACATTTTTGGATAGATACCTGGACTATTGCATGCCCACCAATCACAAGGATGAGGTATTCAAAATGGTACAAAAAGAAGATGAAAATTTGGAGGATTTACTTGAAAGATTTCAATACAACTTAAAAAGAGCAAAGATGAGCAACTTAGATGAGGAAACTTTGAAAGCCCTTCTATTTAAAGCCATCAGAGATGAATGGATAGATATTTTAAACATGATGGGGAAAGGAGACATTTCTCAACTTCCACTTCGTGACATAACAAAACTATGTGTCCATCTCTCAAGGGGAAAATCTAAAACGGGAAAAGGGCCTAGAGATCCTTCTCTTATCAGGGCAAACAAATCTGCAACTGGATCAGTAAGTAGGGCAGAGATTGGCAATATGCTTGATGAATTCAAAACTAATATCTTAGGGAGCCTTAGTGAACAACTAGACACCCTTAAAATTCAAAACAAGCAGAAAGCAGAAACCGATGCTCTAGCCATCTTTTGTCCGAAATGTAGGAAGAAACATGCTTTAAGGGAATGTCCCTTGGATGCAAAAGTTGTAGAAACATGTATGATTTTCTCATAGAATCATGAGACCAAGGATTGTCCTTCAATTCCTGGACTCAAAGCTGTCTTTCAAGAAGACCCAAATTCAGTAGAATCTCTCTGTTTTGTTGCAAGAAGACCTTGGCAGGGACAGCAAACTCAAGGGTTTAACAACCCTATGAATCTTCAAACCCCACCAAATTGGAATCCTTGGCAACAACCTTGGCCCCAACATCAGAATCCATATCATCCATGGGTACAAGGGATGCAAAATCCTTATGGGAGATTTGCTCAATTTTATCAATATCCTCCATCTTTTCAAAATCAACAAGCTCCACAACTTCCAAACCCAAATCCACAACTTTCATTGCCATTTCCACAACAAAAACCTTCTCAGCAAAATCCAAATCCTCAACTCATGCTTCCATTCCAACAAAAGACAAATCAACTTCCAGCTCAGCCATTGCCAAATCCTAACAATAAAAATCCTCAGAATACTTACATGATAGAAGGACAACAATTTCTTACCTATATGATTGTTCCTCTCAATAATGTACAACTCAGATCTGGTAGAGTTTTAGAAAAACCTTCTATAGATGTCCAAGAGCAAGATACCTCTGAGGAGGACTCTCTTAAAGCCAATAAGGGTTCTGAGGAAGCATCTCTTCAAAACTCAAACATTCAAAAAGAGAAAGAAAATTTAACACCCACAACTCCTATAGTTGAGCAACCTGCATCTTCATCCACACCCCCTTTTCCTGAAAGATTACAAATTGATAAAGGGGTGGAAAAACAAATCTTGTTGCCTAACTATGATTTTCTAGATGAATTAAAGAATGTTTGTATCAAGATTCCCTTGCTACAAGCCATTAGAGAGATTCCTATTCTAGAAAAAATAATAAAGGAGTTGAGTCTCAAAAGACCAGGAAGGAAACTAAGAGATACAAGAAGAATCCACCTGGTAGGAAAAATTGCAGATATCATGATGGTAAAAATTACCATGCAGAAGTATGTAGATCCAGGTAGTCCAATTGTCAAGACACATATAAATGGGATAGAAATTCCAAACACATTGATTGACTTAGGGGTTGCTATCAACATTATGAGTAGACAGACTATGGAACAACTAAAACTTCCTAATCTTCTTTTTACACCTACTTTACTGCAACTTGCAGATCGATCAATTATCAAACTAGATGGTGTATTAGAAGATATTTCAGTCTCCTTAGATTCTTGGGAATATCCAGTAGATTTTATGATTTTGACTCCCAAGAGTAATCTAGGAGGGCACCCACTTATCTTAGGAAGACCTTGGCTAGCCACAGCTGATGCTTTTATTAGTTGTAGATCTGGGGATATGTACATTTTTAATGGTAATTCGACAAAGAAATTCAATTTGTATCCTCCAGCAAAAGCAATCACAGAAGTAGGAGACAATGAATGGGTTGATGATGAGGACACTATACAACCTCTCTTTACCATTTCTGAAATCAGTGAGGATAGTCAAATTCTGAACACATTAGAAAATTTTGAGACATCTTCAGAATATGACCCCACACAATTTCAGTTGGAATCTGACATAGAATATTTATCATCAAGAAAAATGTCTCTTTACTCTATGGAAGAGTTTGGTAGTTCTACTATTGAGATTTTTCCAGGAAAAACATTGAATATCAACAAACATTTGGAAAAGTCACAACAAGAAGAACTAACCAAAATCTGCAAAAACATTCTACTGCATTTGCATGGGAGTATACTGACATGAAAGGTATTGATCCTAAGACTTGCATCCATCATATCTATATTGAGGAAAATAGTAGACCAATCAGACAACCTCAAAGAAGGATGAATCCAAATCTTAGGGAGATAGTGAAAGAATAGCTCCAAAAACTACTCAATGTAAACTTCATTTATCCAATTTCAGATAGCCGATGGGTTTCTCCTTTGGTTATAGTACCTAAAAAGAATGGTAAATGGAGGGTATGCATTGATTACAGGGAATTGAAAAAAGCAACTTTGAAGGATCACTTTCCTTTGCCCTTTATCGATCATGTATTAGATACATTAGCAGGCAAAAAGTACTTTTCATTTTTGGATGGTTTTAGTGGCTATAATCAAATTCAGGTAGCACCTAAAGATCAAGATAAGACCACATTTACCTGTCCATGGGGGACTTTTTCCTATCGAGTGCTTCCTTTTGGGTTATGTAATGCACCCGCAACATTCCAAAGAGCAGTACTAGGAATTTTTTCTGATCTAATCCATGATTGTGTAGAGGTTTATATGGATGATTTTACAGTTTATGGTAATTCATTTGAAGAGGCATTAGAAAATTTGGAAAAAGTCCTTATAAGATGTAAAGAAACAAACATTTCATTAAGCCATGAAAAATGCTTTATGATGTTTACTGAAGGTATTGTTTTGGGGCATCATATTTCAGGAGATGGGATTAAGGTTGATAGATCAAAAGTTGAAGTCATCTCCAAGTTGCCTATTCCAAATTTTCAAAGAGATGTTAGAAGTTTTCTAGGATTTACTGGATACTATAGAATATTTATAGAAAAATTCACTAAAATAGCATCTCCACTCTTCAAACTGCTTACAAAAGACTGTGAATTCAAATGGGATCCCGATTGTCAATCAGCCTTTGAAACTTTGAAAACAAGAATATCTGAAGCACCTATCTTGAGAGGACCAAATTGGAAACTCCCTTTCCATATTTCTACGGATGCTTCAGATACAGCTCTAGGAGCCGTGTTGGGTCAAAAAGATTTAGTTCCTTATGCCATTTATTATACCAGTAAAAATTTGACTCCCACAGAGTTGAACTATACTGTGACTGAAAAAGAGTTTTTAGCCGTTGTTCATGCAATCAATAAGTTTAGACATTACATAACAGGCTATGAAACTTTTATTCATACTGACCATTCTGCAATTAGATATTTAATGAACAAACCTGTTACTAATGGCAAAGTGACAAGATGGCTCTTACTTTTGCAAGAATTCAATATTACTGTGTTGGATAGACCAGGAAAACAAAATACAGTAGCTGATTTCTTGTCTAGGATTCAGAATACTAAAGAAGATTCTCCTGTAGAAGATAAGTTTCCTGATGAATACTTGTTTGCAGTAACTATTAAGACCCCTTGGTATGAAGATATTGCTAACTATTTGGTTACAGGGAAACTACCTTCACATTTATTTCCAAGTGAAAAACGAAAAATTATTCAGGAGAGTTCAAAATATTCATGGATTTCTAGCGAATTGTTTAAAACAGGGCCAGATCTTGTGATCAGAAGATGTGTCAGGGAAGATGAAATGCCTGATATTCTTAAGGCATGTCATGATGAACCATGCGGCGGACACTTTGCAGACAAAAGGACAACCTATAAAATCCTCTCTTTAGGATATTATTGGCCTTCCCTCTTCAAAGATGCAAAACAATATGTCAAAAGGTGTGACAGCTGCCAAAGAGTAGGGAAACCTACCCTTTCAAATGAAATGCCATTGCAACCACAGGTACTCATCGAAACCTTTGAAAAATGGGCTTTAGATTTCATTGGACCTATTAATCCACCATCTAATCAAAAGAAGTATATATTGGTTTGTACTGATTATGTTACTAAATGGGTAGAAGCCAAAGCATTAGTATCTGCTACTGAAAATTCAGTTGTTCATTTTCTTTATGAGGATATTTTTACTCGCTTTGGTGTTCCAAGAGAAATTGTGACAGATCAAGGAAGCTAATTCACATCCAACTTGGTGGAGAAATTGATGGAAGAATACAAAATCAAGCACAAAAGATCTACTCCTTACCATCCACAAGCAAATGGTCAAGTGGAGTCCACAAACAAAGTTCTTGAAAGTATCATCACCAAAACTGTTCATCTACATAGAAGAGATTGGGTAGAAAGGCTTCCAGAAGCCTTGTGGGCCTACAGAACTACATGGAGGAATACAACAGGACATTCTCCCTATGAACTTGTTTATGGGAAAGAAGTCTTGCTCCTCATTGAGTTCCAAGTCAAGACCTTCAAGATAGCAGTTCAGTTGGGGATGGACTTATCAGAAGCCCAAAAGCATAGAATGGAGCAGTTGAATGAGCTAGATGAGATCAGATAAGAGGCAATTCTAAGAACTGATCTAGTTCAATATCAAAGAGCTAAATGGCATGACAAATACATCAAAGAGAAGAAGTTTCAAGAAGGAGATTGGGCATTTTTATTTGATTCCAAGTTTAAATATTTTAAAGGAAAATTTCAGACTCATTGGCTTGGGCCATATGAGATTGACAAGATCTTTAGCAATGGAGCGGTAAGAATCAAGACCATTGATGAATCTCAAACTTCTCTTATTGTGAATGGCCACAGATTAAAGATCTATCATAAGCTACTCTCAAAAGAGGAATTTGTCAAGATGTTTCAAGATAATTCTGCAATAAGGTTGGTGAAGAAGAATCCTTCTTCTCCACCAGCCTAGCCTTTGTTCTTTTCTAAAAAAAAAAAAAAAAAAAAAAAATTGTATAAGCCTAAAAACCAATCATTGATTGGCAGTCTTATACAAAAAATGTAGGGTGAAAATCAGGAACACCTGACACCCTATATTTTCCAAAAAAAATTCTCTCTCTCTCTCTCATTTCACAAGTTTTATGACAACCCACTCCATTTCATTCCACTTCATTCCACTCCACTTCATTTCATTTCACTCCATTTCATCTATTTCATTTCACCAATAAAATTTTTCTTTCATGACCATTTTCATTCAGTCAGTTATCATCTATCCATCTCCATTCACCCAAATAATTGATGTGTCAGTTTCCACAACTGACACCAGTTTCCGCAGCCAGAAGCAGTTTCTGCAGCCACCACTCTGTTTTTCAAAAATTTACAGTCAGATGTTAGTTCAACAATCATGAAATCAAATGCAGGTATGAGGACATATTATGAAGACATGAGGCATTCAAAAGCATCAACGAGGAGCAAATGATTGAAGACTAATGAAAAATGGCAAGAATTCCAAGGTATGAGTAGAAATTTATTTCAAATGGCATTCAAGCACATTTTTACATAGTTATAAACCATAGCTCCATTATATGCAATGATTGCGTTGATAACCCCATAACCGTTCCACGATCTCTATACGATTCCCCCACAATCCTTGCATTCATTTTTAAACGGCCTCATAATCAAGCCTCCGGTCTTCACTCGTGTTCGGCTATACTTTGATACTCCACCTGTAATTATGGAACGTGGTTGATTTGACTACGGCTTCTCTCAAGCCGCACAAAATCCGCAGCCGTTTCATAAACGTGCTTGCGTCTAATCTGCAGCCACCCAATTTTAAATACTGTCGGATGCACTTTACTCCCCCTACTGTTCTATTGACCTCACGGCTGCATTTCCACCATGCTCACATAAGCCTTCACCCCATTTTGTTCTCTGTTCCGCTTCATTCCGTGTACCTATTCTCTGATATCCGCTTACAGTCACTGGTCTCCTTCATAAACCCTGTTCATTTCCACTAACTCAGCCGTCTTACCTCCGCTAAACCCTCCTCACGCAGACGAGTTTTAAAGAACAGAAGGAAGGATGGGTCAGTTGTTGAGGACAGAACCAGAGGGACCCAAATTTATGGAAGGATACCCACAAGTCAAAGACATATTGAAAAAGGAAAAATGGCTTCGGTTTATTCAAAAGTTTAAAGGCTACAATAAGGAGGTAACAAAAGCTTTTGCGAGGTCTTTCAACGGTCTGGAGGTAGAAATTGGGGACCTCAAATTTACAGTGACTAAGGCATCCATAGCAGCTGCTACAGAACTCCCTCAAGAAGGTGAACGCTGGTTCAAGAACAAGAGCATTGGCGAGGAAGCCTGGAGAGTGATCCTACGTAACCTAGGTATGGATGTCACCATTTTCAAAAAGGGAATTCATGTCCATGCTTTAAAAGAAGAGTGGGCCAGTTTACTGTTGGTTATTCAAAAGTTTATCACCTGTGAGGGACGTTTTGGATCAATGTACATGTATCATACCCGACTGTTGATGAATTTCCTAGACAACCAGACCCTCAATCTGCCATAATTTTTACTAAACAGTTTGAAAAAGATGTCTGTAACCATCCAAAAGCATCTGGGGGACATAGAACCACATTTGTATCACCATGGTCTCATGAAAATCTTGATAGAAAAACAATTAAAAGAGAAAAAGGACACCTGGGAGCAGTTTTTAATTAGAAATTTCTTTGAAGAACCCCAAGAAACCCCTGAAGGCAGTACATCAAAAATAAGTAGAAGAAAGAAAACATATGATAAAACTCAAAGCACTCCTACTAACACAGTTGAAAGAACTAGTAGAGAAGAAAGATTGTCTAAAAGGAGGAAGGAAAAGACTGAGGGTAAAAAGCCAACAAAATCAAAAGAGAAAAGAAGCATTGAGGCTGTGCATCAAACCCCTTCCTCAGAAGAAGACCATCAAGTATTATCTGAGAGACTAGTTCACCTTCAGGAACAGTTAGCTATGGCCAAAAAGAAAGGAAAACAAAAACAGAAGTAAAAAGATAGTAGTCCACAGCATGTAAGAAGAAGCAGCAGGCTTAAAGGAAAGTGGAGGAAAGCACAAAAAAAGGACCCCATTTTATTGATTTGGGAGAAGGAACACCTGAACAAACTCCAGTTGGCCGTAGTCCACCTCATTCTCAGCCAAACGTTGAAACTAGTCCTCAAGATGTTGACATGAGTCCTTTTCGGCCAGATTTTGAAGTCAATTCTCCTCCACAGCATTTTGGGGATAGCCCAAGGAAAACGACACCCGAGATAGATCCAAAGCAGCAAGAGGTGTATGATTACATATAATCCTTAGAAAGAACAGCCACGGGTCCCAGCACTTCATCCACTCAGCCTCACACAGCACAAGAAGCTCTAGTCCAATCGTTGAAACAAGAAGTCTTTGAGTTAGAGGTTTTAAATAGACATATTAAAAATGAAAATGAAGCATTAAAGGAGCAAAGAAGATTGGACAAGATCATTCATGACAACACTATGCTACATCTGGGACTGTGGCACAAAAAGAATAGGAAATTGAAGAAGAAATGCAAGAAGATAAGTAGAGCACTGATTAATCTCAAATTCAGATGCTTGATGAAGAAGCCCAGGATGTTAGCAGCACCAAGAAAGAGGAGAAGAGGACTGGATGTACTGGCAGAGGTATCAGGGCATATGAATTGAAAGAGGATGATCAAAATTTTGGTTGCATGGGGACATGCAACACCTTCACAGTGGGGGTATGTTGAGTCCCAAACTTGCATCTTTCCTATACACCTTTCTAGACTTTTTCCATTTACCTGGACCTCCTAATTCATCAACATCATTGCATATTAATCATAAAAGAGCATTTAAAGTGGTTTTTAACTATGTTTTGTGTCTGCTGTTTGAATTAGATTTTTGCTCATTAAGCTGCGGAATCTTGTCACTTTCCGCAGCCGCTTCAACTTTCCGCAGCCATTTTGTTAAAGTCTATATTGCAGGTGTCTTCAGGCAAATCAAGCCACATGGGCAAGTTGGAAATGACATGGATATGGACTGAGTCCTATTGGCTCAGTCGAATTCACCAAAGAAGGCCGTGGTCAAAGGTAGTCAAGCGGTGGTCAACCTAAGAGTCCTACGGTGACAGAACTCCATTTTTCACCACACGAAG
>CM076581.1:724858732-725071541 GCA_034641835.2 Pinus albicaulis
GATATAGTTTGAAGTTTGCCGATTTGTTGACTTTTCCTTTCCATTTCTTCTCTCCACCTGTCTTCAGTCTCTTTTATCTTTGGCAAACTGCCAGGAACACAGTCTGAAATGAGATTAATTGAATATAAGCTGTCATTTATGAATTGCGTGAGATTATTCATTATATTTCCGGCCCTTGATATTGCTCTATCAGATTTCATTAATTGATGTTCCCATTCTGTAAACAAGATTTCTTTGTGTTTTTCCTCTATCCTAGGAAGATTTGCTTCTTTTCCCTTTTCTGTATCCTGCCAGTTGAGAAACTCATAAATCTTTTCATCGGCATCATCTATTTCTTGTCTAAGAGTTATGATAGTTTGGATCAAAGATGAAGTAATCTCACAAAAAGGTTCTGCTTGTGACAGTTTTGAGCAAAATTCAATTAACTGCTGAGTCAATAATTTA
The DNA here is from genome assembly GCA_034641835.2 of Pinus albicaulis. Taxonomy (NCBI): domain Eukaryota; kingdom Viridiplantae; phylum Streptophyta; class Pinopsida; order Pinales; family Pinaceae; genus Pinus; species Pinus albicaulis. The sequence goes on from CM076581.1 coordinate 724,859,177, forward strand.
TTAGCCTCAAGGGCTTCCGATTTGAATTCATATAACTTTGGATAATCTTTAAACTTATCCAAAGTTGCTTGAAATTCCTTTTCTTGAATCATTTTTGCCTTTTCCTCATTTTGTAACAAACTCTGTAACTTAGAAATTTCTTCATTTAGCTGCTTTTGTTTGCCTAAAAGCTTTTCATCAACCTTCTTCTTTTCTTCAGCAAGCTGTTTCTCCAATTCTTTAGACCTGAATGTCTGATCCTGTAGTTGTTGTTGCAATTGGCTGATCAGTTGCTGATTCTCCTTAGCTTTTTCTTCCAGTGAAGCTATGTGAAGATCTTTCCGAGTTATTAGTTGAGAAACTTCTACAACTTTATCCACTGTTGCAGCACTATAAGCTCCTGTATACTGGGACAATTTCGTAAGGTCTTCAAATGGATTCATTTCATTGTTCTTATAAACAATATTCATAAACTCATCTGATGGAGTAGAAAATATACCCTTTTCTGTTTTTCTTTTCTTTCTTTGTCTTTTGACAACAGCCTTATGTTTAGGGCTGTAAAATACATCCAAAGGAGGGATCTCCTCACCTTTTAGATACTCTGATCTAGTAATTCCGATGTAAAATTAAATCCAAAGGTACAGAAATGCAACACTTCAAAGATAATTTCAGCACAAAAATCACCAGATGTGATCCTTCATAAAATATAATAAGGAATGGAGTACAGAAATGTTAGCTCCAAGTCCAAAAATATTACAACTTCAGATCCTTCTCTAAATGCATGAGAGGGATTTAAATAAGAAATTACATAACAAAATCCTACTACTACTGCTACAATCTATCAAATTAAAAACTGAAAGGCTATCTTGAATGAAACTGATTCATTGTTTCTCTCTCTCGCTTGATGAATCCAAGTTGCAAATCTTCAACATATCTTGGAGTCTCGGTGGATGACTCATCTCGGAATGCAGCTGTCCAGCATAGGTGGCATCGGAAAATTCTGGAATTAAACAATCAACGACATTTGAAAGGAATTTGATAGCCATTTTTTGATTGTTTGGTTTGATTAAATGAGTCCACATACTGTCCCAGGATATTGTTTGAAGTTTTTTGATTTGTTGACTTTTCTTCTCCATTTCTTCTCTCCATCTGTTTTCAGTTTCTTTTACTTTTGGCAAACTGCCAGGAACACAGTCTGAAATGAGATTGATTGAGTATAAGTTGTCATTTATGAATTGCGTGATATTATTCATCATACTCCTGGCCCTTGATATTTCTCTCTCAGCTTTCATTATTTGATGTTCCCATTCTGTAAACAAGACTTCTTTGTGTCTTTCCTCTATTCTAGGAAGATTGGCTTCTTTTCCTTTTTCTGTGTCTTGCCAATTGAGAAATTCGGAAATCTTTTCATCAGCATCATCTATTTCTTGTCTGAGAGTAATAACATTTTGGATCAAAGATGAAGTAATATCACAAAAATGTTCTGCCTCTGATAGCTTTGCACAAAATTCATTCAATTGCCGAGACAATAGTTTATTAGCCTCAAGGGCTTCTGATTTGAATTCACTTAACTTCGGGAAATCTTTAAACTTATCCAAAGTTGTTTGAAATTCCTTTTCTTGTACCATCTTTGCATTTTTCTCATTTTGTAACCGACTTTGTAACTTGGAAATTTCTTCATTCAGTTGTTGTTGTTTACCTAAGAGCTGCTCATCAACTTTCTTCTTTTCTTCAGCAAGCTATTTTTCCAATTCTTTGGACCTGAGTGTCTGATTTTGTAGTTGTTGTTGCAATTGGGTAATCTGTTGCTGACTTTCCTTAGCTTGCTCTTCAAGTGAAGCTATGTGGAGATCTTTCTGAGTTATCATCTGAGAAACTTCTACAACTTTATCCACTGTCGTAGCACTATAAGCTCCTTCATACTGGGACAATTTTGTGAGGTCTTCGGATGGATTCACCTCATTGTTTTTGTAAACAATATTCATAAACTCTTCCGATGGAGTAGAAAACATGTCATGTTCTGTCTTTCTTCTTTTTCTTTGTCTTCTAACAACAGCCTTATGTTTGGGGCTGTAAAATACATCTAAAGGAGGGATCTCCTCGACCTTCAATACAATCTGCCCTGTCGGATGTTCAGGAATGATTTCAACATCCTTCTCTATTTGTTCTTTATCTTTATCTTGCAATCCCAGCTGTTGAGCAAATTGATCATATTGTTTCAATAACTGAGAAGAAACATTAAGATCAGCAGAAACTATAATCTCCTTAGTTGTTTCTTTTCCTTTTTCTGTATCTATGTTCTGCTCAGTGCTTTTGCCATCCGATCCACCTTTTTGATTATGCACATCATCATCGGTACTTGTGCATTTTTCTGTTGTCTGAGCAGTAGACTGCTGACCAGTATTTTGATCGGATTTATCATCAGTATTTCCCTTTTGGGCATTAGGCTTGCCAACAGCAACCACCTTTTGAGTATGTACAGTTGGCTGGTTAACAGCCGATTGTGTAATGATTTTTCCAGTAGATGTTTCTACTGACGTTTTTCTGGATGTACCTTCTGTCTCTGACCCTTGTGTTGGAATTCTTAGTTGGTCCAGAGGAACTCTTAACAATCTCTGGCTTCTGAATAACAAAAATTTATTCATTTCCTCCTTTTGGAATTTAGACTTGGCTAAATCATAAATTTGAGGAAAATTATCCAAAGAAACAAACAAATCATCAAACGGATCTGGCTCATGCTCAAATCGAGCAATTGAAACTGAAGCAGTAACATTAAAGGCTATCTGTTGCGGATCATATTGTCTTCCAGGAATGGTCGCAAATTTACAACCTTTTATCTTGGCGACTTCTTTTTCAGCATGCTTGAAGTCATTTAAAGTAAACTGACCACAATTGAATGGGAATTGAGGCCACATTCTCTTCTTACTGTTATTCAAAGACCTAGATATTCCTTCAACTGTTAATTGATAGGAAATTTCTTGAGCAAGAAGTTTGTCCGGAACAAAAAGAGGAAGAACATGTGGTTCCACAATACTACCAAAAACCCTGATGTATGTAAATTTCTCCTCCCCAAACCAATCTCCTATTGCAGATAAGTCGGACTTAGCTTTATCAGAGAATCTAGGAGGGAAGCGATTAAAAATGGTTTGGAAAACAGGGATAAGGAAACCATGGCAGATTCTATATACATTATCTTGGAAATGAACCTTCCAAAGCAGTTTATGATAAATATGAATTGGGATAGGGTCTTTGGGAGTCCATTTCCATCCAAATAAGGGAAACTCGGAATTAAAACAAAGAGCATCAAGAATATAGGCACAAAAGAAAAAGGGAGTGGAATTTCCAGCGGTTTTTTCTTGTCTGTACTCAAGTATCCTATTGGCCATTCTATCAGAAAGAATAACAGCCCAATCCATGATGTCGTAATTGACAGCAGCTAGGATTAATGGGACCATTTGTATAGAAAACCTAGCTGAATTATCATTGCCAAATAATCTACACATCATGGCAGCGGCATAGCAATATGGAGGTAAAAGGGAATCTACATAATACATACCAGACGCTTCATTTCGATGCTTCTCTGGATTTTTCTTCCAATCTCTGATAGGGTCAGATTGGACTTTGTTATTATCAGCAAAGTCTTTGATAAACTCCTTGTTATACACCTTCTGCGGGTCTGGAAGGTGATACATTGCCTTTAGGTCTTCTGCTTTAAACGAGCCAAAAGACACTCCAGATGCTGAAACAAACGTTTTGTCTTGTATCTTCACACTGCCAATAACCCATCGAATTGCATCATAATAAGGCATGATGCTCGCTCTGGCTGCAATTCGATGCAAAAATGAATTTGCAAGTGATTTTTCAGTGATCTCAGAGTTGGAATCTGAGCTATCTTCGTCTGGAACCGATGCCTTTTCCACTGTGACCTTGGGGTTTTCTCTTTCCAATAGGTTGTAGACTCCTTCCCACGTCATTCTCCCAAGCCCCTGGCATGATGTATCTGTGACTAATCTTAGTTTTGTGGGCTTTTCTTTTGAGACCGTAGGAGTCTCAACAAACTTAACTGGAACAGCAGTCTTGTTTCTTCTCGCTCTCTTCGACATTTCTGCATTTGCTATTGCTTCCCTTTGTCTGTGAATGAAAGGGCTTAGTGTTCTTTGGCTCTGCAAGACAATAAACTCTCAGTCGTGACAAACAAGCAACTCAAACGGGATGATTTATGAACTTATGATTTTTTATTTATTTGTTTCGTATACCGCGTAAATGCTCCTTTTGAGTCACACTCACGTATTAAAAACCAAATCATTAACAATATTCATTTGATTTGTTATTGAATGCCCTCGTACAAACTGAGATTTGGCGCTTGTGAAATATTAAAATATTAATCCATTCTGAACTTTTCGCATGTAATAAATGACATTTATCAATCGCATCGAAAGTTTTCGAATGGCACATAAACATCACAATACGTTTTTCTCGATTGGCCGATTCCGATTGAAAACTTTTCCGATTTCTAATGGTGGGGTCTACCATATAAGATTTTAAACGAACAAATGTTTGATTTTCTTTTGAAAGCGTTTAGTGTAATAACGCGCGTCGGATCGGGGAATTTTAATTGACCGTAAAGAGTTTATTAAAGAATATCCCGATTATTCGATTGCGACTGGCCGCATCGCATCGGAAGTTATATAAATAAACAATTTAAACTCTTAGCGATTGAAGATTTCCGATCGAACTAATCGCATCGAAGGATTTGAAATAAGTATATGAAACTTCTTTTAAGGGTTTTCTCCGATTCTCCGATTGCGATTGGACTTTTAAACTTGATTTTGTTTTTTATGATAAGGCCTTCTATATTGGATCGGATCATAAGTTTTGAATGTTGTATTTTTTTTTAGTAAACAAAAGATGAGTTTTTTCAAAACAATGAATCTTTATTTCTAAGTCTTTTATTTCTATAAAAAGAGAAAGGGACCCTATTTTTAAATGAATTTTATTTCTAAAATTTTAAGAAAAAAGGGAGGGTTGATGCAATTTCATTTTCTTTGAAGAATTAATTTTGTCATTGTGTGTTTTAAAATTCTTTTGAAGTTTGGAAAATCATTAGAAGGACATCATTGTCTTGAATATTTGTCTCAATACTTGTCTTTTAGAATTTCATAAAAATCCAAAAACGACAAAAAGTAAGAGATAGGTTATCTTGCACATATAGTGCGCCACACTTCGTCAGCTTACGAATCCCTGGTTGATAATTTATGTTAGCAATTTAGGACACACTAAATTGACCAAACAGATAGTCTTGATCACTTGAGGCTTATCAAGCAGATGATGATCATTATAAGATTCAAAAGAAGGCTCTTGACCGAGATGAAAGGCGTAAGGATAATTTGAATCCACAATTTTCAGAGGGAAGGAATCAAATACAGGTATGAGATCTTTTGTCAAATACAGTATACTTTGAAAAAAATTCTTGACATTCTCAGGAAAAGAGAAAAAATAATTCAGGACAAAGAACACGATGTCTTACATGAAAGGTCAAGTTGAATAATTTATCTTCCCATGTTTTCTTTTCATGTTTCTATTGGCAAGGGTCATCCTCCAGTGGAGTCTTAGAATTGATTTTAAAATGAATTTGGAGTCACAAGGTGAATGATTTCAAACTTTGTGTGTCCGATCACTATTCACCATCAACAATCAGATCTAATCCTCACCGTTCTTTTCTAGGGAAGATTTTTCAACTCGTTCCCTGGAAACTATTACAAGATGTTAGCACTCCACCAGATCTTCGAAGGCTGAGAAGGAGACCAGCAAAGGTAACCACATACCACTTTGACCTAGTAGCTAGCCCTACTAGGCTTAGATGGATCTCTCAATGAGATTCACAATGAAATTGACTGGATCGTGGATATTTTACGCTAGGTATAGCAGGCTCTAGGGTTTGATTGATTTGGATTTGGTGCTGGATGGTGAATTAGGGTTATGAAAGACTAGGTCAGGGCTCTGAAAATCAGACTTGCAGAAATTTAATGGGGCAAGGTAGGCACACACTTTAGCACTTTAAAGGTATACTAGTGAATATGGTAGATTGATAGGGTTTCAAAACGATCATGGGAATCATGAATTCATTTATATCAGAAGAAAGTGAAAATAATTGTGATAACTTCTCCAAAACATAGCATCAAAATAATGAATTATGCTTATCAAACTTAGAAATAAATCACATAAGACATGTAAATGAATATGGAAGGCAAAATACTTTCAAAAATATGATAACCAAAAAATAAACACTTCTAAAACACATACCACATGAATCCCACCACAATATTTGCAAACTCTGTCTATTAGTTCCTGCCAAAATCATTGAATACACTAGTGCTCCAAGATAAATTCCACAACATCCAACCATTCAAATGGAAAATAAAACCAAAAAAAACTTCTCCCCACTCTTAGGGGTCTAATCAATTACTTGTGGAGTTGTTCCCCAAAATCCTCAACTAGAATCCTGATGACTAGGGAGATCAACAAAGTTTCCCTTTTTTTGGTGAAACTGATTCACTTGACCCAAAAATACAAAAATTATTTGATGTATCTACCTTTAGTAACTATAATACACATAATTACATTTGATTTACAAATTTACATCAGTAAAATTTCATGAAATTTATCAACCGACTGAGAAAAACTCGAAATTTTGAAGATAACAAGCAAACTGGAAAAAGCGCAGCATGAGTGAAAAAAGCGGAGCGTGTCCTTAAGAAAAGCATACTGTGACCTTCAATTCGATTTTTGATTGCCTTGCTGAAGTCAAAATTGAGCTCAAGCTAGCTCATTGGAAGGATGTTCCTATCTAGTTATCCAAAATGTTCTTAAGTAGTGAAAACGATGGAGTTAAGCCCCTAAAAAACCACTTTTTTCCAAACCTAGTAAAAAAGCGTAGCGTGTGGCTAAAAAAATTGGCAAAAAGTGTTTTTTTTATGATGTTTTTTAGCTTTTCCACCTGTAAAAAGCTGATATTTTTATTTCCAAGAGTCAAAATGTGATGTAGAAGCCAATATATATCCATCCCAGCTGAGTTTGCATCATTTGAAGGTCTCCAGAAAAAGCGTAGCATGGCTCACGCTATGCTTTTTGTAGTCATTTTATGTAAAACTAGTGAAATTTTGCCAAAATGTCAAAAATGCCAAAAAATTCTCCAAAACTTTTAAAATTGTTGTGTAAGGTCCAGATTAGGTTTTCTATGCAATCACTAATGCATCAACTAGCAAATGGAGTTTTTCCCTCTTCTTCTTGGTGATTAGGGTTTCTTTTAGCTTGTTTTGCATTTTCTTGTATTTGATATTGCAGACCTTGTTTCTAGTGTAGTAGTAGTGGGCAATGTGCCTCATCATATTATTGTCCCTGTTAGCTTTGCGAAGGAGCTTCTCCAGGTGGTCATTTAATCTGCCCCACCAATACTCGTTGCCTTCATCTATCTCGTTTGCAATCACTACAAGGAAAAGACCTTCTAACAGAGGTTATAACGAAGGTTTTTAGTGTTATAAACTTGGAAAAAATTGTAAAAAAAACATTTTCTACAACATTCGTTTTCGGTAACGAAGGTTTTGGTGGAGCTTCTAAAGGAATTTCAACATAACTAAAAAAAAATAGGCGGTTGGAGGTTGTTACAGATGTTTTTCTCATCGGCACGCTAATCAGGTTCTAACGCACTGGTGCGTTATACTGTGAACACACCGGTACTAAAAACCTACCATGCACCAAGATGGAAAACAAATTTCAGATGCCCTGGGGTGTTTAGCAATGACCCGGTGCGTGTCAGCTAGATATTCGCATTGGGCCGGTCAAAGGTGCATGCATCAAGCCGTTAAGGTGTAAAACCGCACTGGGCCGTCAAGTTATAAAAACACACCGGCGCGTTAAAGGAGAACCACACCGGTGCATGCAACACTTATCATACCACCTGGGTGGTAGCGGTTGATAAAGCGCACCAGGTGTTCTAATTGGTATTGGTATTTGTATTTGTGTTGTGCCCATAGGTCATAGAAACGCATCGATGCACATTATCACAAAAACACAACAGTGCGTAGTATCACACAAACGCACCAAGCGTTCTAATTGGTATTGGTATTTGTGTGGTTCCCATAGGTCGTAGAAACACACCGGTGCACATTAGCATACAAACACACAGGTGCAAAGTAACTAACACACATTGGTGTTCATTTTTTATTTTTAGAAACATCAACCTATGACAATGCAATTATTGTGATTTTTAAAAATTCATTATTAATCAAAAGATGACAGATATATTATAACAGTATTCACATTAATTAAATTTTTATTAGTGCATTTGAATGTGATGTTTGGATTAATTTTTTATGTCATATCGTCATATTTCACGTCTCTTCATTATAATATTTAATCAACGATGTAACATTTCACAATGATAATGGAGAACACAATAGAATAAATTAAAACATATTTTATTATATATATATATGAATAAGACACTCTTTTTCATAAAAAATGGGACAGTTATTGGTATCTCTTTGTCTTTAAATTGGGACACTATGTCCATTACATTAAACAAAATGTCTGATTTCAAAGACAAATAATCCAAAAAATACAATGCCTTGCTTTGATATCCAAACATATTGATCATCATTCTTTGCTTGAATGGCTATCACTGCTCGAGCTACTTTCATGACTTGAGTTATTTTTCAGGATTGTTTTGTTTACGGTGTTGATTGTTTTCTTCTTCTTCAGCTTCCATCTACAAACATAAAGATAAGCTATAATGAGTGTATATAAATTGGTGAGAATAATGAAAATTGTAATATTAAATAATATACATCAATGTAAATAAAAAAGAAATGTACCATAGCAAGAATTGACTCATGAACTATACACATTCTTTCAAAACCAAATTTCATGCCATCTCTCAAAAATTCATTTCTTGGCACAGCTCCATATTTTGTTTCTTGCAAGTTTTATACTCCATAACAAATAATATATTTAATATAAAATATTTTTTGTTCTATTAATTATAGATAGAGTTAAGTAAAACAATATCGATAGATGCTTACAAATTTCACAATTAATTTATTATATGCCAACATATACTGACAACCCATATTTAACCCAATGTCAATCAATTCGTTTGATGGTTCTTCTTTGTATGTTAGCACCTGTTTGAAGACATTCAATGATGATTGTCATAAAAAAAATTAAAATATACAAAAATGAAATCTAGTTAAGTTGTTATAAGGAAGTAAAAATTAATCACAAACTTATATATCAACCCTTTTCTTCCTTGTCGTCTTGTTTTATGTGATGAATGGGTTCCATTTTATTTTCTTTTCTGCATGAAAATACTTGAAAATTAATATTTAATGCTAAATTTTTATTTATTGTACCTAATCAAAAAATTCAATGATTACATATTATATTTGAAGCACGTTGTTGTTGAGATGGCTCCTCGTGCAATGCAATTATGTCCATTTCTTTGACCATCTCCTTGTATACCTTTTTGGACATTCCTACTAGCATATTTCTAATATTAGCTCGTTCATCCTTTGAGATTTTCATAATCTTCTTGAAAATGTAACATGACAATAAAATGTTTTATTTTTATATTGATATATGAAAAGTAAGTATAACAAAAGGGATATTTATAAATGATTGCTTTCTAGTAATATATACATATAATTCTAGAAAAACATTTAAAGGAATATTACTTTTTCATTCTTTCTTTTTTGTTGTTGTACATTTTTCTATTAAAAGTCCGACATGTCTCATTAACCAATTCTCTGGAAACTCATCTTGTAGTTTAGATAAAATTTGGTTATTGGAATCGTCGGATTGATTTTTGTACTGTAAGTGGAAAGAACGTATATACATTCGTTTCACTAGATCCCTTAAAGTTTTGTAAAGAATTTTCCCCCTTTTTTTAACCTCTAGTACTACTCGAATGAGCTAAGAAGCAATTCATTTTCATTTGCATGTTCTATTTTTTTTCTTTTCTTAGAACAACATTCCTTTTCTTGGTTGTTGGTCCCTATAGAACATTTAACATTTGTGAATTAATAGATTTTTTGAAACATGTTATCTTATATTTTTAACTATATTATTAATGAAAATAAAAAAAATAAATGCATATTGGATCGATAATATTTTTTCATTCACATGATTCATGCTTCTGCAATTTTTCCATCAAGATTTTACGCTCTTCTGGTCTTAGATCAAAAATAATCTTATTGAGCTTCACCATTTTTTGGCTCTGCATGATATACATTAAACAATACATATTAGTTAAACTTACATATAGCTCAAAAATAATAATTTTTGGAAAGAATTTACAAAGAACTTGCCTTTTTTGCTTTTCTCGATGTGTTATTAGTATTTTTGTTACTTCATATCTTGTCATCCATTTCTTTATCAATAGGAAACCTGTACCATACCATTAATTAATATATTTTATAAATATATCATATAATTTTCAGGTAAAAATAAATAAATCAAGAAAACGGTGCGCCTTTCAAAAATTATGCACCAAAGGCGGTGCGGTAGGTTCTTATAAACGCACTGCCAAAACAGTAGAAACACCGTACGGTGCTCTTTGTAAAAAAGGAGACCTGGTGCACTATGTGTTAACCGGTGCACCGATTAATACAGACATAAATTAATAAAAAAATGTTTTTTATGAAACAGTACATGCGCGGTGCACTATTTTACACATAGGGCTCCGATTAATTTTTTTTTTAAATTGTTTTTATGAAACAGTACGTGCACAGTACGTTATAATAAAATAGTGCACCCGTGCGCTATAATAAAATAGCGCACCAATGTGCTATTTTACACAGAGCGCACTGATTAAAAAAATTTGTTTTTTTTAATTCATGCAACGGTTGACGTGGATTGGGATCCGACTCTGCAAGTCGTCCTGCCGGTTAAATGAAAAGCCCTCATTCTGAAGTCACAGAAACAGGAAGAAGCAAGGGAAAAAACAAAAATAAATAATGGTTTAACGTAAGAATTGATTTTTATTTTTATTTTTATTTATTTATTTATTTTTCTGAATATGAATAGTAAAATTTAAAATTTTTACTTACCCTGTATCAAATCAAACAGAAAATGTAAAAAAAAAATTTTATTACAGTAAAATTTAACATTTTTACTATACTATAGGGTTTGAATCACCCGATGTTTGAAATTATGATTCTCTGAATAGTGTTGTTGTTCGAAAGTATTTTGCTGCTCCACAGAGCTCTCATGCTCTCTTGCTCCAGGTATGTCTCTCGTGAAAATCTCTCCCATAAAATTTTTGCAAAAATAATGAAATAATGAATAGTTTTTACTATATAAAGAATTTTTTTATGAAATTAGATTTCCGAAAATAATTTTCAGGCCATTTTTCAATTTACCGTTTTTTTTTCACTTTAAAAAAATAAAGTTGCACTTTTTTTATTTGCGGCTATTCGATGTGTTTGTTATCGAACCACACCGTTGGATTAATTAATAACACAACACCAATGCGCAGTAAATAAAATGCACCGGTGCAGTTAATAGTACATTAGCACCGATAACAATAAGTCCATTTTTAAGGCACCAAAATTACTTTTAGGTATGTACACCAAAATTTATTGTTGATTTTTCTCAAATGCAGGGAGAAAATATCATAATTATATCGAATGGAAAATTCTTCAAAATCCACCTCGTTCCATAATATTTCTTAAATTTCATCGCGGAGTTCTCCCTATCCATCTCGAGACGTAATATTTACTTCAGATTTTATTTATATTTTCATTATCTAATTGAATTTATTTATTTTATCCATGTCAATCAGCTGAATAAAATTAATGTATACAAATTTGTAAGTTCACGTAGATTCATAATCAAGTTTAGATGCAAAAAATATTCAAACATGTCCAAAATGTCGAAATCTCTTATTAGGAGCATCATACCGCAAGACGCATTTGGTAGATGGAAATGGATGGCCGTTTCACCCTGCCAATTGTAACATTGCATCTTCTAGCCACAATCCCAGGACAATGATGGTAATAATAATTGTTTGGTATATTAATGTAATTATTTCAACATCAAACCAATTAATCATGCATTGTCGACGTGCTTACTAATTGATGTCATAGATTTTGTACTAATCACGTTCAAATATCTTTTTTGAAATTATTAAGATTATAGTGATGATGAACGACCTACCTACCATCTTCCATTGCACCCCACAACAATGTAAAATCAAGAGAAGCCTTGAATTAAGAGAAAAAATTGGAGAGGAACGATACCAAGAATGGTTGAATCCACCACCTATTTAATTCCCACTACATCCAAATTTACCAATTAGTAATGACTACAACAATAGTAGTTCTTCACAAGCTGGCAATGGAGGCAATCAAATAGAGGTTGGTATGGATAATTAATTAAGGGATACGACTGCCATGGAGACAATGTTGTTAGATGCATTGAAAAACGATGATCAACAAGGGGATGATGCTCATATTGCTGATACCTTTTTAAAAATCCTTAAATTTTCTTCCACCACCCCTCTCTTTGGACCTGGAAGTCAGTCAAAGTATACCCAGTTGGGGACAACGATGTTACTGTGCAACTTGAAATCAAATTTTGTCTTGTCGAATGCATGTTTCTTGGAAATTTTGAGGTAATTGACCATCTAGTCCTCCCTTATATTTTGAGAAATATAATAACACAATGAATATTACAAATGGTCAATTTTATGAATGTTAATAATTATATCGGCATTAATGTACATTTAATATTTTCCATGATCACCAACTACAAGTTATTAAAAGATAAGGTTCTTCCGAGTGATAATGTCTTTCCTGGTAGCTGTGAAGAGGCAAAGAAATTGTTGAAAATGTTGGATGTTGAATACATATCATATCGTGCATGTCCAAATAATTGTATTCTATATAGAGGAGAATACGCATACAAAGAGAGATGTCCGAAATGTGGACATGATAGGTATGAAAAATAAAAAAAGAAGGGTAAATCATGTGGTCCTCCTTTTCAGATATTGAGGCGCATGCCTATAATCCCAAGGATTCAATGGCTCTTTTGTTGCAAAGAATTAGTTATGTTGCAGGGATGGCATGCCTCACACAGAAGTGAGTTGGGAGTTATGCGAATTCCAATAGATTTAATAGCCATGAAGCATATAGAGGATGCATGGCTCGAAAAATTCATGGATGAAGTACAAAGTCTATGACTCAACATAGCCAAGGATGGCATCAACCCATATTCCCTCTAGAACACCGACTATTATGTTTGGAAGGTAGTAGTGATAAATAAAAATATCCCCCCATTTTTTTCCGTGAAGAATGAACATCTTATGTTGGATCTCATAGTCCATGGTAGAAGACAAGTGAAGAATATGGATCTCTAATTACAACCACTGGTAGATGAATTGAAGGAATTATGGGATGGGATAAATGTATCCAATTTATCAAGACCCATCACAACAGAGAGGAGTTTTACGTTGTATGGCATATATGCTTACACAACACATGATTATCCAGACTTAGGAGTGTGCTTTGGTAAATTACAGGTTTATTGATCTGTTTATATACGTAACAATATTCTTTCACATATTAGTTATTTAATTCATTGTAATTGTTCTAATATTCATGATATTCTTTAACGTGCCATGCATACATATTGTATACAATAATTTTGTAGGTTTTGTAACAAAAGGGTATTTTGGATGTAAATTTTGTGGACCTTCTCTGAAATCTAGATGGTCCAATGACCTACGAAATCCAATGTATGACTTCTCGAGGGTATTCCCCTAGAAGAATCCACTTTCAATGGTAAACGAGAGAGAACCTCAAGGCCTCCAATAACAACACCAGCTGAATGGCGTAGAGGATATGAGAGAGAGAAGGAGAAGGAGTTCATAGAAATTTTTGATTCAAATTGGGAGCCTATGTTCGATGATCCATAATTCTTCAACACCTATGTTGAGAAATTTCCCATTGGGATGAAAATGAAATCTATTTTTTTATAACCTCCCATATTGGGAGCATATTAAGATTACCCACTTATTAGATCCCATACATATATTTAAAAATGTTTCATCTTCTTTATGAAGCCGAATATCATCGAAACAAAGTGACACATTGGCTGTTAGGAAAGATCTTATTACTTCAAAAACTGAAAAGAAAAATTTTCCAAGACGATTAGAAAGTACGGGATCAGAGGCAGGTGTCGCTGGTCCCTATAATTCATGGTATTTCAAAGAAGGTGATGTCCCATGGATTTAAAAAAAAATATGATCTTTCTTTGGAAAAGGAAGTTATAATGGGTGTGAAGGTGCCATATTCATACGGGTCTTCACTACGACACTGCTTCACCGTGGATGACTATTTTTCGGGGTTGAAATCGCATGACCATTTGAATCTTCTATGAGTACATATAATGCCAAAAGCATGATTTTATTAATTTTTATATTAATAATTTTTATCCCATGCAGAGATCATAAAATATAACTAATTTTGTATATTATTGCATGTGTTTATAACTTTGCAGTGTGAAACATGAATTCCCCCAAGACCTAGGACATGCCATATATAAATTATCTACATTTGTATATTGGATCACGTCAAAGGAGATTCATGTGGATAACATTCCACGGTGGCGTCAAGAGATATTTGAGATTGTTTGATGTTTGAGAAGGAACTACTGACGAGTTTCATGGACTTGCAGGTTCATCTTCTAATCCACCTAGTAGATGAGGTTGAATTAGTTGGGGTGGTTTCTTGTCGTTGGATGTTCTTCTTAGAGAGGTACATGAAGAAATTGAAAGGTTTTGTTCGACAAAGGGAAAATCCCAAGGGGGTATATGGCAGAGGGATACATATTGTATGAGTCTTTCTATTATGCAGTGATTACATCAAGCAGATTGACAATCGACCAAGTGCGGTGATTTGGGATGATGAAAGGGATGAAGACAAAAGAGAAGGGGAACTACTCCAAAGGAATGGAAAAGGGTATTTGATAAAGAGTAAGCGAATTATAATTTTTCAAATTTACACAAGGTAAATATTCATGTTTAACTTTGACATAATGTATATTTTGATCTCATATGTACTATATGTCTGTTTGATTTCATCAGCGAATGCAGAAATTAAAGCAATCAATAAATTCGTTCTTTACAATTCTAAAGAGACACAACCATGGGTCGCATTGTACAAACAAAAGAGGATGAAATGGGATAGTGATAGGAAAAAATTCAGTCGTTTTAATGGTAGAAGTGTGCCTTATCCCGATAATTTAAAAGAAAATATGCCCCAACAGTTGGGTTGCTGACCAAGTCAGAGATAAATACGGTGCAAGCGGTCGTTACCCGTGTGTTGAGGAGGATGCGCTAAACGTAGGGATTGGGTGCACCCACTCGGTAATAATCTATTTATGTACATTTTGAACTTAATAATGCACCTTTAAAATGTAATTACATTTATAATTCATATTTTAACAATTGGGTTATTATAAGACACATGAAACTATGATTTTTTAACTTTTTTATAGGTGAATTTGTTCCCATATATGTGGGCATATGGACACCATTTTCGCACAGAAAATGTCGATGATGGACACATGAAAGAAGATTGTGGAATGGAAGCTGAGTTCGATCAATCTAGTCGAGCTAGCCACCATGATCAAAACCTAGTACAAGGGATGTTAGGTTATGTCAGAAAGATACAAGAGATCATTGAACTAGCTTTTTCTTCTTTCCAATGTGTTATTTTTAGGTGCAAGTGGTGGGAATCCTTTGATAGGAATAATGTAAAGGAATATCGTGATAGTAGGCTGATATGTATCAACTCTAGAAAGGTGTGGGATGAAGCTAAGGAGATCTATGTTTTCCCCAAACACTACAACCAAGTGTTTTTTTACCTAGATGTGTTGGATAGGGATTGGTGGTTCATATTGACAGATGACCCTAGATCAAAACACATTTTTGTGAACAATAGTGTTATCATGCCAAGCGAGCTGGAAGATAATGAGGGTGATCATGAGAACCGAGAGTGACATGGTACATGTGTTATTCCATCATTTATACTTTTTAAGATGGGTTTTTATAAAGAAGAGTACTTAATTACCTTATAACTAAGACTATATTTTTCGAAACATTATAATATGTATTTTGAATTAATTGGTAATTTGCATTGTGTTAATTTTAAAATCATTTCACTTGATATTTGCAATTATATTGATCTTGAAAACAATGTCGTACTGTATAAAGTTTTTTTTTTTGTAATGCCAATTCCTAAAATAATACAACTACTTGATTGCTTTAAATGTGTGTGAATGATATCTTCAAAATGTATATTCTTATTTTTGGTTTGTAAGATCATAATAAAATAATGATAATTCTAAAGTACATGAATTTATTTGCGTTATTTTCTAAAATTTATTATGTTAAAAAAATTCATAGTATTCTAGATTTATTATTTTAAAATTACTTATATTCATACAAATTTACAATTTTACAGTTATGGTAATTTAACAACATTTACGGTATACATTTTACTTACGATAGTTATGATTCAAAATTGACAATTAATTTACAATTTTACGAATTTAAAATTTTTAATAAAATTTAATAATGATAGTACATATAATTACAATTACAATTTTACAATTTCACAATACAATTACAATTTTACAAATATTTTACATACAATTACAATTACAATTAGATTTAGAATTACACTCTAGATGACATAGCAAATAGAACGGACGTAGACAGACGGATGACACACGAGATGCGACAACGATGTCAAACTTTAGAAACCTATTATTGTTTCTGAGCCGGTATATTATAAGAAAAAGTGTGGTACCGAATTATTTTAAAATAAGTTCCGTTGAACTATTAGTTTGGCCAAATTTTTAGCTATCGGTTTTCCCATATCCGACCAAAAATCTATTTTCCCATGTAAATTGTCATTGTCCAAGGTAAACGGCGAAAATTAGTTGGCCAGGAACTAATTTAGAAAACTGGTAGAACTATAAAGAGTTTATAGAAATTTTATGAAAGTTCGGCTAAACTATTGGGAAAATGACTTTTCTACTGCAGTTTACCCACAAAATTGCCAACCCCACTTTGGTATTTTTATCCAATAAAATAATTTAAAAACAATTTAAAACTTCATATACTATATGACGTTACTATGACAAACAGCATAAAAATATATAAGCAAAAAATACATACAATGCATCCATTACATTGGAGTCTTCAGAACATACAATGCATACATTAAATTTGACGGAATTATTCACGACACAATTGGTGTCATTTGTTCATAAAAAATTGTTGAATATGAATGTGCAAATAAGGAGGTTGAAATAAGGAGGTTTCACATTGGCTTTGCAGAATTGAGAATTTAAAAACTGTTTTTGCAGGTATTACTTATCAACATATATATCATGAAAAGAATATTGTTGTACATGAATTGTCAAAGCAGGGGCTGAAGGCTGTTTTTGGAAAGAAATATGAAACCAATGCAAAGGCGAAGAATATGCTAAATACATACTCTCAGCTGTGCAGCAAGAGAAGCAGATACATATCAATGTCATGGTCTTGGCATTAGTGATCTTCCTTTGTGTTTACTAAGCAAAGGAGCTAGATGTGAATTTGGGATTTTTCTCAGATTTCCAAGTGGATGTTGAAACATGTGCTTAGCATGAAATACTAATGACAGTTTAGCAAGAACAAATTTTGAGCATTGTGAACCGTTTGGGGAAGAAATTCTACCTGCCTCTCAGCCTGAAGGCAAGAGAGATTTTGCTGATACTAAGCCAATCCTCGGTATAGACTCATTTAAGAGCATTTTTTTAATTGAAAAAAAAAATGGTTGACCTACTTGGGCGTACATTGAAAAGAACTATCTACAACTAATGAAGAGATTTTGTAAATTTTGTAAAGTGCAAAGTTTAAGGGGCAGAAAAATCTAGTATATATTACATCCAGGAATGCCAGAATTATACAGTAAGTGTAACTCTTTGTTCGAACTGACGTGAATTATGTGATGTCATGGTCTTGGCATTAATTTTAGGAAGGCATTTAAACTTTTTTCTAAATAATCATTAGAACTCTACTATAAGAAAAATAAAGATAGGCGTATCCTATGAAAATAAGCAAACGTTATTCTAGGAAAGATTGATTTGAAATTATAGTTACTTATGCAATCAAATTAAACTGAAGCTTTTGAAAGACTGGTGTGTGTACAAAGTTCAGAATTCATTCATGTCTACGCATAACTCATATCCTATCTATAAATCTAAGACTAAAACAATTACAAACGTAAAAGAATAATAGAAAAAAGTGATTAACAAATGTTTTTGTTTTTTTTTATATTCAAGTGTTTTTATATGCAGAAGAACAAGAAATAAATGAGTAAAATACAATGCAAAAATGAACAAATCAAAAAAGAGCATTAAACAAAATACTGAAAGAAATCTTGCATAAGACAAATTGCTCTAATTCCCTTTTCATTCCTACTAAAACTTTCTGTGCAAAGGAGGTTCAATAAACATACCCGATATCCGATGAAACGAGCAACGAACAGAGCAGCAAATAGTCTCGGCCGGGAGGTGCAACGCGCGAACAGAGCAGCAAACAGTCGCAAACAACGCAGGAATAATCAAACCGGTAAAAAGTCCTACATCGCAGGTGATTTATTTATAAGCTGATTCGGTCGAACTCACGGTTGCTTGAACTTTTGTTAGAGATTCGGTCGAAGTCCCATCACCGGTTTTCCCATGCAGTAGAAAATTCTATTTGCCACAGCTTGTCGGTGTCAAAATCAATATAAAGCGAGATCACGAGTTCGAGCGAACTTTATAAAGAGATTAAAGCCCATTATTAAATGGACAAAGCCAAAACTTTATAAAATGTTGGTGACTAATATCTTGAAAAAGTTTTCAGACCCCAGGATTCTCACAAAAAGTGCTAACCCGGCTTGCTTTTAGCCTCTGTGTCATATTTTATATTACGGTGACTTTGTGTTGTCTTTGTGATGGCCGAGTGAGATTTGTTGCTCTGTTTTTTTGATAATTTTTTTTTTGTTGATTTTAATTTTATTACTCTGCATTTTTAGTTCACAGAGTTTGATGCATGTCCTCCATGACGTGTTTGATGATCTCTAGCCTCGTATTCTCATCCCCTTGGCCTTACATCATCTTATTGTCTTCAATTTCTACTACTGGTATGTGTGATAATGTTTCTCTGTTTTTAGCAAGGAAAAAAAATAGTCATTAAAATTGAAATAAAAATAGTCCTTATGATTTATGATTGTAGATTTCTATGTCTCAACAACAGAAATATTCTTTGATAGGCTAATTATAGATATCGTGATTTAGAAATGCAGTACATAAAGGTTATGCCCTTGAATACTTGGTTGTCTGACCCATCCCTCCCTTCGGTACCTCCCGGCCGCTTCTAAGGGCTCTAGTGAATAGTCTCCATTTTTGTAATTTGAAAGAGAAATAAAAGATACTTTCTGTCAGTCTCCATTCTTGTAGTTTGAAAGTAGTTATTTGGAACATGACAAGTTTTTCTCAACATCTAGATGTCGTTATACCATATGAATAAATACTTATTAGTCTTAGAAATAATATATGTTTTCTTTTCTTATCTAGCCAAGTATTCTTAGTATTCAACAACGGAAACTATAAAACAGAAGAGCAAAGCTTATGAACAGAATTAAACACCGCAAATAAATTCACACACGGAATTCAACAACTCATAACACTGGTATCTTTATTCAATGGTTTTACATAAACACTCAGCTTTCATACATTCAAAGAACCATCACGAGGTTTTTTTATTGTAATTTTGTTCTCGACCGAGGAAAAAAAAGGAAAGCCATGCTATATATAACTGAACAGTAAACTATATATATAGCCAATTTTCACAAGTTATTTCTGGTAGGTTACAAATAATGAAGGGAATCAATTTTTTTTACTATTCATATTGTTAAAGAGTGTGGATCCAGTCAACAAAGATTGTAACAATAACAATAGCTTTTTCATCCTCCATAGAATAAGCCACATGGTACATTCACTGTCTTCATATAAAGGAAACTTGATATTCTAATCGATGGAGCTCATATTAGTTCTGTCCTTCGGGAAAAATTGTATTATATTCTTTTTCGTAGAGTAATTTATAGATGCTGCTTTAGCGGTCCTTCCTTCTTGTCATGTTGCTTTGCTATCGATTCGAAAAATTTCCTTTTGAAGTGGAACACACAGATATTGAATATCTTTGGCATGTCCTTCCAACATCTGACATGGCCGTAAATTACCCATCATGTCCAAGGATATTAAGAAATATAAAAAATATTTTTTTTTTTACCAAATCATATAAGAACCTAGGAATACCTGCAACATTATCTTGTAGATATCCAGCTTCAACAAATCAAGAATATTCTATCTTATTTATGGAACATTCAGTGCTTGATGATATGTCCTCTTAATCCTGTGTCCAAATGGCATGATTCTCAATATCCTGCAGTTTCATTGAGAAGCCCCATGGCATTGGTCCAAGCTATATGATTATCAATTTTCTTTGATAATCATCACATTCCTTGGTACTTACAAGATTTTTGGTTTTGTTAACACTTTTTTAAGTCACTTCATCATTGGAAACAAGTTCAAATCTTTTTGCAAGGATCAAGAAATACACAGGAGTGATCTGTTGCAAGAGGAACTTCCGGTGCCATCATTTCATTCTCCCCTAACCAAATGAGTTACATTCTTAAGAAATACACAGCAGTGATCTGCTGCAAGAAGCACTTCCCGTGCCATCATTTCATTCTCTCCTAACCAAATCAGTTACATTCCAATTTTACACTAATGGTTCCACAATCATTGTATTTCAACTATTAAACAAAATATATCAGTCCTCTTAACAATTTAAGGGATTTTTTTGCATGTAGGCATTAATTTTTTATTTGCTAGATGGCCAAGCACCATAATTCAGGGGATTTTCTCAAATTCTTGTTCTCAAATTTGTTTCTATTTATTTAATTAGTTTTGTGTTACAAGTACCTGGTTCAAATACTAATAGCAGTTTCTTATGCTTACAAATTTACTATAAATACCACAAATGAATGTGGAGGTACATCAAACCTTATGTATTGAATCCCAATGTTATATGAAACACAACTAAAATGCAGTGAGAAACAGATACCAACATTAATATATAAACATCAGCTAGTATGCTCTAATGCCAATACTAGGAAACAAAAGAAGCATTAGGCATTTCTCAATCTTCCCCAAATTTTCTATTGCATTTCAAGCTAATTTCTGATTTTCTGGACTGGTATAGCTTATTATACATGCGAGCAGATCAATCAGCTCACGATGGATTAAGAAGATCAGATATTCCAATAATTCATCATGCATGTCATGCATTTCTTCTAAATTGTCCTTTACAGTATTGGTCCAAGCTATAGATCTAACTCTTGTACCTTTTCTATAAAATTTCCTTTTTATAAATGTATTAGCACAAAAAATTACCTACCCAAACAATGTTATTTGATTGTTGTTAGCTGTATGCAAAATCCTCAAATGTTTGCATAGATTAGACCTTCAAAACCGCAAATTCTGAAATAGTCCACCCTCCAATTTTTGCCAAGGAAATGTTTCTTAGCATTGTCTTTCACGTTAAGAATAAAGGAAATCAATTGTGACTTTATATCTCATGTTGTACCTTGAGTACCTTCTTTCTTAATTGTAGCTTTATCACTGGTCTCTGCTTCCTATTGTAATATTTAAAATTTCCTTTTAATATTTAAATCAGCCTAATGTATTTTATTAATGTACCTAAATTTACACCTTCCATGATGCTTCTAATCTTGTAAAATGTTAAAAGTGGAGTGTTTTATAATGTAATGGATATTAATAATCTAGATTATGTACAATGATATGATGATAGTGTAGGCTGATGTTCAAGTTGTAAAATTCTTGTACATATCAAGGATGAATGATAGTACAAGCCAAAAATGACATTATTATAAATTATTAAACAATTTGTTAGGTGCTAAATCATATTTCTTATTAAGGATATAACTAACGCAAGTTGAAAATTTCTTTTTAATGTTCTTAGCCTACTTATAGTTGTCAAAGTAAAGGTTTCTAGATGTGATTTCTCCCAAAAAATTGAAGGCAAACTAAACTTTAAGGCAAACCATGTACATGTCATTTCTCCCACAAACTCATCAAGGTGTGACTTTTGACATAACTTCATCAACCACTAACACTAGTTGTTTTAGTAAGTGCATAAAATAATTTTTCAAACCATGTACATGTCATTTCTCCCACAAACCCATCAAGGTGTGAATTTTGACATAACTCAATCAACCACTACCACTAGTGTTTAAGTGCAAACAACTACCACTTTAAGGCAAACCGTGTACATGTGTCATTTCTTCGATAAAATTTTAGGCAAAATTTAAGGCATGTGTCATTTCTATGTAATTTCTCCCATAAAATATAAGGCAATGTCATTCTCCCATATAATATAAGGAAAATTTTAAGGCAAACCATGTACATGTCATTTTTCACTTAAAATCTAGGGAAGGAAAAATTTAAGGCATGTCATTTCCAGATGTGATTTCTCCCATAAACTTTAAGGAAAATTTTAAGTAAAACCATTCACATGTCATTTCTCCCACAAACTCAAGGCTTTCTCCCATTAATTCAAGGCAAAATTTAAGGCCTAAAAATCGAACCTAAAGTGGCTGAACTTCCATAGGATTTTAGTCGTCTGTTGAGTGTTAACTTCTGCAAGTTCTTAAGGTAGAGTCTGTAAAGGTCTACAAGTTCTAAAGGTAGAGTCTGTAAAGGGCCAGGTAGCCTATGGATCTCATCTTTTCTCAAAGGTGGCATATCTAGTAAATGCCCCTACTGTCAATCTCTGGAACATATCTAAATAGAAGTTCTTCATTGTAATATCCATTTCTTTACATGCCATTTCTCCCATAAACTTTTAGGCATTTGCTAGTGTTTTTGGAACCATGTACATGGAATTTCTATGTCATTTCTCCCATAAAATTTAAGGAAAACCATGTACATACATTTAATTTCTCCCATTTCTCCCATTTCTCCCATAAATTTTAGTAAGTCCATAAAATAATTCTGCAAAGCATGTACATGTCATTTCTCCCACACACTTTAAGGAAAAATTTAAGGAAAACCATGTACATGTGTCATTTCTCCCATAAAATTGTATGTAAACTTTAAGGCATGCCATAGTCTGGAACAGATCTAAATAAAAGTTCTTCATTGTAATATCCATTTTTGTACATTCCATTTCTCCCATAAACTTTAAGGCAAAATTTTCTAGTGTTTTTGGAACCATGTACATGTAATTTCTATGTCATTTCTCCCATAAAATTTAAGGCAAACTTTAAGGCAAACCATGTACATACATGTCATTTCTCCCATTTCTCCCATAAATTTTAGTAAGTGCATAAAATAATTTTACAAACCGTGTACATGACATTTCTTCCACACACTTTAAGGAAAAATTTAGCGCAAAACATGTACATGTGTCATTTACATTTCTCCCACACACTTTAAGGCAAACTTTAAGGAAAAACATGTACATGTGTCATTTCTCCCATAAAAGTTTAGGCAAAATTTAAGGCATGCCTTTTCTATGTCATTTCTCTGTCATTTCTATGTCATTTCTTCCATAAAATATAAGGCAATTTCATTTCTCCCATAAACTATAAGGCAACCTTTAAGGCAAACCATGTACATGTCATTTCTCCCTTAAACTCTATGCAAGGAAAACTTCAAGGCATGTCATTTCTAGATGTGATTTCTCAAATAAAATTTAAGGCGAACCATGAACATGTCATTTCTCCCACAAACTCAAGGCTTTCTCTCATTAATTCAAGGCCTAAAAACCGAACCTAAAGTGGCTAAACTTCCATACGATTTTTGTATGTCTATTGAGTGTTAAATTATACAAGTTCTAAAGGCAGAGTCTGTAAAGGGCCAGGTAGCCTATGGATCTCATATTTTCTCAAAGGTGACATCTCCAGTAAATGCCCCTACAATCAATCTCTAGAACATATCTAAATATAAGTTCTTCATTGTAATATCCATTTCTGTACATGCCATTTCTCCCATGAACTTTAATTCATTTGCTAGTGTTTTTGGAACCATGTACATGTCATTTCTATGTCATTTCTCCCATAAAATTTATGGAAAACTTTAAGGCAAACTTTAAGGAAAACCATGTAATACATACATGTCATTTCTCCCATTTCTCCCATAAATTTTAGTAAATGCATAAAATAATTTTGCAAACCATGTACATGTCATTTCTCCCACACACTTTAAGGAAAACCATGCACATGTGTCATTTCTCCCATAAACGTTTAGTAAAACTTTAAGGCATGCCATTTCTATGTCATTTCTCTGTCATTTCTATGTCATTTCTCCCATAAACTATAAGGCAATGTCATTTCTCCCATAAACTATAAGGCAAAATTTAAGGCAAACCATGTACATGTCATTTCTCCCTTAGTCTCTAGGCAAGGAAAAATTTAAGGCGTGTCATTTCTAGATATGATTTCTCCCATAAAATTTACGGAAAACTTTAAGGCAAACCATGCACATGTCATTTCTCCCACAAACTCAAGGCTTTCTCCCATTAATTCAAGGAAAACTTTAAGACCTAAAGCTAAACCTAAAGTGGATGAACTTTGATAGGATTTTAGTCTCTCTGTTGAGTGTTAACTTCTACAAGTTCTAAAGGCAGAGTCTATAAAGGGCCAGGTAGCCTCTGTATCTCATATTTTCTCAAAGGTGACATATCCAGTAAATGTCCCTACAGTCAATCTCTGTAACAGGTCTAAATATAATTTCTTCATTGTAATATCCATTTCTATACATGCCATTTCTCCCATAAACTTTTAGGCATTGGCTAGTGTTTTTAGAACCAAGCACATGTTATTTCTCCCATAAAATTTATGGCAAACATTAAGGCAAACCATTGAGTACATACATGTCATTCCTCCCATTTCTCCCATAAATATTAGTAAGTGCATAAAATAATTTTGAAA
Source organism: Pinus albicaulis (assembly GCA_034641835.2). Taxonomy (NCBI): domain Eukaryota; kingdom Viridiplantae; phylum Streptophyta; class Pinopsida; order Pinales; family Pinaceae; genus Pinus; species Pinus albicaulis. The sequence goes on from CM076581.1 coordinate 724,884,268, forward strand.
ACCATGTACATGTCATTTCTCCCACACACTTTAAGGAAAAATTTAAGGCAAACCATGTACATGTGTCATTTCTCCCATAAAATTTTAGTAAAACTTTAAGGCATGACATTTCTATGTATTTTCTCTCTCTCATTTCTATGCCATTTCTCCCATAAACTATAAGGAAAACTTTATGGCAAACCATGTACATGTAATACCTCCCTTAAACTCTAGGAAAGGCAAAATTTAAGGCATGTCATTTCTAGATGTGATTTCTCCCATAAAATTTAAGGAAAACCATGCACATGTCATTTCTCCCACAAACTCAAGGCTTTCTCCCATTAATTCAAGGAAAAATTTAAGGCCTAGAAACTGAACATAAAGTGGCTGAAATTTGATAGGATTTTAGTCTATCTATTGAGTGTTAACTTCTACAAGTTCTAAAGGTAGAGTCTGTAAAGGGCCAGGTAGCCTCTGGATATCATCTTTTCTAAAAGGTTACATATCCAATAAATGCCCCTACAGTCAATCTCTGGAACATATCTAAATAGAAGTTCTTCATTGTAATATCCATTTATATACATGCCATTTACACCATAAAATTTTCGCCACTTGCTAGTGTTTTTGGAACCATGTACATGCCATTTATCCCATAAAATTTATGACAAACTTTAAGGAAAAATTTAAGGCAAACCATGTAGTACATACATGTCATTTCTCCCATTTTTCCCATAAATTTTAGTAAGTGCATAAAATAATTTTGCAAACCATGTACATGTCATTTCTCCCACACACTTTAAGGAAAACTCTAAGGAAAACCATGTACATGTGTCATTTCTCCCATACATGTGTTTTTTGTCCCATAAAATTTTAGGCAAACTTTAAGGCATGCCATTTCTATGTCATTTCTCTGTCATTTCTATGTCATTTATCCCATAAACTATAAGGAAAACTTTAAGGAAAACCATGTATATGTCATTTATCCCTTAAACTCTAGGCAAGGACAACTTTAACGCATGTCATCTCTAGATGTGATTTCTCCCATAAACTTTAAGGCAAACCATGCACATGTCACTCTCCCATACATTTGCAATAAATGTTAATTTAATATATTTTATTGAACTTTTTTTTTTTCAGTGATAAAAAAACCCACTAAATATGGTTGAAAAATAGACATTATGCATAGATATTTCTTGTTATCCCAATCCAGGGAAAGTCGTGATTACATATGTGCTTTGCAATATTGCGATTAACAAGGTCCTCCAAAGGAAAATGAATATACCGGGAAGAACAAAAAACAACGAGGCATATTATATTGCATGGATAGAAGGCTTCAGAACATTCAGGGAGTATGGATCAAATGGAATTGTAGTTTTCACGAATTCTTAACTTGTGTGCAACTAGATGAAAGGCGTGTACTAAGTTAAGAAGGAGAGGCTAAAACAACTGCATGGAAAAACAAACAATATTGTTAGCTAATTTCAATTTTTTAGTATAAGACATTGTACAAATGTTAATAAGATGTATGCTGATCTATTGTGTGGGGCAATGGCAACAAGATTCATCTCTCAAAGATGAATTAGTGTTGAGACACTCTTCTTCAAAAACTCAAGATTCATCTCTCAAAGATGAATTAGTGTTGAGACGATCTCCTTCAAAATTTATTTGCGGACATTGTGTTTTTTACTTATAAATGCATCTTTTTTAATGATCATGTGTTTTTTTCAATTATATACCAAGTGTGATCCCACCATGTAAAGTGGAACATGGTGAACTTCACATTTGAAAATTAGTGAACTTCACATTTTTATAAAATTAAAATGTGAGGACTTCAACAAATTTTTGTTTAAATGGAGTTTCACACGTTTTTTTTAATGACCATGTGTTTTTTTCAATTATATACCAAGTGTGCTCCCATCATGTAAAGTGAAATTCGATGAACTTCACATTTGCAACTTGGTGAACTTCACATTTGTAACTTGGTGAACTTCACATTTTTGTAAAATTAAAATGTGAGGAATTCAACAATTTTTTGTTTAGATGGAGTTTCACGCGTCTTTTTTAATGACCATGTGTTTTTTTCAATTATATACCAAGTGTGCTCCCACCATGTAAAGTGCAATTTGGAAAACTTAACATTTTTATAAAATTTTTGTTTAAATTGAGTTTCACACATCAATTAGTGCTTTGAAAATTGTGTTTTACATAATTTGTGTACACTAAATTACATTAAATTTTTGAAATTTCTTTTGAATTTATTTTTAATAGTAATTTAAAAATAATTGTAAATATCCGCTGTAGATATATTCATATATATAATGGAGGATGAAGTGCGAAGATCAATAGAATCCCATATCTCTATGAGAGAGGGGGTTCATAGATCGAGTGATGTTCATGGTATTTAAATATAATCTTATCTCCATACATACATGTGTGTACATATGGAATTGATATTTTATCAATCTTATGAGTTAAATTAGTTGTTAATAAGTTTTATTTTTTTATTTTTTAGGAGGTAGGAGGACAAGGGTGTCTACTCCATCAATGGAGCATGACCATGATTCAGGTGGCCATGGTTCACGCAATTGTGGTATGGTTCACGAAATTTAATCAATGAATATGTACACTTATTTATATGTATGAATGTATTTTTGAATTGATTATACTTTCATATTTTTTTATAAAGCTTCCCTCTCGTCTCGTGAGGTTGGTGGTGGTAGACATTCCCTTGGAGGGCCATCAATAAGTGGTGGCGAATTTCGTGAAGGTGGTGATATGTATTCCCCCAGAGACCAATCAATGGATGGTCGTGTTGGTTCTCAACCAATCAATGGTCATTCTAGTTCTCAATAGTCTCAGGGTGGGCAATATGATAGCCAACCTGCTAGCCAACCATATCGAGGTGGCCATCAATCTGAATATTATTTTAATTCAATTTGTACAAATTTGTTTACATGTTTTTTTAATATACAAAATTTTATATATTGATGCAGAGGGTGAAAATGTTGCTCCAAATGTTGCTCCAAAAATACGTAGGACATAATGCGTCATTCAAGAAGAAGGTTGTACACCAACCATGACTTATCCGTATGAAATTTCCGATATACCTTGGGAATCAAACATGCATCAATGCACCTTACAAAGGTGTCAAAATCTTTATTCAAAATTGAAGAGAGATCTCGTGTCTTTGAATCTCCCTACTGAGAGTTGACAAAACATGGAAATAGTTACTCACACTTTAAGCGAACTAGTAGATTTGTACCAAAATCTTGGGCCAACCACTGATACTTTTGTAGAAGTGATGAGAAAAAGAAAGGAAACAGTGATGGGTCCCAATACATGGGAGGTTGTTAAACAAAGAGTTACAACAAAAATGGCCAAGTCTATGTTTAATTTCAAAAAAGGGCTGAAAAGAAAGATGTTAAAGGTACAATATTTCAAGAACCCTCATATAGCTGGCTATTTGTATGAAAGACACATTACTTCTTATGGAAAAATCCCATGGAACGACAAGGTTCCGCTTTATTTTGCAAAACTATTTTATGCATAATTATTTTTGGGAATGAAACCCAATTATAATGACCTTCCCTTTGAATTTTTTGGTCCTAGGAACGGTCGATTGTGTAACCGTAGGGGCGCTAGGCGTGATGCTGAGTTTTTGCACCTTGAGCCACCATTTTTTAGGTGAGCTCTTCATGTCGAAACTTTGCGGTCTAAGATGGATGCCACTTCTCAAATTAGTCGAGAAGTAAGGGCTTCCATCATTAACAATGTTCAGATTGGATTGGGTGGAGTTGATGTTTGTCTGAATGGAAAAAGAGCACATGAGAATGCATGCGCTAATTTTGTGTATTATACGGATGAAGATATAAACAACATGAGTATTGAAGATCTCAGAACATATGCAAAGAATTGTCGAAATGATTGGCAGGACCTAATTATTCGTGAGCAAGAGGGCATGGGAACAGTATGTGTTAATGGTTAGGGTGATTATTTTAACACATGTACAATTTGTAATAAATATATATATACACACATTTGTTTGTATACATTAAACTAATAAAAATGTATCATTATATGTTAACACCATTTGCAGCAGTCACGCTTGATGAATGAAGAAGATGTTAATATCACGGTCAGAGCCTCCGGTTCAAACAATCAAGATGGGTCTCACCATAAATCATACAATCAAGATGGTTCTCATCATCAAGATATGTTGGCAAATGTTAGTGTTTTTTAAGTGAACATGATGATTTACAATTATTTTTTATCTATTATTATATATATCGAAACATGATGACATATTTTTAAAATAATAATTGTGCACACATGTACATGTATATTTAATAAAATGTTAATAGATTCTGATTCCGTCGGATGTTTTTGGGATGGAGGTACCTTCTTCTTCCTTGGGAGATGTGCCAAATCCACTATCACAGTTATGAACAATTTTTCACTTTTAAATATGTTTTTAAGTTATATATTCTAGCTCAAAAAGTTCCATTAAAAAATGAGATCTCTAGATCTTGAGTTATTTTAAATTTTTTGAATTTTAGGTTTTTGGAGATTTTTTTTTCGGAGCCACTCTTAGGAGATGTGCCAGATCCACCAACACAAGTATTCAATTTTTAACTTAAATATATGTTTTTAAGTTATAAGTTATAAATTGAAATTCAAAAGTTTTATTATAAATTGATATCTAGATCTTGAATTATTTTATACTTTTAATTTTTTTGAATTTTAGGTTCCTAGAGCTAATTTCATTTCTCCACGGACTCTAGCGATTAAGTGTATGATGGAGGTAGGAACATCCACACCATTTGAACAAGTTGTCTAACATTTTTTTTAATATTATTGAAAATTAGTTTATATATGCATTTTCATTTGAAATTTTTTAATATATATATATATATATATATATACTTGTACATGTATATTGTACAATTTACTATGGAAGATGTTCCTGTGGGGGAAATTTTAGTAGACAAACAACAAATGGAGAGGGAACCTCATGAGGTATTGCATGGTTTTTTTTTTTACATTTAGTTTTTTTTACATTAAGTTCTATGTCATTCAATTTTAAAATATAAAATTTTAATGTTTGTAGACATTGTGTACAAGTTCCCCATGCTTCGTAGGATAGCTCAAGGATCGTGACTTTGTTGGGAGAGACACTACATCCATCTGTATTTGATGGATGATTCACATGCACGTGCAACATTATATTTGATAGATTTAGTCTTAAATTACTTTTTTATATTTAGCCTTATCTAGATGTAGTCATATATAACTTGATACTTGTGACACTATACATTGAACTATATATATATATATATATATATATATATATAGTTTTAAACTACATTTACTCTTGTCGGGAATGATTTTAAATTTTGGATAGTTACTTTTGGCATGTGATCACATGTTGTGATATATATAATGTTTTGTTTTTAAAACTCAAGTTCTCATTTTATTTTTTAAACCATGCAAACACATGTGTATATTTTGGATCTAGTTGAACTACATTTGGCATGTGATTCTGATATAATGCTTTGTTTCTAAAATTCAAGTTGTCATTTTATAAACTTGTTAAAAATATAAAGTTAATCTCTTTAGAAATATTGAATTACAAACCATATTTTGCATAGTTGAACTACATTTGGCATGTGATCACATGTTGTGATATAATGTTTTGTTTTAAAAACTCAAGTTTTGGATGGTTGAACTACATTTGGCATGTGAAGTATTGTTGTGTTATAATTTGTTTTGTTTTTTAAACTCATGTTTTGGATGGTTGAACTACATTTGGCATGTGGTTGCATGATATAATTTTTTGTTTTATTGGATAGTTGAACTACATTTGGCATGTGAAGTAATGTTGTGATATAATTTTTTTTTTTTCAAATTCAAGTTTTAGATGGTTGAACTACATTTGGCATGTGATTGTGATATTTAATGTTTTGTTTTTATTGGATAGTTGAACTACATTTGGAAGTAATGTTGTGATATAATGTTTTGTTTTTAAAACTCAATTTTTGGATGGTTGAACTACATTTGCCATGTGATTGTGATATAATGTTTTGTTTTTAAAATTCAAGATGTCATTTTACAAAAAAAAAAAAATTCACATGAATATATGTACATAGAAATGATTAAGTACATGTTTGAATATATGTTAAAATGATTGAAGTACAATACATATCAATGTATATATCTAAGAACAATCATAAGATTCTAGGTCTTCTTAGATGTGTCAAACAATCATAAAATTTTAAAATTGCATTCTAGAATATATATATATATATATATATATATATATATATCCAGTACGTGCAACTTTTTTCATCAATGCACATAGAAAAGCTACTTTCACTCGATAGTAAACTGGAAATTACAAAACACGTACCACACATTTTTCATTCAAGAATGAATATTATAATTTAATTTTAATAGACACGCATGTCTAAAACAAAATAGTGCAACTTCAAATTTTCATTATATCAACTATGCTAGATACACAGATATGTACATTTTGCAATAATGACATTATGAAAAATTGTACTAGAGAATGTATGAAATCGTTTAGACCAGATAATCTAGACATGTGTATGTGTACACGTGTATAAATTATTAGTGTGCATGTACCAAAACAATGTAGATGTGCAAACACTTGCAAAAATAACATAACAAGGTAGTTTAATTTTAGTTGAGTTCTGAAATTTCTAAAACATGAATCCAAAGAGAAGAAATTGTTGGGCAGTTCAATAAAATAATTTCCAATGGAATGACATCTTCAATGATCCGTTCATGATTGGTTTTTGACATTTTCCATTTCTTAATTTTCGTTTTTTCCTTGATTGAACTTCTATCAACTTTATCCGTGCTTCACACACCAAGTGACTATATTGAAAACTTATGTCATCAGGTTCATAATATTCAAAGTAATCAAAATCCCCACTTTGATTAGTTTGTCTGAAAAAATAAACTTTCAGTATAATAGACCCTCTGTAATATGTAAACGTGTGATCATTATAGTTTTCTAATAGTTTCATCTTTTGTTCAGTGCAATGCATCAAATAATACTTCACATTTTCATCGTTGATAATAGGCGCAATTACAGCAAAAACATCTCCTGCATAGTGAAAAAAACTTATGTATTTAAATTTAGATCATAATTAACATGAAAAAGTGACTTTAAAATTAACATACATGTACTTGATTTTATTATCTATTTCTAGATCTCTATCATTTGAAAGAAATTGAAATGTTACCTTCTCTTACAAGATCAAAAACTCGATCACCATCAAATGATATTGTAGTCCCCTATGATTGCATTTCTTCAAACATTGCAATAGACATTTTCCTCTTTGTATTTAGCTCTATATGTTGCCAATATTTTACATACATTTTGTTTTCACAAACATCATTGGATTCCGTGTTGTCTATGCGAACACGAAAAAATAATAGTATTTTTGTTTAACGAATGCAAACACATTTGTGGACAACTTTGTTTTAATTGAATGCAATTTTTGAGTCCCTTTTATTGTTTCAATGTCATTTCCAATCGATCTATCTAGATCTTCGACCCTAATATATGGAAAATTCAAAGAAGAATATAAATATGATATCAAAATACCATCAAAGATAATCATTGTGATAAATGTACACTGTTTATTTTTAGAAATTCAATAAGAATTAAATTGAATGTACCTTCGCACTTCCCTTGATCGGTTAGTTTCATGGCTTAGTGTAGCAATGCACCATTGAACAAATTATTTAGCTGAGACAAGTCGATTTTCATAGGGGTCCATTTGATATCTTCGAAGTGCTCGTTTTATGCATGCCCCATGCACCGTCATGTTCTCCTTTTCCATGACCAGTCTCAAAGAAATTCCATCAATGTTTAATGCGAGTTTTCATATGAGAATGACACAACCAAAAGAATGATCGTGAAGATTTGAATTGACCTATGCATCCATATGACCATATCCAATGTTCATTGAATTTTATTCCATGACTTTTCAAGGAGTCATAAATCTTTCCAAAACAGTGTTGTACAAAATTTGTATCATGTGTATGATCGTCACCGATATAAAAGTGATATTCTTTAATAACATGCCGATTTTCACTAGTGCTTTCTATATGATCAAATTTTTTTTTAGCATGTCTATATAGAATATGGACGAGCATGGAGACTTGGTTAGAATGATAGTATTCATTATGAATTTATTTTTGTGGAACAAATGTGTAGTTTTTTGCAAAATAAATTACTGACAAAATGGTCCCTGGTGGAATAATTTCACGGGATTTTTTGAATTGCAAGTCCTGCCATCGAGCTCTATTTGAATGCTTGGTGTATTTATAAATTTCTCCCTCAAACTTTCCCAAAAAATCTATCACAAAAATGTATTCTTCTTGTAAATAAATTCTTTTAGCACCTGTAGTACTACGTGAACCAATCCATGTATGAATATATTCATATCTCTTCCATTTCACTTTCATGTTGGACAATGATTGATCATTTATATCAATACGATATTTGCTTTGAAATTTAGTCAAATTTCCACAACCATCGCCTTTTTTACCACCAACACATTTCTTTTGGTAAAATAATTCATGGCTTTCTCTTCTACATAGAATTTGAGATATGAAATCGTGGATAGTGGAAGGAGGAGTTGAATCTTTCCAAAATTTTCTACCAAAATTAAGGAATGTGTCATAATATAATTGAAATTCCACATGATAACGACAACAACAAGTGTCGCGTACTGTGATAAGTTTTACATACCATGGTTTTTTTTGCACAAAAGCACTTATTGTGACAACAATTTCACGATTCTCTTCTTTAAACTTGTTGAATGACTCTATCTGAGTGGTGTCCAAGAAATGTTTTGGATGTCCTTCATACTGATTTCGTGTTATTATTCCTCGCATTACATCCCTTGCATTTGGAGAAACACGTGAATTTTTCATCCAATATTCACATTTTTTTTAAACATTTTCTCCAAGTCTATTTTTGTATGGTTGCCTACAAATTTCTATCCAACAAGCGAGTTCATCATTTACATCTATTTGCAACCAAAATTTATGATGTTTGTGCAAATTTTTTCGTGAGGTTCCTAATGCTCATGCCATAGATTTTACCAAGCGATTCTCTTAAGTACTTGATGAAACCACTGCCATATGTATTGCTCTACGTGCATCTGAAACATTTTTATGCCTAGATCTTCTAATTGAATTTATAGCACTATTTATATTTTTTATCACATTTTCCTTCATTTTTTTTTATCTTTTGTTGATTTTCGAATACCTAATAAAGTCATAGCTTATTTTAATTTCCTTAATGTTAGGATACCTTTCAATAATTGGGCTTGAACTGCCACATTTTCCTTTATGAAGTACGAATCGAAAATGTGATTAACACGATATCGTATAACATGGTCAGATTTTTTTATCTCAATATGTGTGACTGTCTACATTTTCTAACATATCATCATGGATATTGATTTCATCTATGCATATTCGAATTAATAGTACATAATAAGTTTACATATTCAATAAATAACTAAACTAATAAATATGTATAATTTCAATAATAAGTGCATGTGTTTAACACACACACACACACACACACACACACACACACATATATACCTGGTGATTCACTTTCTTCACTTGAATTTCTTTCAACATTTTCACCATCTTCAATCATTGGTTCAATATCTCTTTAAATATCTCTTTCAAAATTGTGTATCTCATCATCAATGTTTTGAGGAATATCTCACTCTGTTTACATTGCAAAATATTTTTCAAATTAGTTCATCAAATAAAAATTAAGCTTCACAATTTACACTAGGAAAATTTTAAATATCAAATTTATAATATTTACATTTACATACCTGCTTCAATTTCTAGTTGAGGTTGATTTTCCCTTTCAATATTTGAGTGTTCTTCTCTCTTTTTTTTTGTGACATTCTCTCGCTTGTTCTCTATGTTCCTCAATGTCTCTTGTTCGATCATATTTTCTCTTACAATTCCTTCGATTTCCCATGATAATTGAGTATGAAGTTAAAAACATTCCTTTAAAATTTTAGATAAAAACTCAATTAAAAAAAACATCAGAAAAGATTTAATTTAAAAAAAACTCATTTTAAAATTTTTGCATAAAATACATACTTCAATCCAAGTCACTTATTTTAAAAAATCTGAGAAAAAAATGTCTTCTAAAAATGAAATTAAGCTCAAAACATTTCCTTCCAAGTCCTGCAAAAAAATTTCATTTAAAAAGTTAGACAAAAACTCATTTAAAATAATCATTATAAAATATTTACTTCAACGAAAAACACGTACTCTAAAAAATGTCACTTCAAAAAATACCTCAAAAAATTTCCTTTGAAAATTAAGCCTAACTTCTTAAAAAATGTCACTTTAAAAAATACCTCCAAAAAATGTGCTTTGAAAATTAAGCCCAAAAACCTCTAAAACACAAGTCTCTAAAAATAAACTACCTCCAAACAATGGCCTTTGAAACTTAAGCCGAGAAAGCCTCTAAAAAAATACACTTTAAAAAATACCTCCAAACAATGTCCTTTGAATATTAAGCCTAAAAAGAGTCCTTTCGAAATTAAGCCCAAAAAGGGTCCAAAAAATGTCTATTGGAAATTAAGTCCAAAAACCTTTAAAAACAAAATACCTCCAAAAAAATATCCTTTGAAAATTAAGCCCAAAACCTCTAAAAAAAAAATACCTTCAAAAAAATGTAATTTGAAAATTAAGCCCAAAAAGCATCCAAAAAATGTATCACATACCTCCAAAAAATGTCCTTTGAATATTAAGCTATAAAGAGTCCTTAAGCCCAAACAAATCCTTTGCAAAATCAGACTGAAATGTGTGAAATTATGCGAAAATAATGAATTCGTTTACTCCAATCTATATTGCCATGAAAATTTGTTTTGGAGGGGCTTCGTTGAATTTTTCGGCCGACGTAAAGTCAATTAAAAGTTTGGTCAAAATTTTGTAAAAAATTCGGCCAAAATTTTGTGTCATTAGACTTGACGGGCTGCCGGGGCAAAAAAAAATTCGACTGAACTTTTTTTAAGAGTTCGGCCAAACTAACACATCTGCAATTACATAGAGCCGAGCTCTGAACACATTTCTTCAACTTTGGACTAATTAAAATCCATGAAACTTTGTGAATTAACTGTCGGAACCAAGACAAGGATTTGCAGAATTCAATATAATTTCAGGAAATATAACTTTTATGGAATTTCATAAATATTTTAATTTTAATTAATTTTGTAATAAAACGGGTGCAATCAATTTATGAAGGTCATTATGATTCAGTGAAATCAATATTATGTTTCTTCTAAAATACATTGTAAAAAAAATTGAAAAAATTATGGTGCATTACATTGGTCCGTCGTGTGTAATGGGTAGTTTTTGGATTTTTTGTTTATAAGTTATATGTTGATAAATTTTGTGCAAACCAAAACATATTCAAAATATGCAGTTTTTTCATATTGAATCAGTTCAGAAAATTCTAGTAATTATGATATGCATCAGTTGGTTTTGTAAATATAACAAAAACGAAGTAGACTCTATCTAGATTGTTGTAACACATTTTGTTTCTCAAAATCACAAAGTTTTCAAAGAATACACCAATGTGTTTGAACATGACTTTTTATGAATCTTTTGATTGTTAAAGAAAACATACTCAAAGAAACGCTAAGTTGACATATCAAATGTGTATAAAAAAATTCCAAAAAATAAGTAATAGAAAGATAATAATTTTTTTTGACAACTTTATTTGTATCACAAAATGAAATTCTAAACAGAAAAATTGTTTTGGCTTGCATAATGTTGAAGAAAAGAAAAAAAATTGATATTTTTTTTCTCAAAAAAGGGTAAAAAGTGTAACCCAACTTCACATTTTCACCCATGTATACAATTACAATTTTAGAATTTTACATACAATTACAATTACAATTTCCCATACAATTACAATTACAATTTTATAATTTTACACGCCACAATTACAATTAAAATTTTACAAATATTTTACATACAATTACAATTAGAAATATAATTACAATTTCACAATTTTACATACAATTAAAATTATAATTATAATTACAATCACGACATAATATTTAATAAATATTTTGATTTAATATTAGAAATAAACAACACAATCATGATAACCATCGTACAAATGTCATATTCAACTAAAAAACACATTCAAATTCCCTAACATCATCTAATCATCGTGATCATGATCATTTAACAAAACAAAAGCATTGTATATGATCATCACAACACAAACATCAAATATACATCTCATGTCAAATAATTGCTATCACATACACATCTATCTGAAAACTGCACATTAAATGAACATATCTAACATGACCTAACAATATACACATCATGATGAACACCAACATCTAAATTAAGTACATCTGCAACATGAACATAAAATACATGGACCATATATATATACATATAACTGTATAATGTCAAAAAGATATAATTGTAATATAACTGCATATAAATGTCAAATATCTAGTGGTACATCAATAGTAGTACTAGTTGAGGCATGCTCAGTCGATGGTGTAACCTCGACATGCTCAGAGAGATGATGATCACATTCCTGTTGATCTGGAGGTGCCTGCTGATCAGGAACTGCCCGCTCATGATGACTTGTTGATGGTCCAACCTACGCAGTGGATGGTGCAGCAGCATGCTCAGTCAATGGACCTACACCATCCTCAGGTTCAGGTGCCTGCTCAGGACTAGGACATGTCTGTTGAGATGGTGTAGACTGATCAGACGATATGTGCTCATGATCATGATTGGATGTTGTAGGCTTCTCATCATGATCATCTCTGGCACAAGGTGGAGTACTAGAACGATGATCACTCCCCTCATGATCATGATCATCGGATGATGCGCTGCTCTACCGTACTGCATCTCCACCACACTTGCCCCTACCCGCCCGTGCCAGTGCTCTGGTAGCTCCAACGATATGCCGCATGAGGGTCAACATATAATAGGGCAGGCCTCTCTAGATCTGTGTCAGCCTATCATAAGCCTGTATCTCTCTGATAGTAACCAGCTTGAATCCCTCCTTAACCAGGAGTCGACAAATTTGGTCACCCAAATCCATCCTAAATTGGGTGTCCGGCCTACGCCTCACACCCGCCAGTGTCTACGCCTGATCAGGACTAGGTCTGTCACCTTGATCCTCCACCTTTGCCATCTCCTCGTCAACATGATCTACACTTGGATCATTCTGTGGCGGTGGAATCTCATTGCCAACGAATGACCCAATATCTACAAAATATATATAAGTACACAACAATAATTAGACAATTTCATTAAACAATTTAATAAAACAAGTTAAAGAATTTTTTAGAATAAATTTGATAATTCTAATTAATTAATTAAGACAATAAAATGAAACTATATTAATTTAAATAAAACAGTAATATTACCTCTCGCATCCGGTGGCTCTTCTTGTGTGAAGAGGATTTTGGTACACCCTACCAATACAAACCAGCATACGAACATGGCACAAAAATGAAGGAGTGATCAACAACACTGGATAACAACTCTAGTGCATCAGGAGATATCCTGGTAGAAAATTCAGACTCACCCCTCTTGGGCATCATCTGGACCCACATCTCCATCTGCCTGTGCAAAATCAGCCTACGAGGATACCAAAAAAAATTAGGCCTCATCTCTGGAAACCTCTAAAAAAATAAACAAAATAACTCTGAAGCAAAAGGGAAGGTCAACCTCCCACGAGCCTGAGCAGGACATCTATCTAATGTTTTACAAAATGACCAAAGAAAAATAGCAGACCATCTCACAAGGCATGGTGCTTGTAATAAAGAATCAACATAAAATAAAAGCAGGCAACTAATGCATTACCCGTCAGTCATATGGTGTGAAATGGTTGTGAGCAGTAGTGAGAAGCACCTCACCTCCTCTGCACCAAACAAAGCTATAAGTAACTTACCACTGAACATTTGAAAATCTGCAGGAGAAATTATATCGACACAAATGTGTCTTTGGGAGTACACCAATTCACTCCCTTTTACATATCCTATGGGGAAATTTGGGAACTGGGGAAAATCATGCACTCTCCTAGACAGGTCAGTAATAAAATATATGTCCTCCTCAGTGGGCGCATACCACTGGTTAGGACTGACCCGGAAAGCCTGTCATGGGCATTCCACCTGAAGATGAGTAGTCCCAATAACACATTATGGCCCTTCAGGGATGTAGCCTCCTCATAGAACTTGAGGAGGCTTACCTCCATTAGGAACAACTAGGGCGAGGGTACATAAGTCTCTCCCTCTCACGTGCCTCCCACAGGCAATCCACGTTATACTGGTCCTCCATATATTCTTGTTGTTCCCCTTGTTCTCTCTGTTCACGTTGCTGAATGATTCACATATTAAATACATTTTTTTATTAAATGAGACATGTATTTAATATATATATATATATATATATATATAATTTTTTGAAAAAAAAAGTTGGAGCCTTCAAAAAATCTATCACGCATTGGTACTGGTGCGTCTGTTTTTATCGCGCACCGCACTCGGTGCACATGGAAATTGTCCCCGCACTGCACAACATACAATGTACTCTCTTTTGTGGTGCGCTGACTAAACTATTTGCCCCGGGGCAGATAGTTAGGTCAATGCATCGCCTAACAATACTTCATGGTCAATGGTGCGGTCATTTAAATGAATGCACCCTTGACTATGTACCCGTTTCGGGAGGGTTGTTCGCTGACCAAAATATCCGCCCCAGGGTGAATATTTGGGTCAACGCACTGCCCTCCCGACACTGATACATATTCAAAAGTGTGGTCATTTAAACGACTGCACCACCATGACAAGTTTAAAAAAAAAAAACCTGATGTGACTTTTCGGTACTACACCAGAACCCAGTGTGGTTTCCGTTAACACCGTTCACTGTGCAACCTGTAAATTTACAGGTAGCACCAAGAATGGTGCGAGCCGAATGCCTCGAGCGCACAACGCAAAAAAAATAAAAATAAATACAATTTAAAAAATGGTTAATTTTAAGGTTTTTAACAAATCTAATCCGCTAAAACGTTTAGTTATTGAGCAACAAGTAAAATACCTATACATTTGGGCATGGAGGAGGCATATTTGCTGAAGAATTTGAAAAACCAAATTTTCCCACCATTTTCCAAAATTTGAACTCCACAAGTGGGAAATGGACGACAACAGTGCGTATAATGGGAGCACCGATGGCAGGGCACCTCACACAAGATAAATTCGCACCAGTGCTTGAGAGTTCTGGAGCATTGAAGAAGTGAAATTGCGGATTTTTTGGCTGGTAATTTTTTTTATTTAACCCTGTTTCGGTCCGCAGGTTTTTGAGATGCACCGGGAAGTGCACAGGTTTTTAAGATTCACCAGGCCTGTTTTTACGTAGCACACCGGTGCGTATAGTAATTAGATACATCAGGCGGGTTTCTACGGAGAGCATAGTGTGTCAATGTGCCAATTTTTATTACACACATGTGTGTTATGGATTAAATGCACTGGTGTGGTTTATGATGAGAAACACATGTATAAATTATACAACATATATGTATATCATGGATTCAATCCAATCTAACAATGTACTAAATCTGGATACTGAATCACTTCTACAAATCAATTGCCGGATTAAAAACACAATCGCCAATCACATGTAGCAAAGAAGAATCAATTAAACCACAACACATATAATTTCCCAGTGAAAGTTTGCTGCTCAAAAGCCCACTATGTTCTATTGTATATTCAACATGGATACATGAAACAATTACATACAACTCTTCTCACAAGTTCCCCTCATGTACTCAACTAATTGTCTCACATTGTCTTGGACAAAACTGACCAATACTTAGCCAATTCTCAGCCTCTAAACAACCTACCTGCCTTGCGCAATTCATGTGGAATGCAATCCCTATTCTTTAGGAATTTTGGCATTCCTTAACTGCTCAAGGATCATGGGAAATCCAATGGGTGTTTGGTTACATGGGTACAACCCAATAATCCTACAACTAATAATCAACATCTCTTTCACCTAGATCTCAACTGGGTCTCCACTGGAAGTGACATACATGCAGCTAATAATAGTAAATCCTCATTTTCATGTGAGATCATTGATTTTGAATTAAATAATATTTAATTCACTTGATCTCTCACTAGTGTATCAAACAGTTACAACTAACACAACTGACTTTAACTCACTTAACTGAGTTAAACTAATTACAACCTGCATTAACGAATGCACCACTACACTTTGAACTCTCTTACAACTAGAATTACTATGCATGCCTCACCAACTACCCTCAACTCGAAATTCATAAGTTAAATGAGTTTATCACACTCAATTAACTATTACAAGTTATTTTGAGATTATATTATATTTTATTGTCCATATTAATTAAGGGATAACTAAAATAGACATGCACCAAATTTAGCCCACGCCAGTGTAGGTGCTGCTAAGACCTGTGTTCCCACACTAGTGTAGGTGCTTCTTGGATCTCCTAGTTCCACACTAATGTACATGATGCAATTTATTTTTGGACTTCAATAATCCCTCTCAATAAGAAAGGGATTATCCTTTACCCTGATCCTATCTATATGGTATTCAAATTTTCTCCTGGTGAGCACCTTCATCAAAATATCTACATCCTGATCTTCCGTGGGAATGTACTGAAGTAACATTATGCGCATCTGCACACAGTATCTGAGATGGTGGTACCATATTTCTATGTGATTGGATCTATCATGAAACACACGATTAACTGAGATTTTGATGCAACTTTGGTTATCACAATGTATCACTATCGGATCCATCTGAGAACCAAAAAAACCAACCAGAACCTTTCTCATCCAGATGGCCTCACATGCAACTTGAATTGCTACAATGTACTTTGCCTCCATTGAACTAAGTGCCACAAAGCGCTGCTTCCTATTGTACCAAGAAACTATTGTCAATCCTATGTTGAAGATCCCTCCTGATGTTCTCTTTCTATCTAATGGACT
Source organism: Pinus albicaulis (assembly GCA_034641835.2). NCBI lineage: Eukaryota > Viridiplantae > Streptophyta > Pinopsida > Pinales > Pinaceae > Pinus > Pinus albicaulis. The sequence continues at coordinate 724,901,328 of CM076581.1, forward strand.
TCCTGCCCAATCTGCATCGTTAAGCCTTGAAGCTTCACTCCCTCTGTCCATCTGTACCATAATCCATACGCTGATGTGCCCCTTAGGTATCTCAATACATGCTTCCCCACCTTCCAAAAGAGCTTGGTAGGCTTAACCATAGCTTGACTCAGTTGGTTAACTGTGTAGCAAATGTCTGGTCTGATGTTCACTAAGTACATCAGTGAACCAAATAACTACCTGTAGACGGTAGCATACACTACCTCTCCTAAAGTAGCATCCTCTTTCCTCCAATTTCCTTGAAGAGGAGTGTCCATGGGTTTGCAACTCTCCATGTGAAACTTACCCAGTATCTCTTTGGCATACTTTCCTTAAGAAATAAAAAGTTCACTATCCCGCTGCCATATTTCCAAATGAAGGAAATAATGAAGGAGTCCCATATCCTTCATTTCAAACTCCCTTACAAGATCCCCCTTGCATGAGTGTATCAGCTCCTCTTCACCATTCAAAATTAGATCATCAACATAAAGTACAATAATCAACAGCTTACCCTCAACCACAATCTGGTACACGTTAGGGGAATTTTTAGGTCTAAAATGGGTCTCCTAAGAAAAATGTACAACCAAAATAAAATTTATAAGAACCAATAGGATTCAAGATGATGATATCAACCATGGGGGATGATTCACCATCTTTTAAGTAAAAGGATAAAAATATTAAAAAATAATAAAATAATAAAACTACTTTTTCAACTCATATTTTCAACTTATCTCCCAAATTTTTTACTCAAATTTTGAGTGGGGTTACTCGTTGGATGCAAAATTTAATTCCTCATCCAAGGAGTACCCATGTTGCATACTTTTGATGGACCCTGCTACACGAAAAATGATAAATACATGAAAAACATGATTGCAATCATGTTTTTCATGTATTTTTTATTTTTCATGTATAAGGATCCATCGAAATTATGCAACATGGGTACTCCTTGGATGAGGAATTAAAATTTTCATCCAACGAGTACTCCCGTTCGAAATTTGAGTAAAACCTTTGGGAGATAAGTTGAAAATAAGAGTTGAAAAAGTAATTTTTTCTTTTTTCCATCTAAAATTTGGTGACGTAATCAAATCTTATTTTATTATTTCCACTATTATTTTATAATTTCCTTAGGAGGTCCATTTTAGACCTCAAAATTCCTCTAATGGGTTTGCATCAGCTTCACTTTTGGGGAAGCCCAGTCTTGTGAAATAGTTGTCAATTTGAGTGTACCAAGCACGAGGTGATTACTTCAGCCCATACAGTGCTCTCTTGAGTCGACACACATGCGACTTACCGTCAAAGATATCGAAACATTCTGGCTGCTATATGTACACCTCTTCCTCAATAACTCCATTGAGAAATGAAATTTTCACATCCATCTGATGAATGTGCCACCCCATCTGCGCTGAGAGTGAAAGGATGGATCTAATGGAAGAGTACCTTGCAACTGGTGAAAAAGTATCATCATAGTCGATCCCCTCAATCTGTGAGAATCCCCGAGCCATAAATTTGGGCTTGTATTTCTCCACACTCCCATCGGTAGCTTGCTTTACCCTGTAGATCCATCTATATCCCACCACTGATTTGCCGACCGGCCTTGGGAAAATCTCCCATGCACTGTTATTAACAATGGGGTCATACTCCTCCACCATTTCATCAACCCAAATTGGTTATTGTACTGCCTCCTGAAAGGAATATGGTTATGTCATAATATATTTTCTCATAAGAGCCATGTATCCAGTAAACCTGTCTAGAGACTGCCTTTTTATGCACTGTGAAGTAGGGGCTCCTACATTCTCTGCAACATCAAGTCTCAATCTATCAGCTTCTGTGGTGCGCATTCTACCAATTCTGATGGGTGGCTCTGCATGAGTGTTTTATGCCACTCCATGATCCTCCACATGTGGTTTCTCCACATCTTGAGGCCCATCCTTAGGAATGAAGAGTTCCTCCTCATGCAAATCCAGCTCGCTCTCAAGGGACAATTGCATGGCTTTCTCCTCATCAAATTTTATATCTCGTCACACAACAATCATTTTTTTATTTGGAAAATACACCCGATAGTTGTGGGGAGTATCAGTGTATCCCACAAGAATCCCAATCTCAACTATTGGTTCCAGCTTCTTCCTGGCGTCTTTGGTCACACGCACATAAACATATGAGCCAAAAATATTAAAATGTGAAACATTAGGTTTCTTACCAGTAAAAGCATATTTTGGTGTACTCATGCCAAGTATCCTTTGAGGACAATGGTTCTACATGAATACCACTGTGTTTCATGCCTCCACCCACAGATGCATCGGTAGGCCCTGATCATGCAACATCGCTCTTGCTACACCCACAGTCATTCTGTTATTTCTTTTGGTGACCCCATTTTGTTGTGGGTTATGAGGCACTACCAGTTCTCTCTGAATTCCTCCTTTGCTGTAGAAGTTCTTGAATTCATTGGAGATTTACTCACCACCATTGTTGCTCCTAAGAGCCTTCACTTTCTTCCCCGTGTCTTTCTCCACTAGTTTTTTGAACTCAAGAAACTTTGAGAATGCCTAATATTTCTTCTGCATGAAGTAGATCCAACAATTCTGAGAAAATTCCTCAACAAATATCACATAGTACTTATGCTTTGTTGTCGAAGCAACAGAGAATGGTCTAGACACATCTTTGTTAACTCTCTCAAGGGTCCCCGAGGCTCGATTTTATTTCTCATGAAAGGTGGACTTTACATATTTTCCCATAGTACAACCCTTGCATGTGTCTGAATGTGAAAGTGTACCCTTGGGAAGACCAATAGAAATCCGTTGCATGACTTTTAAGGCTCCGTGGTGAAGATGGCCCAATCTCCTGTGTCATAGCTCACCCTTGTCCCAGCTCACCACTTTATCTGCCTCACCCATCAATGCTACACAACCATCTACATATAGTTTATAGAGATTATTAACTCAAATCCCTATCTTATTGGCTTGTCCTATTATTTTGTGTTGCAGGAAAGATTTTCCTTCATTGAAAACAACATCACAACCTCTATCCTCTAATATTGCAATTGATACCAAATTTTTCTTCAAGCATGGTACATGCATTATATCTTCTAATTGAAAGGGTTTACCTGACTGTCTCTGGAAGGTAATGGTACCAATCCCGGTAGCACTGTACCACCCGTCATCACCCATTTCAATATGCATCTGGAGGTCCTTCTCCTCCAAGCTACTGAAAATTTCCTTGTCTCCTGTCATGTGAAAGGATGCACCACTATCCAAATACCACATCGATCCCGTTTCACTTGAAACCATTCATGCAGTGAGCAAGAAGTCAAGCTCAAATTGGGAGGCCAAAGCCTCACCAACTATAGATCCTGAAGCCTTCTTATTCTTTTTATTTTGTGGACAGTTAGTAGCATAATGCCCATGCTCGTGGGAGTGAAAACAATTCACTCTCAACATGTCGCGCTTCTTGCCATCTTTGGGCTTGGATTTGGAATGGAACTTCTTTCCTCTCCCCTTCTTTGCCTTGGCATCCAAAGCACAATATTCTTCATCTTCATTCTTAGATGAAGATCCATCTCCGGTATTCCGTCCGAACTCCTTCTGCACCAAATCCAACGACAATCGTTCCCAATCTGGCAGCTTTTCCCTTCCATTGACAGAGTCTTGATAACTATGCCAACTCTTGGGAAGTCCTAGGAGAGCTAGACTCACCAAATCATCATCAGAGATAGTATTGCCAATGCTTCCCATATCATCCTGACATTGGACAACTATGTTAAATGTTTTGGCATGGGGTCGCCTTTCTCCATCTTGATATTCTCAAGTTTATCTTTCAGTGCCAATTTCCTATGGTCACTTCTGCTCTAAAATAAATATGTCAAAGCCTTCCACATTACATATGGTGTGGCTTTACCATGGAGACTTGAGACAATGTGGTATCATACTCCCTCCAGTAAGATCCTCCTCGCTTTTGCCACTTACTTTTTCCATGCATCAAGATTTGCAGCATCTGCCACAGCGGGTTTAGGAACATCATTATGAATGAATTCCTTCAAGCCATTGTCTTCAAGTACTGCCTCCATCCTAACCTTCCAAGAAATATAGTTAGTGCTTCCCTCGAGTGCATATTCCAATCTCAAGCCATTGAAATCCATTTCGATCCTAAATCAACTGTAGCACCAAGAAAGTCTTCTGCAAATTTGAATTATATTAAGTCACAAACTCAACTCCTCCTTCACTATTGTGATTTCCTGTGCTCTTATACCATGTAGAAATTATACAACATATATGTATATCATGGATCCAATCTAATCTAACAATGTACTAAAGCTAGATATTGAATCACTTCTACAAATCAATTTCGGAATTAAAAACACAATCGGGAATCACATGAAGCAAAGAATAATCAATAAAGCCAAAACATAGATAATTTCTCGGGGAAAGATTGCTGCTCAAAACCCCACTATCTTGTATTGTATATTCAACATGGATACATGAAACAATTACATACAAATCTTCTCACAAGACCCCTCCCGTACTCAGCTAATTGTCTCACATTATCCTGGACAAAACTGACCAACACTTAGCCAATTCTCAGCCTCTAAACAGCCTGCCTTGCTTGCTCAATTCATGTGGAATGCAATCCCCATTCTTTAGGAATTTTGGCCTTCCTTGAATGCTCAAGGATCGTGGGAAATCCAATGGGTGTTTGGTTGCATGGGTGCAACCCAATAATCCTACAATTGATAGTCAACATCCATTTCACCTAGATCTCAACAGGGTCTCCACTGGAACTGACATGTATGCATCTAATAATAGTAAATCTGCAGTTTGATGTGAGATCACTGATTGTGAATTAAATAATATTTAACTCACCTGATCTCTCACTGGTGTATCAAATAGTTACACCTAGAAAAACTGACTTTAACTCACTTAACTGAGTTTAATTGATTACAACCTTCATTAAATAATGCACCATTTCACTTCAAACTCTGTTACAACTAGAATTACTTTGCATGCCTCACCAACTACCCTCAACTCGAAATTCATGAGTTAACTTATTTGATCACACTCAGTTAACAATTACAAGTTATTTTGAGATTAGATTACATTTTATTGTCCATCTTAATTAAGGGATAACTAAAATATAAATGCACCAAATTTAGCTCACACCAGTGTAGGTGCTGCTAAGACCTGTGGTCTCACACTAGTGTAGGTGCTGTTTGGACCTCCTGGTCCCACACTAGTGTAGGTGCTGCAATTTCTTGTTGGACTTCAACAAAGCACCAGAAAAAAAAATCCGCAAAAAACTCCACCCGCCAACCTCCTCTAGAGACCTCTGCTACAAACAGATATATGGGCTATTTTTATAAGGAGTTCCTAAAAAACATCCGCTAGAGGGTCTTTTCATTGTAGTGAATCCTCTCATTCATATTTCTTCTTTTGTAGTGCCTCTTTAAGGCCCCTAGTTCTTGGTCCTTTTCTAGTGGTCTAGGCATAATCCTCACTGATAACTACTCCTTTGCCTTTAACATCTTTCTTAGTAGCCTTAAACAGGAAATTTTCCAAGAGTATTTTCTTTTCCTTTAACTATTTGTTCTCTTTCTCAAGGAGGGAGATAACAAACTTGGACCTTGAGAAATTGTCTTTTAGCTCTCTGATTTTTGGCATTTTTTTCTTTGATGACTAGGTTTAGGGTTTCATGTTCATCTTGGGACTCTAAGTCCACCATCTCAATGTCATGGTGAAAGGCTTCTTTCTCTTGGATAAATGTCTAATGCTGCTTATAATATCCCTTCTTTGTATATGTAGAAGGCAAGGCCACTTTCACAATTTGTGGAGAAAACACTTGCCTATTTCCTCTTTGATAAGTTCTGACCTCTTTGTCCTTTTTTCTCTTCTTAAATGCAACCTTGCGAGATGACCCAACCTTTGTTTTTGTAACTGGTGTTAATGGTGGAATAGGTCTAGCAGGTTGGTTGGATGGAGATGTGAAGACCTCTTAAAAGTTTTCCATGCAATGTTGAGCTGTTTGAGATGGTGAAGAAAAATGATTTTGATAAGTGAGAGATGGAAAAGACTGTTCATTTGGAGCTCATATTCTATGTGTTGTACCTTGTAGGCCATCCTGTCAATTCTCCTGTACAAATAATAGGGAATGTTGAGAAGATTTACCCTAGTGAAATGCATGAGTAACTTGATGTGGTAGTTTTATAGCCTGGAGAATCTTCCCTCGCAAGTGAAATAGTTCATTATTATTTTCATCATGGGAGCAAACCTATCAAGTAGTTGACTAAAAGGGAATATTTTCTTGATGTTGTCTTTGTATGGTGCTTTGAGGTAGGGTTGATAAAGTTGGGCATCAAATTCCTGAGTTTGAACTACTTTTCACCTACATTATGTATCCCTATTACTACTGTAATAATATCTGTTCAAATGGTGAATTTCACCCTTGCAATGATGACTTGTTCTTTCTGGAGGTTTGTGATGAAGATTCTAGTCAAATCTGGATGGCTTTGCACTCCTTGGACCATTTCAAAAAACTCATCACAACCCACATGTTGGAATAATTTGATTGCTAGGGGTGATGACTTCAACTCCATGGTGTCTGATGGCTCAAACCTTGAGACTCTCCCTCATTTTTTGTAGGTCTTTCTCTCTTCCTCCATAGTGTTTAGTTTGCTAGAAACCCTAGTGGAGAGGAGAAAGGAAAAGGGAATGGGATGATGGGGTTAGGGAGTTGGGATAGGTGTGGGAAAATTTAGGGAAGGGTGTAGGGGATTTAGGGACCTTAGGGAGATGGAGGGGAGTTAAAATAAAAAGGGAAATGGGCTTGGAAATTTAATTACAGGGGTATAGTTTATCTTCCTAGAAAAGCGTAGCATAGGGGTAGGGTTTTAGGAATAGGATTTAAGAAATTAAATTGGGGTAGGAATTATGGTCTTAGGGATTAGTTTATATGTAAATTAGTTATGTTAATGATCCTAAGGTTTGTAGGCTAGTAAAACAATGTACACCATAAAGCGCAGTGCTTTTGAGAAAAGTGCAACGATGGAGGGATGAATTATTTCTTAACCATAATCATGAAAGAACTAATGAAAGGTGGGGTTAAATGGCTACAATTACTCATTTGAAACCATGTGAAGACTGTAGAAGATTTGAAGAAACCCTTTTCAATCTCTCTTGACCTCCAATGCACAAAACTCAGCTTCATTGGACAAAGCGCAACGTTCTCCAGAAAAGTGCAACGTCTTAACGAAAAGCGCAGCGTTGCACCAGAAATTCAATTCCTTGAAGTCAAAATTTGGTTTTTGAATTTGGAAAGTTGGGAGCTCGATGCTGAAGAGTAAGAAGGAATTTATTTTTGTCCTTTAGGGCCTTTTAAACTTGGATTAAAATCATTAAATGATCATGGACCCACATTTTCCTTTTCAAAATTAACCTTTCATTTTCTTTTTTTTAAACCTTGAAACTTGATTATTTGAACTTTGAAATTTTGGTGGCTTTGGAACATTGAAATTATTCCTGGAACATTGAACATTTACTGGTGGAACTTGATCATTTTAAGCTACTTGGAGCTCTGAAGTACTTATTACAAATTAACATAAAATTACATTTTTTTTTTGAAATCAAATTTATTGATGAAATTACTTTATTGTCACTCCTCCACTTGTTGGAATTTATGCATGGAATGATGATTTCATGACCTTGGAACCCTAAATACCTAATGGAGAATCTGGATTAAATGAAACCATGATAAAGTTGACAATAATGATGATGACAACTTTGAATGATGATACACCCAGGTGAGTGATGACATGGACCAGAAATTTAAAAAATTTGGAAGGAGTCGAAATATTCCTAGACGTAATACACAGTGACCAAATTTTTACTTGAAAACCTAATGAAATGACAAAAAAATGAAAATGATACCCTAACAAGAAATTATAAGAGCCCATTGATCACTGGTGACAAAATGTAAAGACTGAAACTAACAAACTCTCCAGGTGAATGATGCACAACTTGTTAATGTCTAAATATTTTTCACCATCAACAATCATATCTAGACATATATCGTTCTCCCAGGGAATATTTCACCTTTTCTCCTCGAGAATGATGCCAAAATGTTATCACTTAGAATTTTTCCCTTGTATGTGAAAGGAAATCTATGAGGTGGCATTTAAACCAAACTTGTAGGTTGAAGGCTAGCCCCTCCAACCCAGAGAGGGTTCTCTCTTGATCACAATCATAAGACTACTAGCTTTAGTTATTATTTGTTAGGGTGGTTGGTAGGGTTGAGAAGACTTCCATTGGGCATGGAGTCATAAATGAAACATTAATATAAAACCTCAAGACTGTAGAACTTAAACATGTAGAAATCAAAGGAAGGGTATATAACATCCCCTGAGACATTATGTTATTGCAGAATGGAAGTTGAAAAAGAAATGACAGCCCACTGAGGAAGAGCACCGGCTAGGTGAATTTTGCACTCAAATTTACTTGGGAAATATGACATCTAAAAGCATGATAAGGGGCATTGAAAGATGAATTCTTGAAGCATCTATTTCATTTAGATATATGATAAGAGAACATTAAATGATAACAAATAGGGAAAAACATTCACTAAGAAAACTAGTTGTGGATTTCTATAACAAGAATAGCTGGCACAATGTCTTAATCACACTGCTAGAAAATTTTATTTATGAGAATCAGGACTGAGTACAAAGCACAGGGGTCTCTCCCAAGATCCAAATCCCAACCCTTGGTCTATTTTATGAACAAATTTATATAAAAATTTAATACAACTGAAACCACAACTTTTTGGGAAACTTTAACTACAAAATATCTAAAATATATAAAAAAAATTATCAAGATCCAAAATAAATGGATCTAGAAAACTACTCATCTATATTTAGTCTACTGTTTGAAATTATCAAGGAGATGGTAAGATCTGATCTCGAGTCAAATTGATGAGTTGGCTCATCAAAAATTGTCTATGAACTTTTTTGGCGAATTCCTGAAAAATAGGGTCCAAATATGTCTTTGTATCTCCCAAACTGTGATATATGTGTAAAACATGAAAGAGGTTTTTATAAATGATCTTGTTCTTTAAAAAAAACTCATTCATATTTGAAAAATGCATTTACATGTTCTTGAAAAATGCACCCAAAGTTAATGACTAAAACATGAAATCATTTAAAATTTAAAAATGGAAAAATTGGTTGTAAATATTCCTATGAATCTTGCAAAGCATAAAACCTATGTGAAAATTGAGAGAGGTTTTTGTTAATGGGTTTGTTTCTGAATATTAAAAATAAAAATAAAATAAATATTGTTTCCAAATGTTCAGAAACCTCTCTTGAATTTACTATATTTTATAGGAAAAACAAAGTATCATGCTAATAGTTAATTTGCCAGCGCTCACTTGTCCTGGTACTCGGTTCTTCTCTAATGTGTGACTCGTTCGTGGTTTGATCTTGAAATTTAAAATTTAAATTTTAAATTGGCATTGATAATATAACTATCGGTGCCTTTATTCCACAACTTTAAATTGGTGCTAATAATCCAACTTCCAATGCCTTTATTCAACATTTCCAAGTTTGCGCTAATAGTCCAACTACCAGCGCCCTAAAAATTTTTGAATAATAAAACAAAAAATGTTAAATTTATAAACATAATAATATTAAGGTAAATTGAGGATAACAGGTGGTGCATGATTTTTCCTATGGTGGTTTTAGGTCTATAATGGGTCGATGCGATGAAGGGATGGAAGTAGAAGGAATAATTATCTTGGTGGTTGTGGTTGGGAGCTATAGATAGGGTTGGAGTTTTTGTACGATTTTGGGAGGGTGGTGGTTATTTTGGTGGGTTTACCCTACATTGAGTGGTTGGTGGGTCAACCCTACAACTAATGGTTGGCAGTCGACTGCTTCTGAAATACTTTGCGAACAATAATGTGGTGTATGGGAATGAAGTGGTTGTAGGTTGTTTGAGTGGTATACCAGTGTGCTAGCACCTGGGTGCTCTTGGGCGTGGGGGGAACTCATTAGTTCTGGTAGTTTGGGAATGGGCCAGATGTTGTGGTGTGGGCCTCACAAGGTTTACAATAGGGGTACTATGCATTGTTAATGTGGTCGGGCTCAGAGAGGGACAGACCCCATGGTCATGGGTTGGTGCATAATGTGGATCAACAAGATGAAGGGGAGGAGATAGAGAAACATATTTCCATATTCCCCTGACATGTCAACTTGCCTTTGTATTTTCGACTTGCTCGAAGCTCAAATTTGTCGGGTTATAGCTACAGTAGAACAAATGGTTAGGGATGGACACGATGACTGCAACGAGATCACTTGTTCCATGAATGATCCCTAGCATAATCAATGACATATGATGGATATACTAGTCTCCCTTTGTAAAGGTCAGAAGAGACTTCAGGAGTGGGTCGACAATTTTGAAGGCAGAATAGTACACATGGACGCTCATGTATATGAGGCGTTTCTCCAACCTAGGGGAAATTACCTCGATAACCTAGCTCCAAGTAATATGGGTCTTAAATATGAAGGTGGGATGGATTTTGTTTATCAGGTAGTTTTTTTCCACTTGGGCAATCAGTCTTTGGTTTTCTAGTTTCCTCCTGTTAATGTATGTGTCTTTTTTTTATACCAAATGGCTAATAAATATGGTAGGAGTAAGGAAAATGGTGTTTGGAAGCTATGCTCTTCATGATGTAAATATTTCATGGATTAATAAGAAATTTTGACTTACAAAAAACAAAGTTCAAAATTAATAAATATTGTTAGTTTTCAAAATTTTATTAGTCAAATTAAATAAATTTATTCATAAACAACTACAACGGGATAAACTCATCAATAATTATGTGAAAATTTATTCAAACCACAATTTTTATTTAATATATATTAAAAGTTGTTAAACACTTTAAAAAAAATATGGATTCATTGAATTATTATATAATTATTTTAAAAATAAAAAACCACTTATTTATATTTCCTAAGTATTTATTGTTTATTTATATTACCTAAGTATTTATTGTTTACTATAAATTTTGGTTTAAGTGCATGAAAATTAAATGAATATTAAAAAAATATTTACAGTAAAAGAATTATATAATTTTACTTAATATCTATTTGAAATCAGTAAAAAATTATTAATAATAAATTGAAATGATTATCAATTCAAATAACTATGTAAATAAATAAACTCCATTTTTATTTTTTATTTTTTTTTAAATGAATATATTCAACATATATGTCATATATATATCTGACAAAAACAACTACCTTTTAAAATATATCTATCAATACTTTACACAAAAAATGTAAAACCTTCTAGACAACTTTCTTAACAAAAACATTATCACTACAATAAGACATTATTATTTTCCTTGGGTAGGATTGGATTCTCCACCACGATAATGAAAAATTACAATAACAAAATACCTATTTACTAATCATAAAACCTAAATTGACTATATTCTAAACCTTAATACTAACTTGAATTCAATATTTTTACTTTAATTTTGCTATATTTAAACTAAGTTACAGGTATTAGTTACTATGTAGCACTTGTTATTTTCTTATGCCAAATTATATTCATAATTCAATTTCACTATGCTTCAAGAAATTTGAAAACCACATTAATGCTATTTTCTCGACATTAGGATCTTCACAAAGACTTACTTTTTATTCTTATTAGTCCCTACCTAAGCAAGACTCTAGCAATCGATTTGTTTGCCATGACCACTATTAGTTTTTCACTGACCATGACAAGTTATAATGTTTAACTTTATAAATAATTAACACATTTTTTATTTTAATTAAAAAAAAAATTGTTAGTATTTCATTGGCTTAATAATTTGTATATCTTATTTCAGGGTTTCTGACATGTGTACCATGTTGCCCATGAAATTTTCTCAACCTGATAACTCGCTAGTTTTCATGGAGAGTACCAATTTTGATGAGCTTTTTAATCTAATAAAAAAATTGATAAAATTTAATACATATATGAGTGTATATTATTAACTTGACAATTATAACGTTCCAGAGTTTTGAAGCCAATTATAACAAGAGGTCATTATTTTGTCAATGTAACTAAAAGTATATTTATTTAATGTCATTCATGAGGCCAAGGGCTTTAATCGACACTCTGTGATCCATATTGGATCATTATATTATTTTCCATCTCGCTGCATTTGGAGTGGAAAAAGTGGAGAAATCAACTCATGGGACTGTTTTTACCGGCGGGACCTAGTTTGGAAAAATGAGGTTTGAAACCTTTCAGGAGCATTTTGAGGCTTCAAACAACGTTTTTTGGGGGTACAATTTTTCCACTTAGAGAATCATATTTTCATGATATTCTAGACATAGGCAAGAATCGCGTCAATCGGAGTTCGTATGCAAAACTTATACCACTCAGAAGTTGACCTTCCTGTTTTCACACCTACAGCTTGGGAGGATGTCAAGTCATCCCCCATTATTCATGGAAAAGGGGCTATACAAGTGTGTTTGATTTAAAATACTCTAGAAGAAACTATTTTTTAACTCTAGTTAAGAGTTGATGTAGTCAAAAGTAACCACTAGTAGGCTATTGGGTTGTGTTATAACCGGGCCACTAGGAGGAAAAGTCATTCTATTCTTTCGATATAATTTTGTTCCATAGAAGAGAAAAGATAGCCAGGATAGATAGGAGTTAGATCACACATAGATGATATATGCACTATAGCATCCCATGGGCCACGGGCATTACTTCTTTGTACCTGCAGCCATATTTTGAAATAGAGAAAGAGAGCGAACAACCTCACCTTCCAACTGGGTTTTCTCCTGAAAGGGTTTCCCAGAGAGAATATCTTGTGTCTTATGTGTGTCAGAGTTTATTTTTTCGTTCTCTAATTTTCTACATAATTTATATTTTTATGCATGCACTAATTACAGTTAAATCTACAGATATTAAAGTTTAATAAAACTGTAATAGTGTAGAATATTATATTTTTAATATAATATTATCATATATGTTGTGAGGAACTATCCAGTGGAATATCCACGACGGTTTATGGATTATTTGGTATCAGAGAAGTTTTCTGTGGGTATTTTGTGGAGATTGTAGGGATCTAGATCAGTGGGGTTGAAAATCATAAAACCCTAATCATAGTTGATGAATCTGTAAATGAAAATCGTGATCCTCCAGAGGCAAGGTTTTCGCGGCTCGAACAACTAGTCGCAGATATAAACCACAATGTAAAACTCCTCATGGCATCCCTAAGAAATAATATGAGGTTATTTGGAGAATATGGGGGTTTGAATGCAAAGGAAAAATCAAAACGGGGAACAGAAGATCAGGGAGAGACGAAGAACCAACCGAAGAAAGAGCCCGAAAAATATCAACCTAGTTTGAGTGTCATGAATCAATCACATCCCTTGTTTAAAATGGAAGAAAAATCCAATGTCAAGCCATAACACAGTGAGATAGACGCTCTGAAGTTGAACCACTAGTTATAACAATTGGAATTTTATTTCAGTGTCCATCAGATCGAGGAAAGGAAAAATATCTCATTTTCACGGTTTGAATTGGAGGGCCATGCACTGACTTAGTGGGATAGCCACACGGAAACCTTGAGGTTGGAGGCAGAACCTCTCGTGACTAAGTGGGAGGATTTCGAAACCCTCATTAATTCACATTTTTATCCCATTGGGTACGTGGAGGACCAATGGATCCAATGGAATTACTTCAGGCAAAATTCAGGCCAAAGTGTGTAGGAGTACACCAAATAATTCAGAAATATGGTTATAATGTTGGGTATCTATCGAAAGAACCCATATGTACTCCTCAAGTATTTGGGGAGTCTGCAATGCCATCTGTGTGAGAAAGTGATGTTATTCAAGTCCAAATTGCCAGATGAGGCATGTGTATAGGCATAGTACCTGGAGAAAATAGGCCTGAAAAGAGCGCAATCAAGTGGATCGAAGAAGATGAAGAACCAAGATGCTTCTAAGGAGGGGAAGAAGAAGAAAAATGGGGGAAAATATAAGAATAGAAAAACCACAGCACACCAATGCAAACATCCTAGCAACCACTGCAAAATTCATGGCCATAGGAGAAGTGTTGGAAGTTGCATCCATAGCTTAACCCGAAGAACAAGAAGAAAGATAACAAGAAGAAGAATCTCATGACCATTGATTTGAGCAACCAAGTTGAAAGCAGCTCGGATGTGGATCGAGAAGATCATATAGAAGGAGGTGAATCTAAGTATCCTTCAACAACAAGAACATAAAGAAATTACCGAACTCTTACATATAAAGATACAAGTCAAGAATGTTGGCTCCCTGTAATTTGTAATATTGGTAAGAACAAGTAGCAGGGAACCACATCAAACCACTTTGGAGTCTAGGACCTAGCCTTCCTGGGCTCAAAGAGGGCTATCTCTGTGTTTATTCTTAACTTTTTTGGCTTTATGATTGTATACTTCTGATTTTAGGCGAGTTATGAAGTTTGGGGTTGTTTTTTTTTATTGTTCGTTTGGTTGTATAGATAGAGTGTGGGAAGCTTAATCCATTGGGCTATGGATTCATAAAAGGATTAAATTGTACATTAAATTTTCAAGGGTTTTGACAGGTCAAGATAAATATATCAAATGGATCTCTGTGGCAAGATGAATATGAAATTATAATGAGTTCAGTAAAGCTAAAGAGTAGACAGTCTCTGAATTCTTTAACTATACTTAAACATAAAAGCAGAGCAGACAGACTCTGAATTCTGGATTCAACTCCTTAGAGGAAAACATGTAAGACAACAGTTCAATAGAGGTAAAGAGAAGTTAAGAATTCTTTAACTCAACATCATAAGAGAGACCTCAACATAACAGTTTAAGAGAAACTAAAGAGCAGACAATCTTTGAATTCTTTAGTTAAGATTCAAGAGAGAAACCTTAAGATAACAACCAGGTGAAACTAAAGAGAAGACAATCTCTGAATTATTTAGCTATACTTTGTAGATGAAAAATTTGAGATAAAAGTAACAGACAAAATTAAGGTGCTCATGCAGCATATCTTAATCTAAAATTTTTGTTTACGCTATCAGGGAGATTGATGTACAGTATGGAAAACAAAAGGAGAAATATTAACAAAAGAGGGATAACATCACCATTAACATAGCTCAAGGATCCTGTGAAAGTGCTTGTATTATTGATGTCCAACTCAAAACAGTTATAGTGCTCCAGTGCAATGATATTTGCAACTTAGAGTCTAAGCCAAAATCCAACCTAACAACCAACAATGATAATGAAAAATACATGTAGTATTTAACTGCAACTGAGGAGGTTTCCCTAATCTAGGGTGACAGATCTGCATTTACTACAGAGTAAATGAATTTTTTGACAATTGAGACCATACAAGGTCCAAGCCAAAAATATCGCTGACAGACCTACTGTAACAATAACTTTCGAATTAACTGTTGAGCTAACTTTAAAATATCTTTGACTAATATGCCTTCAAAATTAACTTTTACAATAACTTCTAAACTGTTGCTAAAATATCTCTGACTGTTATATTAACTATAGTCGATTTTATTAAACCAAAATTAAATTGTAGGTGGCTAACATTTGGCTTTTTCTTCCTTCGTTGATTTGTTTCTCTGATTTTTCTTTATCTGTATTTTCTTTCTTTATCTCATTGTTTGATCCGCTTCCTTATCTTTTTTCACCTTTTCCTGTTGAAAACTTTGTTTACCCTCTTTACCTTTCACTTTCTTTTCCTTAGTTTTGTTTTTGTTTATCCTTGCGCTCCTAATCCTTTGATGAATAGGGCTTCTAAATCGTCATCCAGAGAGCCCGGTTTGAACAATTCTTGGAATTTAGAAATGAAATTTGATTATTGCATTTTCTGGTACGTACATCACCTGCAAAATTAAAAAAATTATTAATGAAAAATGAAGCTTCGCAGGGAGGCAATATGGCTTTGAAAGAATTTTGGAAATATGCGTAAGGAGTCTGGATAATTGAGGTTTTTTAGTGCATGCGTTTAGCTGTGGCCTTCCAATTCCTTTAGAAATGTGTAGGGTTTATCACAAAGATTCGAGAATTTACCGTGACAGCACAGGGTTTAAAAATATGTCAAAGGGTTCAATGGTTTCATTTGTAGACGGGGAGACAGTTTTATGGTTTTATGTAACATCCAAAAAGTGGTTAGGTGGTAATTTTTGTAGGGATGTGATGAAACGAAGAGGAGACACGTGGCAGAGGGGAGGGGTTGCGAAACTGCCCATTTTGGAACCCTTCGAGGTTTGAAACATCAGACTTTTGGGGGTGTTTGAATGATCAAGGGCTGTCGGATTGGATGAAGCAGATCGAACGGTGGTCGGGCGATGGTTTGATCGTGGGTAGGCTTGGAAGGTGGGGCTGGGATTTAAGTGAGGTGTCAGGTTAAATATAATGCAGGGCCTGGGGTTATATGAAAGCAGAGAGATAAGGGTTTAGAGCGGGGGTTTAAACACATAAGGGGTTGGGTGTTTTAAAATAAATAGGGTTTATTTTAAATTGTGGGACCCGGGATAAAATGCAGCGAGGGAGGGGTATAAGATAGATGGGAAAAATAGTATATGGTAGGGGAATAGGAAAATTTTTGGAGGGGTGGGGTTTTTAAAATATATCAAGAATAGATTTGTATAGTGGGGCCTGATAGATTAAAATTTACTTAAAAACAATATAAAAATGGGTTTTGACATTTTTTTAAATGAAATAAGGGGAATGAGTGGAGGGGAAGGGAAATTTTAGTGAAGGAAATGGGGATTTAGCATGGGGAAAAAGGGTGTTATAGATGGGGGGAGAAGGCTAAAAATGAGGGGATTGAGGTTAAACATGGGATTTCAGATCATGAGAATGTTAGAAAGGAAAAATGAAAGGTAATGGAGAGTTTAGATGGAAAATAATGAAGGCGGTGAGATTTCTAAAAATAAATGATAGTCAAGGAATATTGTTTTCAGCAGAATGTAAGAAATAAATAGTCATCTTGTGATACTATAGAAATATAGGAGACTAACAAATAAGACAAAGATTAATGCTCTGTTTGACTCAGGATCACATCCGAATCTCATTGCAGCAGATTTGGTCAAGAAGTTGGCATTGGAAGTTCGTGATCATAGAAACCCATACCCATTGGGATGTTTAAATAAGGATGTTGAGCTGAAGGTAACCATAAACAGTGTAGAATTAGATTTCTGTCAGTGTAGATTTTATTGATGAAGTAGATCTAGATGTGGTTCCCCTTGATGTATGTGGAATCGTATTTGGGAGTCCATACATGTACATGTGAGATGCAATATTCATGAGGAGATCCAATCAGTACTATTTCATCAAGGATGGAAAGTCGTTCATCATCAACATGCACAAAGGCAAGTCAAAATTTTCACTAGTAGGTGCCAATCAAGCTAAGAAATTGATCAGTTCTAGCAAGAAGTATGTTTTATAGTTTTTAAGAGAAATTCACTCTAAAGAGGAGTTAATAGGAGGCAAGGCATCCCTAGAGGGGTGTACTAAGAAACAAAAGAAATGATAGGAGGATTTTTTATAGGCACACAAGGATGTGTTTCGAGAGCTTAAAGGGTTACCACCTAAGAGAGAAGTGGAGCATGAGATCCAACTATTGCCATACTCCCCATTGCCAAATATTGGGTTATACAGGCAATATGTTATAAAAGCAAGTGAGGTGAATAAATAGTTGCAATAGCTGCTGGAATAGGGTGTAATTCGACCGAGTACATCACCATGTGGGTCACCCATCATCATTGTGCCAAAGAAGGATGCTACTTGGTGGATGTGTATAGATTACAGGGTGTTGAACAAAATCACGCTCAAGAACAAATACCCCTTGCCTAGTATAGATGATCTGCTAGATCAGTTGCAGCAAGAAAATTACTTCACCAATTTGTACTTGAAGTATGGATTTCACCAGGTTTGATTCAAAGAAGAAGATACATGGAAGACCACCTTCAAAACTAGGAAAGGTTTGTATGAGTGGTTATTTATGCCATTTGGCCTATTTAATGAACCAACTACATTTATGAGATTAATGAATGATGTACTACACCCTTTTATAGTTTCAATTGTTATTGTCTATTTGGATGATATATTGGTATATAGTGCTACATGGGAGGATCATATTTCACATTTGACGCAGGTGTTGGAAACATTGAAGAAGCACCAGCTTCTAGCAAATATCAAGAAGTGCGAGTTTGTGCAGAACATTTGGTTTATCTGCGGTATGTGATCGGTGGAGGAGAGTTGAAGATAGATCCTTCCTAGATGGAGTCCATCATGAAATGTTCGGTGCCTACTAATGTTGAAAAATGTCTTTCAGATTAATCACATAATTAGGATTTGGTCTTAGATCTAACGCCTACTAATGTTTCTGAGGTCATGAGTTTCATTAGGGAAACACAATACCTGAGGAAATTCATAGCCTCCTTTTTAGTGATAGAAGCACCGCTCCATGCCATAATAGCAAGTGGAAAGTGTTTCCAGTGGGGAAAAGGTCAGCAAAGGTATTTCGAGGAGTTAAAGGAAAAGATCAGTCCAGCACCATTTCTAGCATTAGGAAAATTGCAGCAGTCTTTTGAAGTGGAGATAGTTGCGAGTGGGTATGATATGGGAATTGTATTGATGTAGGGAGGAAGGTCTTATATGTTACCATTCTGAATTTTTTCATGGGGAATTTATTAACTACCCTACCTACGATAAGGAGATTTATGCCATGGTGAAAGTTGTATAAAGGAAAAAGAACTATCTAATGGGAAACGAGACATTAATCCACAGAGATCACCAATCGTTACAGTACTTGCAGGCCCAAAGTAAGCTACAACAAACCAGGCACTACAAGTGGATGGTTTTTTACAATAGTTTCATTTACTGATAAAGTAAAATAAGGGTAGCACAAACAAGATGGCTTACATATTTTCAAGGCCACCCACATCAAATATTACAGCTTTGGGGACTCTTATGCACATGGATCCTCTTGTGGCCCTATAATTTATAATATTGGAAAGAATAAACTATAAAGGACAACATCAAACTGATTTGGAATCCAGGACCTAGCCTTCCTAGAATCAGAGAGGGCTCTCTCTATTTATGATATTCAATTTTTCTTTAATGTTATGATTTTTGATGTTAGGCTAGTTACAGTGGTGGTGGTATTGGTTGTTTTGATTGATTTTTTTGGTTGGATGAGCAGGTCTGCAGAAACTAATCCATTGGGATATGGAGTAAAAAGGGCTGGTTTGTTGCATCAAAATTTTAAAAGCGTCATAGGGCAAGCTATGTGTATATTGGATCTTAAAGCAGTAGGAATTTTGAGGTGAAAGAAGCAGTGAATTTGCAGTAGTGGTTAAAAAGAAATTAAGAATTTATTAACTATAATTCATGAAGAAAACATTCAGATTATAATCATAGACAAAGTTAAGGTGCTCCAATAGCAAATATTAATCTAAAATTTATGTTTTATAATCAGCTTAAAATGATACGCAGTGAGGAAAAATGATGGACACAATAAACTTAGAGAAGAGAATCACATCACCAGACAGACACAACTCAAGTATCCTGCAAATGGTTTCTTACTATTGATGCTCCAACTTCCAAAAATTACAGTGCTCCAGTATAATATTTCTTACAACGCAGAGTCCAACAAGGTCCAACAAGGTCCAACCCTTGATACTGCCAATGCATGCATTATTTAACTAAAAACTACATCGTTTTCCCTATCTACTTCAGAAAATTTTATTAATTACACATAAACTAAAATTAGACAAGTGTGGAAATGCAAGGCCTAAACAAAATATCTCTGACAAAAAGCACTGCCTATGGAATTAACTCTGGCAGCTCTTCATGAATCCAAAAAACTTCGGCAGCTCTTCATGACTCCAAAAAGTAGGATAAAGGTGGCTAAGGTGGTCATGAAGAGGCAACGATGGGTGGCTCTGACATCTCTCTCTACTTTTGGGCCACCTCTACTGGATCATTAAATATGATGTGGTGCTGGCGCTTTTCGTCAATTGGTGGCCATGATGATGTGTTAATTGTGCCTTGTCAATCTTGGTGCATGCAGAGTTTGGCCCACTCCTTCTTACCTGGAATTTTTTTCCCTATGACCCGTCCATACACTTCATCCACCTCTGTGTATTTGTTGAAAGTGGGCCTGGTGAGGAAAACATGTTTAAGCTCATGTTAAATAAAGATGGCATTGCTCAAGAGATCCAAGGCAACCTTCCCGGTCACGTTTCCTTTGATGTTGGAAAATTTGGTTTTCTCCTTAGTTGTTTCCCTAAGCTTGGTCATATAATCTCCCTTTTGGACCAGCTTGTTATTAACTACATATAGTGAGGGAAATCCTTTTGCCCTTAGGGGCTCGATTCTATTTAAGAATCTATTGATGGCCATGTCCAATTCATGACACTTCTCCTCCACTTGTCTCACCAAATTCCTCATAGTGAGGACCCTTTTCACCTCTAATATGGTCATTTTTCTGTCCTACACATCCAACTCTTCAAGCTCATAACTAGTTTTGGAGTTAAGGAATTTTATGATTTTAGGGGTTGTGATTGGCATATTTCCCAATTCTTGATTTTATTTTTCAATAGCCACTGTGAATTTGTCACTCAATTCTTTTTGTTCAAAAATGATGTGGATGAAATGCCATATTTCATCCACTGACTCTAGGAAACTTCCCCAAATTATCAGCTTCATTAGGCCCAGAATGCTACTGGCCAAAAATTCCTTCTCTTCTTTCTCCAACCTCTCAATATTCTTTTTGGATATCTCATGGGAAGTTTCTGATCTTGTCTTTTTATCCCTTGGGATGCCAATCTGTGCCTCCAATTTCTTGATCTCTTGTGACTGCAGGTTCATACTTTTCATGGCCTTGGACAACTGATATGTCCCACTAGATGCACCAACAGTCACTGGTAGAGCTGATGGAATTGATGAAATGGGCACAACTTCTAGTGGGATGAGTGCCACTCGAGCTTCTTCTTCTTTTTCCTTCAGTAGCTTCTCCATTGTTGTCTCCATCTGTTTGGTTTGGGTATATTGTTCCATAACTAACTTCATTAAATCTGTCTTCTTGACTCATCTTCCTCAATGCCTTTAGCCAAGGGGTCTTCTGTTACTGACACCTTGAGTTATTTCCTGAGGGCTGCTATGTCAACATTCTTTTTCTTCAAAATCTCCTCCACAGCTTAAAAATTGGTTGGGTCATACCCAAGATTCACTATTAACTCTTCTAAGTACTTGATCCTTGAGTCTTTAGCCATAACAAAGATTTTATCTATCTTGAGCTGTTACTGGGTATTAGATGAAGATACCTGAAGTTTATGACAAGCTCATAGCAGTACTTGTCAAAGTGGAGGCCACCATCTCTCTAGTTTGTTTGTGTAGTTCCATTTGGTCAATAGAATGGATTTCCTTGGTACTGAACTCGGATGATGCCTTCTTATAATCTACTAATCCTTGAGGCTGTGGGACCAAGGCTTCTAGAATTTCCATCTGCATCCTCCCTTTTTTAGTGTCAAAGGCAGACAATATCTTGATTTGTGAACTTGAAGTCTGCTTCTAGAATTGATTGTAGGTGTTGGTCTTTAGAACCTCATTTCTCAACTTTATATCCTTGAATGTGTCATAAACTGATTTTTCTTGGCCTTCTATGGCAGGCCTCGAAGTATATGTCTACAGACCCTGTTGCTGTAGAGAAATTATGGCTGAAGATTTATGGGAGGTCATTATTTAACCACCCACTGGAGATGACCTGGGGATGTCTACAATGTGAATCACTGTCTGCTGCTCTGATTCACCTCCTTGATCAATATCCATATGAATTTTAGCCCTCTTCCTATATTTCAATTTGAATTCTCTGCTAGAGATATTAGTCACCGAAGGTAGCTGATCCTCTCTTGGCCTCTTGCTTCCTATCTCTTTCTCTTGCTCTTTCCCCCTGTCTTCTTTTTCTTCTGCACTCTTACTTTCTTGTGGTGTTGGGGTCTAGATGCCTAAGGTGGAGATCACTTGTTCTTAATCCTCTTGCAGGGTGTTGGTCACCCATTCTGCTTGATTTGCAAACAGCTCAATTGCAGACCCGTGTGTGTGAGCATAGGGTGTGGATATGTTTTCCACCCTTTTCTTGGAGATAATCCCAGCAGGGTCATAAGACCAAGTGAAACTATGACTAAAACCCATCCCCTTCAGTATCTTATCTGTCTCCCCCCTTGCTGCTCTACTGTTACAGATGAAAGGCTCAATTTGTGCCTTGATTTTGAATTGAGACTTCTTCTTTGCAGAGAAAAAGTGGAGCTCATCTGCATATATCATTTTCCTTATGTACTCTAGTGCAAAGAACCTCATGGAGAGGAACTTTGGTGATTTTTAGGGGGATAGGTCACAACCATAGACTCAGATCTCTGTGTAATTTTGGCATTTTGTAGGGGGCTAGCTAAAAACCATAGGCTCAACATCTTCACTTGACTTGGTAATCTGAAATTGAAACCTGCTGGACTAGAAATAAACAAACATATACACCAACACAGAGGTGTATTTGAAAAATTCCTTTGTATTAAACTTTAAAAACTGTTCATGAATGGCATATGCAAGAAACTGAGCATAGTTGAACATGACTGTAGGTTTGGCATCTGAGGAAAGAATGGAAAAAAATCATATCATAGCTTCATCTACCCACTGATCAGTGTGATACCCCAATAAATAAGATAAAATAGTGACAATGTGTTGGGTCCTATCAGGAAATATAGATGAAAGATAGGGTGTATTCTTGGTAGGCATTGGGGCATCAATGGTCATGGAAAGCTGTAAAGTTTTGGCTTTGCTGGCAAAGTCAAACTTCTGATAAAATTCCCTAAGGGTTTCGTAGGAGAAGGGAACTACTTGTTCAGGAGTGGGGGTCTGCATCATTTTCTAGATGGATTGGGCATTGACGGTGAACAAGATTTCTCCTATTGGGGTGACTATGGTTCTCTGATTAATGTCATAGCAGGATTGGCACTTCCTGATGAATTCTAGGCAACTATAGGTTTTGGGAAAGATGTAAAGAGGTAGTTAGGTCTCCCACGGGCCTATATCATCAACTTCTTCAAGGAATTTATCCTCGAGCCAATAGTACACATCAAATAAGTCGAAGTCTAACTCTATCTCATGGATTTTGCAATCTTGATCTGCTAGGGCTATATGATCTAAGTCCACCTGAGGGTATACCATAGGGTTAAGAGGCTCCTGGTATTTCTTAGGAGGCATGTTTGTCTTCTGTGATTAACTTTAACTTGTATCCTTCATTGTATAAGAAAGAATGGGATTAAAGAAGAGTGAATCAGAGAAGGGAAACTGTTGTAGATTAAAAATGGGGGAGGGAGAAAATACAGGGGAAGTGTGAAGACTGTGCTTCAATTTGTAGAGCGTTGTGAGTTTTTTATTATTATTTTGGAGGCTATATCCACTGATACTTTGATGTAACTTCTCTGTGTAATTCAAAACCTACAATTTTGGACATAAAAAGCAAGGTAAAACTTGCTTTTGGTCTTGAATTTTGGTTATAGCTGGTGATTTGGTGAATGTTGGGTTGGCGCGGGCCCATTCGACAAAGAGCATTTGGTGGGAGTGAATGTGATTGGACATAAGGAACAAGTAGGCGGGGACGTGGCACAGGGGCAGAGGGAAATGACTAATCCAACGGTCAGCGGGCGCAATGGTTTATGTTGTAGCGGAAACCACTTTCGAAGGGGGGTCATAGTGGTAAATTGGTGGGGGGGGGGTGGGGGTGCAAAAAATCGTGGGGGTGATGCGTCATGAGTTTAGCGGTATCAGGTACCACCTATTTCAGACCCGTTCGCCCCCCGTTGTTAAAGTTCGGAGGCTTGAGCGGGGGGGGGGGGGAAGGCATTAAAGATCACTAGAGGGAGAGCGAGGTGCGGAGATGGCGGTTAAGGTGGTGGATGGATAGCGAGGATGGGACGTGCGATGTGATGGTGGGGTCGGGAAATGAATGAGTGTTTTATGGGGTAGGGGTGAGGGAAAATTAATGTTTTCTGTTTAGGGTAAAATTCATAACATAACGTTCCCGACTTTATAGAATCACCTTATTTCGAACCTTAGAGTATGAATACCCTTTCATTTTGTTTTTTCTTCTTTCATCATAAGAAAATGAAAATGTAATTTTTAGGCTGTACATTGTAAAATAAACTTTAGATTTCCCTTTCATTCTTTCTCCTTATCCTCTCTACCTACCCAAACTACAAATCTTACATTTTTTCTTCTTTTGTAGGGTGCATTTAGACTTGTAGAACTTGAAATATTTTTATTTTTAAAGTTCTAAACTACCATCTATCCGTTATTTCTCCTATTGGTTCAGATTAAACTATTGAACCAATTGAATTTTCTACCTATCTACTGATAAGCCAAGATTAAACAGTTGGAAAATATTCATTTTCTAACATATGAGCAAAAATTAAAAATTGTACAATCATGCTTAAACTGTATGATTGAACAAACCTTTCTAAATAGTAGTGGCATTTTGATTTGCGACACTTTCAGAACTATTCATTTTTTTTGGGGTTTTATTTTCCTTTTTACACCCTCTTTTCCTTCTTCTTTTTATTTCTTTTTTCTATTCTTTGGAAATGCTTTGAATATTGAAATCTATATACAATATGAAAATCTGCAAGGAAGGAATATTCAGTCACCTTGTGATACTGTAAATTATAGCAGTCTAACAGTGGCTCTAGCTGGGGATGACACTTCTTCTTAGGGAAGTTTTAAGAACACCAAGACTAGTAGTATTGTATACTCCTCCTTCAGTGATTTCGATGAATGCGAAGGAGACCAAAATTGTGGTATTTACAATGGAATGGGGAATTTCTCTATTTTCAAGAGAAGTAATGTTTCAACATCCTGCCATTGAAAGGACCTCCAGGAATCTCTGTTCCATCCATCTCTTGTAGAAAAAATGCATTATTTCCCCTGAAGGAGTGAAAAATGTACGGGCCCTTCCATAGGTTGTCAAATTTTCCATGTTTCCCTTTATCTTCTCTTCTGGAATCAAATCTCAGTACTTTATCTCCTATATTAAAATCATTTTCCTTTGTTCTTTTGTCTAATATATCCTTTATATTTTCTTGCACAACCCGAGTTCTGTTGTAAACTTCTTCTCTGGACTATTGTAGTTGAATGGTCCGGTTTATCCTTCTTTGTATGTCATTCTCTTCAGCTTGTAGCTCTTGAATTATTCTCATGGCTGGCACTCCTAATGATATTGGGAAAACTGCATCCATCCCATAGAACAACTGGTATGGTGACATGCCAATTGATTTCTTAGTTGTCAGTCTGTCAGCCCACATTGCATCACCAATTTGTTATGTCAGGATTTCTTGTTGTCTTCTGGGAGCTTCTTGATGATATTTACCAAAATATTGTTGGGGGATTTAGCCAATCCATTACCTTGAGGGTAATAGGTTGTTGAAAGTCCCAAAGAGATGTGATATTTGTGACAAAAATCCACCATTTTCTTGGAATTAAAAGCAACAACGTTATATGTGATGATTTTTCTAGGACAACCAAATCTAGACATGATATTAGCTTCAAGGAATTTGATAATCAATGAGTCTATAGCATTTCTGGAAGGGATGGGTTCTATCCATTTGGTAAAGTAGTATGTGGCAGTAAGGATCCATTTATGTTGGGAAGAGGATGAGGGGTCAATTTCTCCAATGAATTATAAACCCCATTATTGAAAAGGAGCCTAAACAGAAATTGGCTATAAGGGAAAGGGAAACAACTTTCTTTTACCTTCAAAAATTTTGCATTTACGAAAGGTAGCTACCATTTTTTAGATTTCTAGGAATAGAGTAGGCTAGTATAAACCATCTCTAAGTACCTTGTTAGCAGTGTTTTTCTAGTATAAATGGCCTCCATAGTATCCTTCATGGAATTCCTTCATCACCCTATCTGCATCTTCCTTAAGCAAACATTTAAGCAATATTCCCCCATAATCTTTCCAATACAAGACATATTCTAGGATGAAAAATTTGGCATCTTTCAATTTCAAGAATCTAGCATTTGTTTTGGACAAGCCGGGAGGAGAATTTAAATAAAATATAACATATAATATATTTGTGTACCAGGGAGAATTCAACAATTATTCCTCAATAGATGGAGTCGCTAGCTCCTCTAGTTCATCTAGTGAATGGATCGTGTTGATATCTAGTGCTTGAAAATTGGTTTCATCCATCAATTTGGCTAACCCTTGTCCCTTGATCAGTTTGGTGGGCCTGATCTCTAAGTCATACTCCAGGATAACAATGGTCCATTTTCCTCTCTTTCCATCAGGATTCTGCGTTAGGATTTCCTTGACAACTGTGTTGGGCACAAAGGAAATTATATGTGAATGTAGGATGTAAAATCTGAAATCCTTCAGTGCTTTGACCAAAGCAAATGTATGCTTTTCCAAGATATTGTACTTTAAAGGTGCATCTCTCAAAGCTTGGCTGAAAAATGCTATGGGCTACTCTTGTCCTTCCCTATTTTTCTGCAACAATACAACAACAATAGTGTGCACTGATGTAAAGGAAAAAAATGATGAAATCCTTGGTGAAATCAAGGCTAATCAGAACCGGTGCTTTGGTGAGTGCCTATTTTACCAATTCAAATGATTTTTTAGCCTTCATGCTCCACTTAATTCCTGAATCTCTTTTGAGCATGTTGGTGATGTTTCTCAGTAGTTCTGCAAGGTTTGATATAAACCTTCTCAAATAATTTATCTTACCACTGAAAGATTGAATCTCTTTGATGTTCCTGGGATGACTGATTTGAAGTATGCCTTCAATCCTGCTGGGATCAATTTTGATTCCCTCTTCAAATATAGTGTGGCCTAGAATCTTCCCTTCTTCAAGACCAAGTAATGTTTTTTTGGGATTTAGAGCTAGTCCAAACCTTCTGCACTTTTCAAAAACTCTTCTTAAATGGACCATATGTTCTTCATCAGTTTTCGAATAAAATGTAATATCATCAAGGTATATCACAATGAAAAGACCAATCTCTTCTAAAAAGGAAATATCCATTGCTCTTTGGAAAGTGTCACTAACATTAATTAATCCAAAAGGCATTTTCGCATACATGAAGGTCCCCCAAGAAGTAGTAAAAGTTGTTTTGTGCTGATCATCAAGAAGCACCAACACTTGATTATACCCTGAAAAACCATCTAACAAAGAGATTCTTTTAGAGCCCACTACCCTATGCAATATGTGATCCATCTTTGGTAAAGGCTAGTTGTCTTTAAGTGATACTTTGTTCATATTTCTAAAGTCAAAGCAAAGTATGATCTCACATGGTTTATTTCTTACAGGCACAATATTGGAAACCCATTCAGAGTAGCTAATTGGGACTATTATTTTGGCATCATCCATCTTCTTGATCTCCTTCTCAACCAAGGGAATTAGGACATGATTTATCTTGCGCAGTTTTTGTTTGAAAGGTTTCTGGTCCTCCTTGATTGGAATCTTGTGCTGTATAATACTAGTGTCATAAGATTTCACGTCCTCATAGCTCCAAGAAAACACATCAATGAACTCCTTAAAAAAAGCAATGTATTTCTATTTTGTAATCATTGGAAGTGTATTTGATAACTTTATCATCTTGGGATCCTGTTCACTCCCTAAATTGCACTCCTCAATGTTTGCTTCTATAGATTCCATATTTGGTTTTATGGCTACATCATTGAAGTCAAACAGTTCCTCTAAAGGGACAAGTCCTCTAGCTAGAATGTTATCTTTGAAGTGGAGTACGTCAAATTCCTCTTTTTCTGCATCTTTATGTATCTCTATTCGATGTAAATCTTCATTTGCTGAAATATTAATATCATAATAATGAGGTGGGTCACCCATACTCATTTTTCCTTCATTGGGACAATCCTCTTCATAATCTAGGTCCAAGCGGGAATCTTCAAACTCACCTTTAGATTGTAGGAAATTTTCAATCTGTTTGGCATTACCAAATACTTGCCAATATCTCATATTATCAGGGACTGCTGGGCGATGTTTAATATGTACTTTTTATTGCTTGCTAAGATGAGGTAATTGACAAGTGCTTGCTGAAAATGCTAAACCATTGGCAAGGATATTTTGATTTCTTGGAACTGCAGCAAGATCATATTATTCAAATTTTTTTAGGAGGTCAAGGGTAGCATTCTTGTATGCTCTCAATCTAGGATGCTTGGCTGAGTATTATCCCTTGATTTTTTTAATAACCAACTCAGAGTCCCCGTGGACATAAATTATTTTGGCTCCTAATATTTTCAGCAATTGTAAACCCAAAAGAAGTGCCTCATATTCTGTTATATTGTTGGTGCATTGAAAATTTAGTTTGTAAGAATGAACCTCTGCGTGGTTATTCCCAGTATTGCATACCCACACCCCTGCTCCTGAACCTGCTTTGCCACAAGGGCCATCAAAATTCATGTTCCAAAAAAGTTCAGATTCAGACTTGTGATGTACAATTTCCATTTGGTCTACTTATTCTCTATCCTGGTCCTTTTCTTCCCCAGCTACTTGTTCATTAATGTCTTCATCATTGTAAAGAATGAATAAGTCGATGTTAGAATGAGCAGAGTAAAGCGGCTAGTTATGTGATTTTTCTTAACTGATCACCATGTATTTCATTAAAGTCTCCCTATATAGTCTTCTTTGTTGGCCAAACACTGGTATGGTAGCATAAGTCATATTCATTTGGAGGGCCCCTTGTAGCTTGGCTCCCCATGAGCGTGATTAAAGCATGCCATACTTAGGAGGGATGTGAGCCACTACTATATCCATCATTAAACTCTTGGCTGGTATCTGGGCTAGAGTAATACAGAGATATTTAATGAGGCCTAGGAATTTGACCTTGCTGGAGTCAAAGGAGTATAAATCTTTGTAGGGTCTAGTTACCTCAAGGCCAAGTTTCTCCATAACGACCTTTGGAATAAGATTGTGCGATGCACCTGAATATAACATATCATTATGGAGGATTTTATCATGAACATTAAGACTGATATAAAATGGGGGAACACCTCCCTCCTAGGATTTACCATCTACTTCTGTCCCAAACAAAAGTTCAGGTTTATCATCATTCAGATTGACAGTGTTAGTAATTTCTCCTATGTTCATCACCTTTAGGACCTAGGACCTATATACATCCTTGTTTACCAATTCCGTGAGAGGAATTAAGATTTTTATTTTAGCAATTTCGCTCTCAATGCTGAATGGTGTCTGTAATTTTAGTAGATTTGAACCATCAGTCTTCTCAGGCACTATTTTTGCAGCAATATCAGCTTGTTGACTTGTGGTAGGGGTATCAGGTGGAAAAATTTTGATAGGGCTGATAGCTGGTTTACTACTGCTTTTTTCTATATTATTCTTTCTTGGGATATTAACATCTTTCTTTGAACTTCCTGCTGTTTTCTCGAGATCAGTTTCAGGGACCTTTTTGACAAAAAATTCAGAATTATTTTTCTTGTAGTTATCAAAGTTCTTCTTGATTGTAAGGTTATATTTTCTATGTACCTCCATGATAGCATTCTCAAACCCTTGTTTATAATCCTCAGACTCTTCAGATTCTAATTTGGTTTGAGTCAGATAAAATAAACCTTGTTCTTCTTCAGTAAGGAAAACAAAATCCTCTTCATTAATTCCCATTTGTTTAATTTGACTTTATTCTAGTTCTTCGACCACTCCAACATCTTCATCAATGTAATTCTCTTGGAATGGAGGCCTAATTTGTTGGTCAGGGCCTCTTTGTTCTCTCTGTCTTATTTGAAGGGGGTTTCTTCTAAGGTTTTGATTTCTATTCTTAGGAGCTGGTTGATTTTCCCTAGGAATAACTCTCTCATTCAAGCTAATTCTCTCCATAATTCTAACCAGGTTATAAATCTTAGCATCAGATGTGGAGGCTACAGGCTCTTCCCTTATAGTGACTCTCTTGTCATTTCTCATTCTAGCCCTCTTTGCAAGCAGATTGGCTTCTACGCTTACTACACCCTTCTACATTTCTTCCAATGTAGTAGGATCTCTTTATCTAAGCTGATAAGCCATTTCTGGGTCAAAACCATCTGGGAACTTAACTAGGGCCAAGCCTTGTGGGGGTTTCATGTGAGCAGGGAGTGCATTATATACACTATTAAACCTGGTGCAATAGTCTTGGACACTCTCTCCAACATTTCTCTTGATGTTTTCATATTTTGACAAGATTTGAAGAGGGTTTTTTTTAACTTATCATCTATTGATGAATATTTGGTGAAAGGCAGGGAGGTCATGGATACTATTTAGAGTTAAGCCCTTGAAAATTTTTATTACTTCTCCTCCCAAGATTTGGTAAAACATCCTCAACTTGACACTTTCATCATCAATCTCTTGAAGGTTAAAACAGTCATTCATTCTATCAACATGTTGTTGTGCAGTTGCAGGACCAATCCGATCAAATTGTGGAATTTTAGACTAATAATCATGTGGCATGGGTATCAGAGGTGGTGGTAGCACCGATGGAGCATATCTGGCTGCCATGATTGGTGGTAGGGGAACCCAAGGGGGCTTGACAAGAGGAGGGCTGATAAGGGGAGGTGGAGGATTAAATGGAGGAAGGTGGACAGTAGGTGTATGAGTGGTGGTTTGGGCACTCTAGTGGGAAATGCTCAAGAAAGTGGTAGGAGCCGCAGATAAACCTAGATGGGTTGAATGAGGATGAGTAGACTTGGAAATAACAAAGGGAGCTACTGTAGTAAGAGCAGATAACTACACATATTGTTGGAGGTAAGCATCATCAATAGCTGAGGTGAATCTTGCTACCAGATCTTGAAGGGAGTCAAAGTGTTGGAGAAGCTAAAGGTTAGCCTAGGTGGATGTGGAGGGTTCCCCAACTGGACTCTATTGAAGGATAGATGGGTGAAAAACTGTCTGGGTTGTCCAATTCTGAGATTTTTTCCTGAATAAGCTTTGCTCAAAATGTAAATTGAATTGGATGTCCTGCAAGGTTACAAGGTTTCCAAGGAGGGAACTTGCTCTATGAAGGGATTTTCCAACAATTTGACTCTTAGTTCTTGGGTTTTTTCTCAAGATTTTATCTGGATTGTCAACTATTGCAGGTGGATTTGGGTTAGGATGAGATCTGGTAAAGATTCTTTTAAGAGATAGAATTTAGACCCGGAGCACAAACAGGCTGAATATTTGTAACACAACTGAAAAACCAATCTTTGGAAAATACTTGAATGACACAATGTTTTGACTGTGTTTTCTGAGTTCTGATGAAATGTTAAGATTTTTAAATAAGTTCCCAGTATGGTCGCCATTATGTTGTGGCCCTATAATTTATAAGATTGGTAAGAATAAACTATAAAGGAAAACATCAAACTGCTTTGGAATCTAGGACCTAGCCTTCCTAGACTCGGAGAGGGCTCTCTCTATTTATGATATTTAATTTTTATTTAATGTTATGAATGCTGATGTTAGGATAGTTACATTGGTGGTGGTATTGGTTGTTTTGATTGATTTTGTTTGTTGGATGAGCAGGTCTGCAGAAAATAATCCATTGGGCTATGGAGTCAAAAGGGATGGTTTATTGCATAAAAAGTTCAAAAGCATCACAGGGCAAGCTAACTGTGTGTGTTGGATCTTAAAGCAGCAGGAATTGTGAGGTGAAAAACCATACTTCATGAAGAAAAAATTCAAATTGTAATCGCAGACAGAATTAAGGTGCTCCAACAATAAAACTTAATATAAAATTTATGTTTACAATCAGCTTAAAATGATATACAGAGAGGAAAAAAATGTATAAATTCAACTTAGAGAAGAGAATCACATCACCAGACAGACACAACTAAAGTATCCTGCAAATGGTTTCTTACTATTGATGCTCCAACTTCCAAAAATTACAGTGCTCCAGTACAATAGTTCTTAAAATGTAGAGTCCAACAAGGTCCAATAAGGTCCAAACCTTGATACTACCAATGCATGCAATGTTTAACTAAAAACTACATCGTTTTCCCTAGCTACTTCGAGAAATTTCATTAATTACACTTAAACTAAAATTAGACAAGTGTGGCCATGCAATGCCTGAAAATAATATCTTTGACAAAAAACACCGCCTGTGGAATTAACTCTAACAACTCTTCGTGAATCCAAAAAACTTCGACAACTCTTCGTGAATCCAAAAAGTAGGCTGAAGGTGGCTAAGGTCACGAAGAGGCAATGATGGGTGGCTCTGACATCTGGCTCTACTTTTAGGCTGCCTCTGTTGGATCATTAAATCTGATACAGTGTTGGCGCTTTTCATCAATCGGTGGACGTGCTGATGTGTTCAATGTGCCTTGTCAATCTTGGTACATGCAGAGTTTGGCCCACTCCTTCTTACCTAGAATTTTCGTCCTTATGACCTGTCGGTACACTTCATCCACCTCCGTGTATTTGTTGAAAGTGGGCCCGGTGAGGAAAACATATTTCAGCTCATGTTGAATAAATATGTCATTTCTCAGGAGATCCAAGACAACCTACACCGTCACGTTTCTTTTGATGTTGGAAAATTTGGTGGTATCCTTGGCTATTTCCTTGAGGTTGGTCACATAATCTCCCTTTTGGACCAACTTATTATTAATTACATATAGTGAGGGCAATCCTTTTGCCCTCAGGGGATCGATTCTGTCTAAGAATCTATTGATGGCCATGTCCAATTCATGACACTTCTCCTCCATTTGTCTCGCCAAATTCCTCTTAGTGAGGATCCTTTTCACATCTAATATGGTCGTTTTTATATCCTACACGTCCAACTCTTCAAGCTCATAACTGGTTTTAGAGTTCAGGAATTTTATGATTTTAGGGGTTGTGATTGCCATATTTCCTAATTCCTGATTTTTTTTTTCAATAGCCACTGTGCATTTGTCAATCAATTCTTTTTGTTCAAAATGATGTGGATGGAATGCTAGATTTCATCCACTGACTCTATGATACTACCCCAAATTATTAGCTTCATTTGGCCTAGAATGCTGCTGGCTGAAAATTCCTTCTCTACTTTCTCCAACCTCTCAATCTGCTTTTTGGCTATCTCATGGGCAGTTTCTGATCTTTCCTTTTGATACCTCAGGATGCCAATCTGTGCCTCTAATTTATTGATCTCTTGTGACTGCTGGGTCATACTTTCCATGGCCTTGGACAGATGATCTGTCCCAATCGATGCCCCAACAGTTGCTGGTAGAGCTGATGGAATTGATGAAATGGGCACAACTTCTAGTGGGATGAATGCCACTCAAGATGCTTATTATTTTTCCTTCAGTAGCTTCTCCATCTCGCTCTCCATCTATTTTATTTGGGAAAACTATTCCATAACTAACTTCATTAACTCTGCCTTCTATGAATCATCTTCCTCGATGCCTTTAGCCAAGGGGTCTTCTGTTGCTAGCATCTTGAGTTGTTTCCTGAGGGCTACTATGTCAGCATTATTTTTCTTCAAAATCTACTCCACAGCTTGAACATTGGTTGGGTCATACCCAAGCTTCACCATTAACTCTTCTAAAGACTTGATCTTTGAGTATTTATCCATAGGAGATATTTTCTTCATCTTGAGTTGTGACTGGGTATTAGATAAAGATAGTTTTGGCAAGCTCATAGCAGTACTTGTCAAAGTGGAGGCCACCATCTCTCCGGTCTGCTTGTGTAATTCCATTTGGTTAATAGGATGGATGTCCTTGGTACTAAACTTGAATGATGCTTTCTTATAATCTATTGCTCCTTGAGGCTGTGGGACCAAGGCTTCTAGAAATTCCATCTGCATCCTCCCATTTTCAGTGTCAAAGGCAGACAATAGCCTACTTTGTGAACTTGAGGTCTGCTTCCATAATTGATTGTAGGTTTTGGTCTTCAGCACGTCATTCCTTTACTTTATCTCCTTGAATGTGTCATAAACTGATTTTTCTTGGCCTACTATAGCAGGCTTGGAAGTAGATGTTTGCAAACCTTGTTGCTACAGAGACATTGTCGTTGAAGATGTAGGGGAGGCCATTGTTTCACCACCCACTGGAGATGAACTGGTGGTGTCTACAATGTGAATCACTCTATGTTGCTCTGATTCACCTCCTTGATCAATATCCATATGAATTTTGACCCTCTTCCTATATTTCAATTTGAATTCTCTGCTAGAGGTATCAGTCATTGAAAGTGACTGGTCCTCTCTTGGCCTCTTGCTTCCTATCTCTTTCTCTTGATCCTTCCCCTTGTCTTATTTTTCTTCTGCACTCTTCCTTCCTTGTGGTGTTGAGGTTTGGATGCCTGAGGTGGAGATCACCTGTTCTTCATCCTCTTGTAGGGTGTCGGTCACCCATTCTTCTTGATTTGCATACTGCTTAATTGCAAGCATGCATGTGTCAACATAGGGTGTGGCTATGTTTTCCACCCTCCTCTTGGAGATAATCCCTGCAGGGTCATAAGACCAAGTGAAACTATGACTGAAACCCATCCCCTTCAGTATCTTATCTGCCTCCTCCCCTACTTCTCTACTGTTACAAATGAAAGGCCCAATTGGTGCCTTGATTTTGAACTGGGACTTCTTCTTTGTAGAGACAAAGTGGAGCTCATCTGCATATATCATTTGCCTTATGTACTCAAGTGCAAAGAACTTCATGGAGAGGAACTTTGGCAATTTGTAGGGGGCTAGCACACAACCATAGACTCAGATCTCTGTGTAATTTTGGTACAAGTACCAATTTGTTGTCTTTAATTGATCTGTCAGCTACATGGTTTTTCTGATTTCTTCATTTATCCTTGGCTCTGCGGCACTGCTGAGTGCGCTGATGGATGGGTGCACAAATAAATACACAAAATATTTATATGTATAATTATTTTGATCCTTTAATAGCAGGGTGGTCTAGAAGATGACAGATTGAGGCTCAAAATCTTCATTTACCTTGGTAATATGAAATTGAAACCTGCTCGACTGGAAATAAACAAACATATACACCAATACAGAGGTGTATTTGAAAACCTCCTCTGTATTAAACTTTAAAAACTATTCACGAATGGCATCTACAAGAAACTGAGCATAGTTGAACATGACTATAGGTTTGGAATCTAAGGAAAGAATGGAAAGAAAGCCTATCATAGCTTCATCTACCCACTGAACAATGTGATACCCCAATAAATAAGATAAAACAGTGACAATGTGTTGGGTCCTATCAGGAAAGATAGATGAAAGATAGGTGGATTCTTGGTAGGCATTGGGGCGTCAATGGCCATGAAAAGCTTCAAAGTTTTGGCTCTGCTAGCAAAATAAAGATTTTGATAAAATTCCCCTAAGGGTTTCATAGGAGAAGGGAACAATTTGTTCAGGAGTGGAGACCCGCATCATTTGTTGGATGGATTGTGCATTGATGGTGAACATGATTTCTCCGGTTGGGGTCACTATGGTTCTTTGATTAATGTCATAGTAGGATTGGCACTTCCTAATGATTTCTGGGAAACTATGGGTTTTGGGAAAAATGTAAAGAGGTAGCTAGGTCTCCCACGGGCCTATATCATCAACTTATTCAAGGAATTTATCCTCGAGCCAACAGTAGACATGCAATAAATCGAAGTCTGACTTTATCTCATGGATTTTGTAATCTCATTCTGCCAAGGCTATATGATCTAAGTCCACCTGAGGGTATACCATAGATTAAGAGGCTCTTCGTCTTTCTTAGGAGGCATGTTTGTCTTTTGTGATTAACTTTAAATAGTCTTCTTCACTGTATAAGAAAAAATGGGAATAAATAAGAGGGAATCAGATAAGGGAAACAATTTTAGATTAAGAATGGGGGAGGGAGAAAATAGAGGGGAAGTGTGAGTATTGTGCTTCAATATGTAGAGCATTGTGAGTTGTTGTTGATTATTTCGGAGGTTATCTCCACTGATCCTTTGCTACAACTTCTCTATGTAATTAGAAACCTGCAATTTTGGACAGAACAAGCAAGGTAAACCTTTCTTTCGGTCTTGAATTCTGGTTATAACTGGTGACTTGGAAAACGTTGGATTGGCACAGGCTTGTTGGACAACGGCCCAACCAATTGAATGCACAACAAGTGTTTGGCAGGAGTGAATGTGATTGGATGTAAGGGAAAGGTAGGCGGGGATGTGGCACTAAGGCAGAGGTAAACAACTAGTCCAACGATCGATGGCCGCGATGGTTTATGTTGCAGCGGAAACCGCTTTCGGAGGGGGGTCATAGTGGTAAACAGTATCAACAGAGGGGGGGGGGGGGGGGGGTAAAGTCTGAAAAATCGTGGGGTGACACATCACGAGTTTGGAGGTATCAGGTACCACCTATTTCGGACCCCCCCTCCTCCCTTGTTGAAGTTCGGAGGCTGGGGGGGACGAAAGCCATTAAAGACTGTTGAATGCAGAGTGAGGTGTGAAGATGGCAGATAAGGTGGGGGACATATAGCGAGGATGGGATGTGCGATGTGATGGTGGGTTCGGGAAATGAATGAGTGTTAGGGGTAGTACATGACTTAGGACAAAATGAAAATGATTGTTTTAGGGGATACGGTTGAGGGAAAATTAATGTTGTCGGGACTTAGGGTAAAAGTCATAACATAATGTTCCCGAATTTATAGAATCACCTTATTTTGAACCTTACAGTATGAATACTATTTCATTTTGATTTTTATTTTCATCATAGGAAAACGAAAATGAAATTTTCAGGTTGTATATTGTAGAATAAACTTTACATTTTACTTTCATTCTTTCTCCTTATCCTCTCTACCTACCAAAACTACAAATCTAACATTTTTATTTTTAAATTTATAACCTACCATCTATCCCTTATTTCTCCTATTGGCTCAGATTAAACTGTTGAATCAATGTCATTTTCTACCTATGTATTGATAAGCCAAGATTAAAAAGCTGGCAAATATTTATTTTCTAACCTATCAACAAAAATTCAAAATTGTACAATCATGCTTAAATTGTATGATTATACAAACCTTTCTAAATATTAGTGGCATTTTGATTTGCATCACTTTCATAACTATTCGTTTTTTGTTGGGTTTTATTTTCCTTTTTTGCACCCTCTTTTCCTTCTTCTTTTTATTTCTTTTTTCTGTTCTTTGGAATGCTTTGAATATTGAAATATATATACAATATGAAAATCTGCAAAGAATAAATATTCAGTCACCTTGTGATATTGTAAATTACAGGACTCTAACAGATCCATTCACCTATGATGCATATAGAGAAACATATTCAAAGGATGGGGACTTCAAGTAGGTGTATCACTAGTTGCAGAGTTAGAGCCATGTGCACGATGGAAACAACAATGTTGACTACCATCTCTAGGATGTGTTACTCTATGATTTGGACAAGCTATGTGTTCCTAAAGGTGAACGATTACAAATATTTATAGAGGCTCACACCTCCAAGGTTGCAGGACACTTTGGTGTAGGGAAGATTGTCGCTAACTTGCAGAGGTATGTGTACTGGCCCAATATTCAAGAGAGAGTAGCTAGGTTCATAAGAGGATGCATTCTTTGTTGTACCAGCAAGCCTAGAAACAAGAAATAGAGTCTATATAATCCCTTTCCTATGCCTACTCATCCTTGGGAAAGAATTTCCATGGACTTTCTGGGAGGTTTACCGACAACCACGAAGGGACATGACTACCCGTTCATGGTAGTTGATAGGGTCAGCAAGATGTGTCTTCTTATGCCCTGTGAAAAGACCATCAACGGGCAAGAAGCAACAAAATTGTTCTTTGGACAGTTCTGGGTGCACTTTGGGATACCAAGGAGAACCATTTCAGAGAGGGATACAAGGTTTCTCAGTGCATTCAGGACTACATTGTGGGAGAATATGGATACAAATTTGAAGATATCTACAAAATTCCATCCATAGACAGATGGGCAGACAGAAGTAGTCAATGGGACTTTGGTGCAACTTCTGAGGGGTTACAACTAGAAGCATCTGAAGACCTGGGATAAAAATATGGTATACATACAACATTCTTATAACACAACAATTCATACTTATATAGTAAAGTCCCCATTTGAGACTTGTTTTGGATATTTTCCACCTTCACCTTTGGATATTTCATATGGGCAGCAAGGAGGAGTGAGGGAAGATCTTACAAGAAATTCTTTAAGGGTTGAAAATTTTACAGAGAAGATTAGGTATATCCATCTACATGTAAAGGAAACACTGCAAAAGTCATAGGAGAAGTACAAGTCTAGACATGATCAAAACCAGAACATAGAAGTCATTCAAGGTGGGATACAAAGTATTGTTACAGTTGAACAAGGAGAGGTTACAGGGGCGTGATAATAAAATCAAGGCTCTAAGGTATGGTCCCTTTGAGATGCTAGAAAAGGTGGGTGATAATGCATATCGACTCAGTTTTCCACCATATATACGTATTTACTCAGTTGTGAATGTAGATAATTTGAAACTCTATGAGCCTTCCATGCTAGATCAGGATGAGGACAAGTCCTACCTTCTATGGAGGAATTCACACCAGAGGCTCAAGCAGAGTTGACAGAAGATACAAATTTTTAGAATAATTCAAGAACTACAAGACAGGGAGAAGCATGACCTTTGGAATATTTGGTTGAAGGCACAACTTCCAGGAAAAGCTAAATGGTACAACAGAGAGAATATGGAGTAAAACTTTCCTCACCTCATTCAGTAAAATATTTTGTGGACCAAAATCCTCCCAAATAGGGAGGTGTGATCCATATTGGATCATTATATTATTTTTCATCCATCTCGATGCATTTGCAGTGGAGGAATAAGCTCATGGGACTATTTTTATTGGTGGGACTGAATTTGGAAAAACGGGGTCTGAAACCTTCCAGGAGAGTTTTGAGGCTTAAAACTAGGTTTTTTGTGGGTCAAATTTTCTTCTTATTATGTCTCCTTTTCATGTTTTTCTACACACAAATACCTTTCCAACAACGCAAGAATCACATCAATCAGAGTTCGTATGAAAAAGTTTTTCCACTAAGAAGTTGACCTTGTTATTTTCACACCTACAGTTCGGGAGGATGTCATGTCAGCCCCCATTATTCATGGAAAAGGGGCTAGCCTCTTGTTTTTTTTATGTAAAATACTCTAGAATATTATATTTTGCAACTCTAGTTAAGAGTTGATGTAGTCAAAATTAACCACTAGTAGGCTATCGGGTTGTGTTATAACTGGGCCACTAGGAGGAAAGAGGCATTGCATTCTTTCGAGAGCATTTTGTTCCATAGCTTAGCAAGATAGCTAGGAGAGATAGGAGGTAGAGCACAAAAATATTATTTGTGCATTGTAGCAACCCACAGGCCACAGACATTACTTCTTTGTACATGCAGCCATATTTCCAGACAGAGAAAGACATTGAAGCACCCTCACCTTTCAGTTGTATTTTCTCCCAAAAGGGATTCCCATAGAGAATATATTGTGTCTTATCTCTTTGTGAGATTATTTTGTCATTTTCTACTTTTTTTCATAATTTATATTCGCATGTATGCACTAATTACAATTAAATATAAAGATCTTAAAGTTTAATAAAATTGTAATAGTGTAGAATCATTTATTTTTAATATAATATTTTCAGATTTATTGTGACAAACTGTCCAGTGGAATATCCACAGAAATTTAAGGATCACTCTAAGATAAAGGATGGGGTCTAATATTTTTTAAAACTATTTTAATTGTTTCTTTTTCATGTCGGAGAAACAAAAAAAATAAAAAAACAACATGTCCTCCATCAAGGATTTGGTTAATCTTTCTATTGAAGCCCAGAAATGACAAGACAATCAAACACATGAGGCAACATCTAATCATTCTCCTTGTATTTCGATTGAAGTGAAGCTCCCCACTATGTTACCTCTGCAAAATATCAAAAACCAAAATCTACCTTTCCTTTAATATTTCTGCAACATGATTGATTTAGCTAACGAGTGAAGAAAGGATCAAGCTATATATTGAAGTTTAGCATGTTGAAGTAGATCAATGGCAAATAATTGTCATTAATTTAAAATTTTATGATGGGTTCAATTTTGGCTTATAAAAAGGTTTTCTTTTAACTCCACCCAAGAACAAACAAATGCCCACATCCAATGAATTACACTCATTGCTAAAGTCTACCTCGTTGAATGTAAGGTAATGGATATTTATATATTATAACAAATTTTCATTTGTTAAATATTCATAGTGGAATGAACAAAAATGTGATGTTGTGCGTCAAGACATTGAAATATGAATGAATACATAACATTGTCATCATTTTAAATTGTATTTCATTCTAATTACAGGTGGTTTCTATGTTAATGATAAAAATAGTTGTTTTTATTATTCATCCCACCTAACTTCTTACTGTAATGTAACATAAAGGATCCAGGCATCCAAGCACTTCCGAAGTTATGGAATAAATTTTTGTATTACCTATACTTAGAGGTATCAACAATAAATTGGTATAAACTTAAAGTAAATCTTATGTTCTTCTTTGTAAAATCTTGTCGCTATAACGTAAGGATCCAAACACATCAATTAACAAGATGGGCTGCGGAGCAGCAAGTCCCTGCCCCAGCCAAATATGTTGTGTAGCAATCCTTACCAGCAAAGTATCATAAAAAATATCAATACAAGCTCAGAACAAACCATAGTTATGAGAGTTACTCAGAGATGCTCTCCCTTGTCATAGCATACAACTGGCAATTTCAGATAGATGAACTCTTTTAAATTTATTTTATAGATGTGCAGCAAGTAAATTGCATTGAAACAATTTTATAGATGTGCAGGAAGTAGCATTGATGTTTCATCAATGCTATAATTTTGAAGGTCGAAAGAAAGTAAATTGCAATGATGTTTCAGCAATGCTAAAATTTTGAAACTGGGTGATATTGCAAATTTTTTAAGGAAATTTAGTCAAAGTTTTGCTACCATGGACGCAGAATTTAGCAGCAGAGCTGTTGATTGACTGGGGAATAATGATGAAATTAGTAGAAGTTTGGTTATGCTACGCTATGTTTCTCTTATTTTCTCAGGAAACAAGAGTGTTAATTCCATTTATTCAAGTTTCAAAGCAATCATCCACTGATCTCGAAAATACTCAGTAGTTAATACCGTCCAAATTCTCTGGGGTCGTGCAGTATAGAGTCGTAGGATATCCTTCATGCTATTGAAAGCTCTTGAAAGAAGCCCTCGATTTTCCACAGTAGTCCTCTTTCATATGGTAAAACTGTGGGGGACCAAATCCTTACTTTATGCCTACAGTTCGCGGTTTGGTAATCGTGATGTTAAGGATCTTTTAGCTTTTCTTGATTTTCTTGAAATTGTGTACAGTCTTTTGTATTTTACGCATTGCAATCTGAGGAATAAAAGTCTGGCATTTTACGGCTCGCGGCTTGATACTGTACTTCTCGAAATGAGTTTCACATTTTTACGGCTTGATACTGGTACTGCTCGAAATGAGTTTCACATTTTTATGGTATAGCGCTTTGACTAGAACAATGCGGACTTTGATTTCTTGTTTTCTATTGCATTGATTTGATACAGGAAATCGCTAGGAATTTATTTCAGCATGTCTGTTACTGTTTATTTACTGCATCTTTTGTGCATTTTACGACTTGCATATTGATGATGAAGATCTCGAAAATTGGAATGTATTTCGTATTTGAGAGCTTTGCGCTTTGGTCAAAAGAGCATTGATACATTCGTTTTGTTGTTTTCTTTTGCATTTTACGGCTTGGAATGTCATAAAATAAAGACTTGGAACTCATTCAACGCGTCTATGCACATTTATTTACTTGTGCTTTTCCATTTTTTGGCCTGGAACTTGACCAGAAAAACCTGGACGGTTATCTTCAATTCTACAGTCGGCATTGTCGATTGAAAGCGTTGCTGGATATAACGTTTTCTTTTTCATTTTACGGTTGGATATGGTAAAATGAGCTCGTTTTATGAATTCCAGGGCTGCGAAAGTGTGAGTAAATATTTAACCGTTACTGAAGAACAATTGTATGACAAGTCCTTCCAGCAGAAAGTTAGTTAGGACATGTGTCGCTAATACTGTCAGCAAAGGGTTTTACAGAAGGCATATTGAAGCTCATCCTGCTCAAGTATTTAATAAGGCTACTGCAATATGTTTAATGCATTTCGATTCCTTTTAAGCCATCCATTGGCTATCTATTTGCTTTAACCTTTGTTTTTGTTGTTTTATAGACTTGTTCCCTGGCGCTTGCAGCCCTCTGATGCGGCTAAACTCCTCCCAGCGAGACAACGAAATCGTAGCAAGAATGTTCCAACAAGAATGTTCCAGGGCTACCTGCATGGATCATTCAGGGCGGCTCTCAGCTGGTGAGGGAATTGAACTCCAGACCAGACGAAGGAGAATTCACCAGGACTTCGAAGGAGAAGAATGTGGCACCTTTCACAAGCCAGGTAGTGCCATCGTCCGTCCAGAGCGTTTAATTTGCTTAAAATTTTTCAAACCATGAATTGTTGAAATCGTTATACCATTTGCTTTGATTGACTTCGTCTAGTAGAAACCACGAATTGTTGAAATCGTTATAACACTTGCTTCAGATTTTCGGTCAATTAACAATTTTATTAATAGAAAAAACTAAAATTATTTTGTTTCGAGCCATTTTCTGGCCGGAAAAACATAGGAAAGTTGAATTAGTAACGTAGGAATTTATCTACAACCAGATACAGAGAACACTTGCCTTTGCTCGTTTTGCCTGTCTTACTGGTGTCATTGTCTTTCATTCGGTTCAGACCTCATAAGCAGCATCTTTAGGCATCGGTGTATGGCACCTATTAAATATCGCGAAAAAATATAAATAAACCATCAGAAAACGTAGCGTGGATCAGAGATAGAATGTCAAGTCTGAAATATTTATAGGGTTACTAGTCATCGTTGTAATGATCTTCCAAAAACTGAAGCTTCTTCAAGATGATATTTGCTTTTATATATTCTTCATCTTCCTCGCTGCAAGATAGACAACATAGAAACTAACGTTAATGAGCCCGTAGACTAATAAGTTCATGGACTAATAAGGTATATCGGTTTCGATTACTATAATCCCTGCCTTAACCGCAGGTGGCAGCCAGGTGGCAGCAACTAATACGTGATTGAATAGATATTTGCATTATTGAAAATAATTTGAGATATCCATATTACAACATTACAACATCTGTGGTTTATTTATGTAATGTGAAATTCAAGATATAATCATCTAAACAATTAACAACTATTAAGTATTTAAATAAGCATTTTTTTTAATAAAATTAAATTTTTTTGGATGTGAATATAAGATATTTGTTTCTCATAGTAAAGAAAAGGGTATCTACATATACAACAACTTAATCTAAACTTTTCTTGTTACTTTTTTTTCCTTTAATAATTATATAATTTTACTTTTCAATAATTTTTATAAATGTAATTAAAATTTTAATAATTAAATATT
This sequence comes from Pinus albicaulis, assembly GCA_034641835.2. Taxonomy (NCBI): domain Eukaryota; kingdom Viridiplantae; phylum Streptophyta; class Pinopsida; order Pinales; family Pinaceae; genus Pinus; species Pinus albicaulis. Next base: position 724,944,802 of record CM076581.1, read on the forward strand.
AATTTAAATATTTTATTAAAATAGAAATTATGATTTTAATTTTTGTTTTTAAATTTGGTATATCAAACTTTATATCTATATTTTAAATTAATTTCAAATATTTCATTTTAATTTTTATTATGTAATGATTTCTTATATCCAGATAGACACAAACACACACTTGAAAGTTCAAATATTTCATTTTAATTTTTATTATGTAATGATTTCTTATATCCACACAGACACAAACACACACTTAAAAGTTCATCAAAATAGTTAAACCCTTATGTAATTATCAAAATTTGTATAATGTTATTTTCATGATCATGTAGTTATGTAGCAATGTATCATATTTTATTTTTTATTATATCAATCTATTTTCATAATCATGTAGTTATGAAGCAATGTATCATTTTTTATTATGTCATTAGATTATATTAATCTGAGTTCTTGAATATTTTGTCATATATATATGTATATGGGGCCACATTGCACTTGTTTTACTATGATTTAACTTATTTTCATGAAAGCACTATTATGGTTATTGGGTATATAAAAGTGATATATTAATTGTTCTCTATAAAAAAACAATGTTTTTAAACCAACTAAAATACTAAAACAATTTCTCCTATGTAAATGGATAGAGGATTTAGAATTTTCCATACATTCTAAGGTCTTTTTAGAATACATTTATTGAAAATTTTCTTCAATATAGATGGATAGAGGTAACATTCTAAGATTTTCAAATTATACTAACATTTTGTTTTCATTTTCTTATTCACTTTTCAATTCTAATCCTTATAAAAGATTTTTAAATTTTATAATTGAATTATATGTATGACCAAATATTTTTAAGGCCTTATATAAAGTGTCTTTCAACTATCTTTAAACAAAACAGGTGGAGAGAGCAATAAGGAAAATATAAGTATACCAAATTTTCTGCAAAATATTTCTATTAATAAAAGGAGGCATTACAATGAATACATATAGCTTTCAACACTCCAAAAATACTAAATTGGGATGGTATGCCTTCAATAAATTAGGACAAAAAGAGCACAATTTCTACCTAATAAAATTTAAAAACTGAGCACTACTGAGACAAAGGACAAAAGGAAGACCAAACCATGCCAAATAGATGTATCCATGGCCACCAACAATGTAAATTACAAAATTTAAATGTGTATAGCAAGAGTATAATCATGCACTTCAAACCTTGGAAAACAATGAATGCTTTAGAAAGTGACATTGACTAAGGAGAAATCATAAACCATCCTTGTGTAGACAAAACCAAAATTCATGCAACTAAAAAACATCATAATGTTGATAACTGAGATGCTAGAGAGAACATTGACAAAATCCAAGAGTTCCGTTGTATGTGACCACCTAAAAAGGAGTAATTGAACTTTTGATCGTACATCAATATAATATGATGATTGGAGAAATATAAGAGGAATCTATGTGTGGATAGGTAATGGAAGGATGATACACAATGGCTAGGGAGCATTAATAACTGCAGGGGACTCATTGATAAACTCCAACTCTGAATCTCAGTCAGAAACCACTTACTTCTTAACCCTAGTTAATATTGACACAATATCATCCAATCTTAAATGAATGTTCTATAGGATTATTTTGATATATTCCTTCCCTGCAAACAATTTATAATTATCTATCTACTTATCTATGAGGATCATGCAAAGGAGGGTATCCATATTTTGGTGCACTACAAGTCAATGATGAAAGTGGAGTCTTTGCTTTCTAAATTTCCCCGGGTCAAGGATTCATTTGAGGCTCTCATCTTCTACCTTTGAATCATAGAAGTATGATCGGCCTCCAAACTCCTTTGACTTTAGGTGGATGATTTCCCTCATGAATTTAGGAGGGGCAGAGTCAAAATAATTTTCCACAAACTCCCACCCAAAAATCCAATGATGATTATATGATGAGCCACTATCACCCCCTCTACAACTTATAATTATCTACCAAGGGGCCATAATAACAGAGGGGGATGTGTAAAACTCGCACAATTTATTAACAAAAAGTGAAAGAGGAAAAAAGGGAGACGAACTAGAGACTTAAAAAAACTCATCCCAACCAAGAGAATTTCATCTCCAAAGCTATATACTAGGAGAAATTTAGTGGAACATTGGAGACTGGCCCAACCACCTATGACTTGGTCATAATTAAGAGACAAGGAATGACCCCAGAGCCCTAATACACCACAAATCAAAAACATAGAAAGAACCTCATCTTGGAAGATACATGTGGCAAAGGAAAACCAACAACCATACCACCTTTCAAAACTAGAAGGATAATTACCACCTTTAAAACCATATAAATAATGTTCTTGGATACCAAACACCACAAACCAAGATCGGTAAATTAAAATAAATACCTATGGATTCAATACGTTAGAGTTTCGAGGTGGGTAGAATTGTTACCAATTCAAATTCCATACCAGTATTTCGGTTATGCAAAAACAATATGAAGAACATTGAACCTCGCCAATACTCCAAAAACTGAAGAAAAATGATCAAATAAATGCCATCTTGACACCAGAACAAGATATCATGGGAAATTGATCAAGGGGTGGAAACAAATTTCCCCCGCATCTATAGAATATCACAAGTAAGGACCAAGTAAAACTTGGATTATAGAGTCTCTCTCCACCACACTAGATAACATTGCATTGTCGCCACCCTAGTATAAAACCTATGCATTTATAATGGGAGGATGATGTTAAATGACATAACACTTAAAATAATTTACCATAGTATACTAGGTCAAGGAATAAACATGTGTAAGTCCTGACACACAATTTAAAACACACATTCCTCCTGTAGACATGCACTCATCAATGGGCTAAAAGAACTATTTTCATTTTTCCCAAATACAAGGGCTAATATGTCCTACGAAACCTGATTCATGTCAACTACAAAATAATTAACGAGAATGTAAAACATAAAATCGTACCTCCTCCCAAATGAAATGATCTCTTAGCATTTAACATGAAGGGATTTGAGTTGGTGACCCCAACCATAGGAACGACATTTATTCCACGTGACGATGAGGAATATACATGTGTAGGGTGTTGAACATGTTTTTAAGACCGCTAACCCACACTTCATTCACATCCTTAGCATGTTAATCGATTAAAAATTGTCATTACATGAGTCATTAATGTCACTCCCATTGAGGGTACTTCCATCCCAGGAGGATTTGTCAAACTCCACCCACTATTGTATACAAATAACGTCACCCTTCATAGAATAAAACCGCCATGCTTCATCTAAAGAAAGGTTTTGATAATGGCACCCCAAATTATCCAGTTTGTCTTCCATCCTATTCCCTTCATGATGGGTATGTTGAACATTTATCTGGATATAAAGAGGAGGTGAGCATATAAGGATCCTATTTAAGGTTATTTATAATAGTCCCTTTAGACTCCTCCACCAGCCAATTATTAGTAATCCAGGGTGATGCATGGACGGTTTCCTGGATATTCAAAAGAATCTACTCTTTTAGGACTGATATTGATCTTTTCTTTGTACCAAAAAGTCAAAAATGTAGTTCTTTCCATATATTTCAAAGGAAAAAACCTAGCACCAACTGGTGAGCACATGAAATTATAAGGTATTTAAATTTCTGACAATAGATTGATCCAATAACACCCTCATATCTCCCAATAATGCTCGACTAAAGCCAAAATTATGAGGAAGAAGTTCCCAAATATCAACTGCAAAGGGATGGGAGAGAAAAATATTCTCTACTGACTCTTTCACCTGAAAAAAAAGGTGACATAAAGATGGTCCCTCATATACCTTTCTACGGATGCAATTCCAAGTGAGAAGTTTCCCCCAAGAAATTAACCATAATAAAGTTGAAAGTTTTGGCCATCGCGTTCCCACCCATATATGAGTCCAAAAAATTTCCTTCTCCATGGATGAAAAGTAAAAAATAAAGGAATATGCTTCTTTAAGAGAGAAAGAACCAGATGATTGCTAACCCCATTGAAAAATCTCATCCTTATGTAAGATCCTAATCTACTTATCTTCAAATTCTCTTTTAAACTCCTCCAAGGGATAGGTGGTTTTAGTAGGAGATCAATCAATTTTATCTTTCCATCGTCGCCATAGTTGGTGATCATCCAAAGGTTTCTGGAATTCAACCACCTTCTCTACACCCAAATATTTATTTAATATTTTAATAGGTTGGAAACTCTCTTTCTCTGCCATGCAGGGAAACTACTACCATACATCCTCCCAAAATGAAGTTATCTTCCCTCCTTTTACATCCTAGAAAATGTACTTACTCGTTATCTCTTTGCAATTATGTGCCTAGTTCCAAATTTAAAATCCTTGAATATAACCTTGAAAGCGCAATCGCTCTTTCTATGTTGAAAAGGGCACATAATTCTTGAGCCAAATTCTCTTCTAGATTTCAAGACCTCCCTTAACCCAGAGTCGCTAGAGCTGCATACCATAATAGTTTCTAATTAATTCCATATCACTTAAACCCATTCCACCTGTCGATTTGGGTTTGATCATCTTATCCCATCCTATAAGATACCAAAATCACATATTATTTGAGCCTCTCAAAATGATCTCATGCCATAAATATCAAAGGAAATTACAAATTGTTTTCAGAATTAGCATAATTGGAATATGATAGTTTGGAAACACCTACAAAACTTATTTGGTGAGCACCAATCTTCCTCCAAAGTTAAGGGTCTGAAATGTCCAATTAATAACCTTGAATCAGAATCTCTCTACGAGGTATTTCCAACTTACTATCCAATTGTAATATAATACTAGAGACACTCCCAAATATTTATAAGGAAATTGAGCATGATGGAATCCCAATATTTGAGTCAAATGACCCTGAATAACTTGTTGATAATTGAAGAAGAAGAGATTGGTTTTGTAATTATTTACTAATTCTCGAGATGCCTCCATAATAATATGTAGAATGTTTCGTAATCCCTTCACTTCCTTTAAAGTGGGCATCCCAAAGAAAACAATGTCGTCAAAAAATTGTTGATGAGTAACAACTAGATTTTCACCAAAAATATGTAATCCAGAGATATGACCCAATGAACATGCTTTCTTATACAATCTCCCAAGCCATTCCCTAGCCAAAATGAAGAGGAAAAAAGATAGGGGATCACCTTGCCTCAACCCTCTTGAGGAATTTAAGGTAGATGAAGGTCACCCATTAATCAATATAGAGAAGAAGGCATATGAAATTAAATATCATACCCATGAAATACATTGTCTCGAGAATCCAAAGGCTACTAAAACCTATAACAAATAGTCCCAACAAATTTGATCATAGGCCTTACAAAAATCCATTTTGATAAACATACATGTACATTTCATAGCGAGTAAGGAGTGCATGATTTCCTGAACCACAATTATGTCATCCGTAATTTTATTAAACTCAATAAAAACAAAATGTTACAAGGATATTAAACCTGGAAGTAGGGGCTTCAGGCGATTCATTATTATTGTAGAGATAATTTTATAGATTGTGTTACATAGGGAAATAGGGTGAAAACCACTAGGCTCCTCATAATTACCACCTTTCGAAAAAGAGTTAAAAGTTTTGCATTAAAACCATCCCATATCGACTAGGTTTGTCTTTATTTTTCCACCAAGTCTTTATTTTTCCACCAATTCATATATCTTCGTACCAAGAAACCCCCGCCATGCTTTAAAATAATCTGAGGTAAATCCATCGGGACTTATTGACTCATTCCTAGGCATATTCATAACAACCATTTCCACTTCATGGAAAAATATTGAACAATATTTCTCTCATTAAGTCAACATTCTAATCCCTACTAATAAGTGGAGGGATATGTTGAAGGATCAAATTGATAGCTAATTGCCTCCTAAGAGAGATATCAGAAAAAAATACCTTGATATTACCACACCAATGCATATTTTGTTTTTGAGTAGAGGAAATTTTTATCCCCATTTACTCCAAGAATGGATAAGATTTGATTATTACAAAGACGTTGAAGCATAGAATTGTGAAAAAAAAATGGAATTCATTTTTCCCTCCTTAATTCATTGAACCCTAGATATATTTTTCCAAAGGATTGCTTCCTATTTCCTTCATTGTTCCATATTATGGAGGGTTAGACCTTCCTCCATTATTATTTCAAGGAATCGACCCTCCAATATCATACATTGTTGAACCATTCATATCTAGTCTTCTAATATAACCTTATCTTCAAAAATGTTACCAAAGTCCCACTTATTCCACAATTTTATCTAATTTATTAAGCCCTTAATTTTTAGTTGAAACATTTTCATTTTGGTCTTACATCTAATGTTTATTTTCAACCACAATTTGTTTAATATTTCCACAAAACCAGGCACCTGTAACCAAAAAATTTCAAAAAGAAAGGGTAGATTTCATGGGGTTTCCTTCAAGTCCAACTCTAGCTTAATCGACCAGTGGTTTTGTTGGACACCTAATCCTCAATGGGTAGGTGTGGAAGGCGAATGGATATATGGAGTCCAAGATACAACTTGGAATGGGTATGCAAGGGTCACACCAATGTGATATAAATGTACATCTATGGTGAATAATAACATAACTCACACTTATCTTTTCCCTTGTGTGTTTACTTGCTCATTCACCATGTGTGTGTTTAACATCGTATCATATTTGTATGCAGATGCAGATGTTCACACTTCACTTCCCAAGCCCATCATCAGACCTTGGGAAGAGATTTTCTACAACAAGCATAGAACTGGTCTTGGATATGACAAGGATTTGTCCTTTCATATTCCGGATTACTCCAAGCCCATCAAATTTTAGAGTGTAGGATTTCTTCATGACAGTTCACATTTAGTTGTTCCAGATCCTGCTCCTCTTCCACAGCAGCAACAACAAATTGAAAAATGTCAGCACTGTGATCGATTTGGCCATATGAAATATCATTGTTTCGATCTCCACCCATGTAAGCAATGTGGCCGACACATCCATTCTTCACACAGATGCTTCAGAAACAAGCCTCCTGTAAGAACAAAGATTCATCTTGGATGGATAGCTTCTTGGCAATGGGCATCAACATTCAAGAAGATGTTTAAGTCACATGTCAGAACTTGTTCTATAATATTGAGCAAACTTGCAGTTGATTTTTTGCCATCATCTCACCTTGTACCTGACAGGGGGGAAAATGGTGGTCATCTACAAGCTTCGAAGCCACATGAAGCGAGCCTGATCCACAATCTCTCATTCCAGATTCAGAGTTGTAGCCAGAGACATAGCAGTTCAAGCGAGCTTGAGCCACAATCTATCATTCTAGATTCAGAGTTATAGCCAGAGACATAACAATTCAAGCGAGCCTGAGCCACAACTCATTCTAGATTCAGAGTTGTAGCCAGTGACACGTATGCCCATGAGAATTCCTTTGGTTGGTGGACAACCTTAAACCATCTATGTGGGGTTGATATTCTTCCTCTTCAAATAATTTAGAACACTTCCTCTAGCAAAAGACTTCAGCTTCTTTCTAATATTTGGAAGAGTTATGGGAAATGCATTGAGCATTTGAGAGTTGGTGGTCATCCTTAAACCATCACAGGTTGTAGACCTCCCTTCTTCTAGGTTGAAGGTCTCCCTCTTCAAATATGAGGGACAATACCTCTAACAAAAGCCCTCAACTTTTTGCCAAATTTGGAAGAGTTTCAGGAACTGAACTAAGCGTTCTAGTGTTGGTGGTCATCCTTAAACCACCTCTTTATGCCAACATTTCAGAGAGCTGATTCAGCCTAAGTGTTACCATGCATACTTTGAAAATTTGTATTACAACTCTCTTCTTGGACTCACACATACCCTTCGGAATAAGGGGGGGAATGTTGGACACCTAATCCTCAACGGGTAGGTGTGGAAGGAAAATGGATAAATGGAGTCCAAGAGACCACTTGGAATGGGAATCCAAGGGTCACACCAATGTGATATAAATGTACATCTATGGTGAATAATAACATAACTCACGCTTATCTTTTCCCTTGTGTGTTTACTTGCTCATTCACCATCCGTGTTTTTAATAGGTTTGACCCAAGGAATGGCTAAATTATAGCTTTGATAAAAATGTATCTATGCAAAACCTCCTTCGAGAGGAGAAATCGATCCAACTAACTTGATATTTGGTGTCTTCCTCCCCATTGGTTATTCCAAACAATGTAAACTTTGAAATGGGAATGGAAATGAGTACCCGCTTTTTTTAGGGAGTAAAAGATCGTATGCTTTTTAAAAGTGTTGATTCAGAATACTCATAATTATTTTTAGCATATTTTTGACACATTAAGTTTTCTTATGTACAAAGTATAAACATTATTTTTAAAATGTTAGTGATTTTTATGTTGATTTTGAAAAGTGTTGATGTCAGCATCATCCCCTTTTTTAGAAGACCTATTTTTTACTTTAAATTTTCCAATGTATTAAATGCTAATAATTAGTTTCTAAATTTAACAATTTTTGAAGTACTCGTATTCTTCCTCTTCACTTACGTATTTTTTTAAGTGTTTTTTAAGTTTTTGTTTTTTTGTTTTTCTTTTCATTTTTTTTGTAGTGAGATCTTTGATTTTTTGTAGTTTTAAAAAAAAATGCCAAAATTTTAAAGTTTCGATCTTCTATTTAATTATATATTGTTAAATAATATTTCATTGCACATGAAATAATTGTCACTAAAAAGCAAGATTTTTTAACAATTTACATAAAAATATGCTTTTTTAATATATATATAACTGAAAAAATACAATTTTTGAGAATTTTTTGCTAAAAGTGACATGTCAATTAAACCATTTTTATAGGAAAAAAATTAACAAAAAAAATATAAAAATTAGCAATTTTTATGATTTTTTTTCGAAATTAATAATAATAACATTTTTTCTCAAAAATTAAATGATTCACATAAAAAATGAAGTGAAAATCACATTATACAAATACTAAGCATATAATAGCAACAACTAAATACTTATTATTCTCATAAAATGTCAAAGTCAAAACATTACAAGTATAACTTATTAATAGTTACAAAAATTGAGCTTCATTTGGAAGCCTAACTGAAATTTAATCAATAATATCACATAACCCAAACTCTTCATCTTCAAGAGTTTCATTATTGTCTTCTTCCACAATATTTTCATTATTGGCTTCAGTTTGATCATTTTCCTCTTCTGAAGGATCTTTGATGTCTATGAATTTTCCAAAGTATGCCTTTCGAATCATTCCATATAATGGTGGTTGAGGTTACTTTGTTTTTTTTGCCACACAGGATTCATTAAAATCCCCTTTCCTCAAACCAAGTTCTTGCATTTCATCTGGAAGAAATTGAAGGAAATTAATTATTTTTAAATTTGCATTGTAATGGGCCTTTCTCAATGGAAATGCAATTTCTTCCTTTTTGTAAGAAACATGCTAGTGTTTTACCGAATAATCAAGTACAAAATAAATAATTTAGTAAATTAATATAGACACATAAAAATTAAAAAAGAAAATATTGAAATTCATTTTTATATAATAAAAATTACGTGAGCCTAAAAATAAATCCAAAACCCAATATCCTTCATTTGAACATAAATCTAAAAGATAGTTAATCAATGACTGTGGTTTTTGATATCTGTTAACTATCTCTGATTTTGCTTCTTTATCTCCAGATGTTAGTTTTTTTACAACAACATCATGGACAAGTACTTGGCTATGACTCTTTCCATCTACTTGATTGAAAAGAATAGGCTTATAGCTATCATCTTTTGTCCAACTTTCAACATGAATGAACTCACAGTCATTTATAATTGGTTGATTTCTGCAACCAATAAATTTTTTTTTTTTCTTGTAACATGAAATATTGAAAGTTCAATTAACTTGTACATAAATTATTTTTTTAACATTAATCAAACATACAATTTCAATGTCTGACCATGTAAGTTGCATCCTTGACTTTGTTTTTCCCTTGAAGCTTGATAATAACAACTCCAATTGTGTATCTTAATGAAATGTCACAAACCTCCAAAATGGTGTTGTTGTGACTTATAGAAATCATGCAAACACTTTACTAAAAGCTTGATAAGTATAAGGGTCACTATCATATTCAATGTTTTGGATATTGAAACCATGAGTAATATCTACAATAACTAGGGAATAATCCCTTTTAGGTATGAGTTTTGCAATGTTTTCAAAATCACCTAATAGTATTTGATATTGGATAGTGTGGAGCCCATTCCAAATGAAATGATTAAGACTGGGATCAAGTTCAACATCACTAAGACGTTGTTTTCTCACGTTTTCCATTTTAATTTTTTCAATAAAGCTTCTGAAACTATCTAGTGCTCCATTTTCATCTTTCTTCATATTTAATGAAATAAACAAATATATGTATAAGTTATAAAATAAAAATAATATACATATGAATAGAAATGAATGTATAAATCAACACACCTTTTTAAATGCAATATAAAAAATATTTTAGCACTGATGCAGAACTTGAATCTGAGTAGTTGTGTACAACATCATCCCAACTATCTTCATTCAACAATTTAGCCATTTGTTCTTGTATTCTCATATAAACATTTTGACTCAATAAATAAAGTAAACAATGTTAATATAGTGATATGTATAACAAATACTACCAAAAAAATATATATAATTTTTAACATAAACTTATAATCCATAAATAAGTAAAAATAACAAAATTACTTTAGAAATTCATCAAACATTTCTTCCAATGATAATTCTCCTCACTTTACAGGAGATAATATTGTTTTGACAAATTTTTCATCCTTCACTGCTTCCATTGATATCCAAGGTGTGATATTTATATCTTCTGGAAGGAGCTTCATTTCAGGACCTGATTTACTACTGGTACATATCAATGGTTTATACTTTTTGACCTTATGACTTTTTATGCTAACGTTCTCCCACAACTCAAAAATCTGATCAATCAATTCCCATCTCTCCAGTTCTAAATTCCAATTGTAAAATGTTATCTATACCTCTTAATATTTCAAAATTTTGTTTTCCACCTTTTGAATTGTTTTTTTCTTCAATTTGATAGCCGATTTCCATACAAAATTCCTTCTGAAATGCATGATCAAACTTTGTCTTTTCCCCACCACATTTTTCTTGAAATTCACTCTGAATAAATTTGACCCTTTGGATGAAAGTCATAGACAACCTATACTCATTATGTAAATTATGATCACATGCTAATAACTTTTCTTATGTATCTGTTAAGCCAACATAATTGATACACATCATTGTTTTAAAATGCGGGTTATTGGGATATTCTTCCATCAATTTCATTTGAGCTTCTACAAAATGGTTTCCCTCAAGTACATAATAATTTTACTCAAATCATTTTGACTTGCCAAATGCTTCATTGTTAGGAACCTAATTTAGATCAACAAGACTCAGCATAATCAACCACATGTCCAAAAGGGTTGTACCTCATCAAAGTTTTCAAATTGTGAACATGAAAGTGGTATGGCTTTCTAATTTGATATCTGAGTTGTCCTTCATTTGGCTTGTATACTTGAATGCCATTAAGTTGAAATGACCGACAACCATCAATTAATTTTGACTTCATTAAATGATGTCAAATGGAATTTTGTTTTTTTTTAATAAAGCCATCCTCTAAATCAACTCTTGGTGTAATGATTTCCCTACTTCCTTTTGAGTTTTCACTAGGACCTTCACTGTTGTCCATGATTTTTTTAGAATGAGAAACTTTTTGTTTATTCCTCCTATTGGTTTTGATAATTTCTTCAATGGAAGAAATCTCCTCATCATCAACTAGAAGGAAGACATTCTTCGGCATTTTTGTTCTTTCTTTTTTATGGCTCTTCTCCTTTCTAACATCGGTTCTAATTTGATCCTTAGTAATGGAAAAACATTCTTTGTCTTCATATTCAACTTCAGCTTCCTCCTCTTCAAAAGTAACATGTCTACCTTTACTAGATTGATCCATTTGATATAGTCTTGTGGCATCATGAAGTATTTTTTTTTCTTCTTTCACATATCTTCTTCTTCATGTTCATGGAAAATGTCGAAAACATTCATAATATCTCACTCTATATAATTGGTTCCCCCCAACATAATTGAAAGGCTCTAAGTAAAATCATTTCAAACATAATATAATATGGCAATAATAACTAAGTTATTAAAAATATAATGATACAATTAGAATAATACAAAAAACATAAATGAACATAAAAATACTTACAATATTTTCTGCAATATTATTTACAATTTGTTTGCATATCATTAAATAATATTCACCCATGTTATTCATTGCCAATGTAAAATTATATCTAAGCTTATCATGTGACTTGGACAGTTTTGAAAGTATATAAACATTTTTAGTATTCAGAAAAATATATAGGTCTAGTACTTTTCCCACCATCTCATAACTTGCAGCATCAAAATTCTTACTATCATATAGATATAATTGTATATTTTTTCCTTCTCTATCTTTCATAAACCATGCATATTTTTTACGATTCACTTCTTTTGATTTCTTCCAGTACAAAACCAACTTATTTTCTTTTGTGGAGGCATCTCCTACATTTTCAGTAATTAACTTAGGTGGAGTTTGTTCAGCGGTGTTTTTTGAGGGCCCACCTACAACTTTAGATGATACAATTGTTAACTTTGGTCTATAAATATTTAAAAAAACCTTCCTTGATGTCATTTTGCTGCCAACATATATATCTACATATAAATTAGTAAGTAATAAAAAAACAAATATCTTACAAAAACAAAAAACAAATGAAAACAAAATTAAAAACTATAACACACTAGAAACATGTACATCACCCCTAGGTCTGGTGTGCTTTCAAATTCATCCAAAATATTATAATATAAAACTATTTCCTTAAAATAAAAAAATACTATTTCTCCCCGACCCGATCTGGGAAAAAAAAATAAAATTTACATGTGATCTCCCCAAACCCCATGGAAAAAAAATATATATTTTTTTAATATTGTGGGAGTCGTGTTGCGGGTGGGCCTCCGCCCGATCCCAAGGATAGCCATGCTATCTTTGGGCTTGATCGGACACCCGCCTATGGGCACGTCCGCCCGCAGCATGCCGCCCACGAGTTTTCATGTTGCATGCGAGCGCCCGACAATCAGCCCCCTTGCCAGAATCGTTCCCATGCCAGGCAGGGGAGCCGAATCACGAGCGTCATTGGACTCAGGCATACGCTCGCTCGTGGGCACGTCCGCCTGCAACATGGTAGCTCAATGTCATCCTTGGGCTTGTGCGGACACCTGCCCGTGGGCTCGTCTGCCCGCAGCACGACCGACATGGGTGTCATGCTGCGGTTGGATATGACCACAGGTGCCTGCCCGCTATGGCCTGGGTGGGTACGCCCACCAACCCCCCTACCTTCCGGGGGGGATGGTGGGCATCCCCGCCCAGGCCAAAGTGGCTAGTGGTCGACCATAGGTGGGTCCACCCCCCATGTGCGTGTGGATTTTTTTTTTTTTTTTTTTTAATTTTAGATCATAAAAATATTTTAACTGGTTTTATGTGGTAATCTGGAGGTACCTACCAACAAATTTCAAAGGTAACTTCTAGTAAACTTATAGGGGTTTAAAATATGTACTTAGTGAGATTTGAACTTAACTGTACTTTATTTTAACAATTTCCTTATTGTCGAAATAATAAATTAAGCTACTACTTATGAAAAAAAAATTTAAAAAAAAATTGATTTGTTAGAATCCAATAACTTATTTTCCTCAAATTCCTCATCGAATGGTCCAAGTACAAGAGGATTAAAAGCAAGAATCTCATGTTGACAATGTTGCTACTCCAGAAAATTGTTCCAAGCTTTTAAACAAAACCTCGAGAAATCTTGATGTGATGTGAGGAATAGTGACAATGAAAGTTCGTATAAAGCGGAAATTATGAAATTTCTTTATCGCTGGGATAAAAACTATTATAAATATTAAAAAAAAGAAAAAATGTAATCAAGTAAATTTTATATAATTTAAGTAATATTGTTTTAATTTGGAAACAAATATTAAAAGAAAATTGTGTAGGAAATTTAAATCAAAATTAGGTTTAATATTCAAGAGAATATTTTAGTAGAAAATTTTTAAATAAATCGTAGAAATAAAATTTGGAGGGACATACTTCAAGCGAAAAATTTCGGTGAAAAAATTTAGAGGGAAATTTTGGAGGGAAATTTTCATTCTTTCAACTATATATTATCATTGGGAGAGAGATCATTTGCATCATTCAACATCTATTGTTTGAATGTTATGGATTCCTCTGATACTGAAGTTTCATTTTATGAAGAATCAACATATTCGTCACACAACAACCCTATTCATATTAATGAATATAACGAGAGAAATAGTGACGAAGGGCAGGATGAAGAATTTTAAATACATAGAAAGTCAGATTTTCCACTTATTCCTCATCCTATGGACTATGAGAGCAGCAGTGATGAAGGCCAGGATGAATAATTTCCAAAAAATAGAGACTCATAATTTTCACTTAGTACTAATCCTAAGGCCTTTGAGAGCAATAGTGATGAATGGTAGGATGAAGAATTTTCAATGAATAGAAAGTCACATTTTACACTTAGTCCTAATCCTAAGGACTATGAGAGCAATAGTGATGAATGGAAGGATGTAGAATTTTTAGTGGATAGAGAGTCACATTTTCCACTTAGTCCTAATCCTAAGGACTATGAGAGCAATAGTGATGAATGGCAGAATGTAGAATTTTCAGTTGATAGAAAGTCACATTTGCCACTTAGTTATAATCCTAAGGAATATGAGAGAAATATTGATGAATGGTAGGATTAAAGAGTCACATTTTCCACTTAGTCCTAACCCTATGGAATTTTAGAGTAGCAATGAAAAAGGTCGGGATGAAGAATTTCCAATAAATCGAGAGTCCAAATTTCCACTTAGTCCTAATGCTATGGACAATGAGAGAAATAGTGACGAAGGGCAGGATGAATAATTTCCAATAAATCAAGAATCTCAATTTCCACTTAGTCCTAATCATATGGACTATGAGAGCAGCAGTGATGAAGTTCAAGATGAAGAATTTCCAATAAATTGAGTCATAATTCCCACTTAGTCCTAATCCTATGGACTATGAGAGAAATAGTGATGAAGGGCAAGATAAATATGGTGAAGAATATCCTCTAAGTAAGTATTTCAAAACCACAGATGATGGTATTAAAAATTTTCCTGTCGCCGAAGATGGTAATGAATATTTTTCAAACAGCGATGGTGGTGAATTTCCTAACTATATTGAAAATGATCATAGTAAGAATAGTATTCCTCCTAATGATGATGGAAATGTTTTTTCAAAGAATGGTGAAATGATGGAGATGTTGCCAGCAAATATTGTCTCTAGGAGTAGGAGTATATATTTTCGTATCAATCCAAGATGTTATAGTTATACAAGGGGAAAAGTAGAATATCTCACGAGAAGAAGTTCTATCAGTGCTATCATTTCAAGTTACTGTTGTAAAAAGGATTGCATGAAACATATGGATTTCAAGTTTGCTTTGGAGAAAAGGAAGAGCTATTTGTCAATGAATAAAAGCATGCAGAATTCATATTTAGTGGGGTGCATGCAATTTGCACTAGCAAGTTATTAATTATCATATTGGGTCTTTAAAGGCTTTCAAAATGTTTCATTCAATTGGTAATTTTTGGCCGTCAAGAATCCAAGATAATTTGGAAAAGGATATTACATATTATTCAAAAGTTCATCATAAACGAGAGTTTTGGCCACTAGCAAACACTGTAATTTCATGGCTGCAAGACTTATTTTCAAAACATGGAGAGTGTTTTCCAAATAGAGATACAATACAGATTCCAGATAATTCCTCAAGACAAGAAATATATAACTTATTCAAGGAATATGCAGAATATGTTGAAGGAAATGGTCATTTTATTACATATCAATATTTAGTGAAGATATGGAGGAGAGAATTCAACAACGTTTATATTCCTAAGAAGACAAGGATGGGGGTTTGCAGTACATGTGCTTCTCTAAAATAAAAAAGGGATAATTGTCAAGGAGAAAAAAGAGGTAAGAATTCATAACATTATTATTTTAAATTGTATAGTGATAAATTATGAAAATGTCTTTATTAATAGGTTTATTTTATGTTATGTGTAGAGTCCATTGTCAAAGCACTTCAAGAGCATCGCAAACAACAAACAAGTGAAAGGAAAAATTTGTACAAGTATTGAAAGAAGTGTTATGATAATTGAAATAAATATTTCATTTGGGTTTGATAATTTGATGGTATGGACCAGAAGAAAACACTTCTACCACATTTTGTTCGCATACCCAAAAATTTGCAGTAGGAAACTTTTATCCAGTTTCACTTGGTTGGTTGTATGGTCTTCAATGGGAAAATATCGCCAAGAGTCTACTTCATAGCTCCAAATATTCATAATGATGGAAATATGAAAATAACCATAATTCATGATGTGCTTTCTCATTGGTGTGGTAAGGCTTCTTGAAATTTTGTATCTACAATTAGATAACACTTGTCACGAAAACAAAAATCAGATTATTTTTGGATATCTAAACATGCTTGTTGAATTGAGATTTTTTCATAAGGTAAAGGTTGGTTTCCTTCTTTTTGGGCACACTGACAAACATATTTATCATATGTTCAATCATTTTTCAATAAAATTGAGGAGGAAGGATGTTGGGAGCTAGCCATCATTAATTGAATGTATTAAGAAATCATATATGCCAGAGCCTATTTTTTGTGTTGGAAGAAACTGTTGACATGCGAAGATTTATTCTGGGACCGAATGGTGAGGAGAAATGCATTGAACAACTTAATGACATTAGCTTCCAAAATCAATTTCGTATCAAAAAAATAGATGGGAAAAAACTTATATGGGGCAAGAAGTATTCAACTACTGTAGAATGGGTGTCATGATCAGGTTTGAAATTTTTGAAGCTCATTACAGATCATCCAATATTTGCATCAAATATATTGTTATTACAATCAATTGGTAAAGTTAATAATGAATGAAGGAAGAAGAGAGATATAGATTATTCTAAATGCCTAGAAGAAATTAAAAGATCCATTAGATATACATATGAGTACTTATATGTTGTTGATTCAGTTTGGCGGGAGTCCTTTTTCATCGATCAGAGTGATATCCTTTTAAGATCAAAAAATTAATATATGATTTTGAAGAGTTCGTTTATTTGGCCACAAAATGTGTCAAATGAACAGGAGGAAACAAAATTTTTTGAACAACAACAATCTCAAGGTTTTATCAATTCAACACAAGTGGAGGAAAGAGAAATTTATATTGGTTCCAGAAGATCTCATGCATAATGTGAAGCCATAGAAGACATTTACAAGGGTTTAATATAGGATATTAATGAGGTTTGCATGATCTCAATGTTAGAACATGAAGATTCACATGGCTATCCATTCTGGGTTTCCAAGGTTATAAAGGTCATTACAGAAAATGAAGATGTTACAGGTGTTGAAGTACATTGGTATGCCACAAACACACACCCATTCGATGGTGTGTACAAGCCATATATGGTTGTTATATGTAAATTTGGGCATCATCCCTAAGACCAGTATGAACAGGGTATATCATCCCCTAATTCAATACAAACAAGGTCTATCATCCCCTAATTTAGTTGCTACATACCCTAGAGAATTCATTCCACTGATGGCTTTAATTCATGAGAGTTTCAATGTTTTAAGTATAGTTAAAATGACCCATTGAATCATCAGCGCTCCTATGAATGGCCTAAGTGTGTTGCAAAGCACTTACTCCCATGCAAGGGTGCTCTACAAATCACTTCTTAACACTTAAGGGTGCATTGGTCTCCTGAGAGCAAAATCATTATAGTTCCGTGAATCTCCACATGTCCAGTGCCTTCTAGAAGAGCTCATAGGTTTCATACTTTGAATACATGTGTTCATTCGTCACCATTGAACCTGGAAACATGTCTCATCTACTATTATAAAGCCATTCAATAACCATTTATTAAGAAAATACGTACAATTTCCCTATAAATTGAGCACTCATCTAAGTGCAAGGGAGGAAGAAATTTGTGTAGTGTTATGCTGTTAGATTCTCAATTCATGGAGAGATGAAGTACTGCATGCTGTTGGATTGATGCTTGGTCTGATGAGGACAGGATGAAGTTGGAGCAGGTTTACAACGAACTGTTTGACTAGTTGTAATATACTCCTCCTAATACTATAATAAACATATTTGTTCTTTCTCTCATATATGTGATTATCGTTTGTGAATGTATTCTCAATATGTGCATGTATTCTCAGATTTAGTCAGTTCAATCTGGTTGTGATAGATAGATATTGTATATTTTTATCATCGTTTGTTGTCTTCTTGTTTTGATTGCAGGTATTGATCTAGTAAGTTCAGTTGGATCGAGAGTGACAAAAGTGACGAAAGAAGAAGAACAAGAGCGAAGGATCAAAATTAAGTCTTCATCTTCTGTATATCTTTTTATCTTAGAGATAAAGGCATTTACCTTTCCTCTATTTTTCTGAGTGAGGAAATACAACACTGAAGGAAGACTAGTTTATTCGTAGATTAGAATTCCTCATAACAAATTGGTAACTCCACTAGGGAGAAATCCATCATTCCTGGTGTTTTTGTCCTTTTTAACCACCATCAGTAGAATTTACTTCATCTATTCAGTCATTTGAATGTAATTTTTTCCTTAGAAGTGTGTTTGTCCTGCTTGATCTTAAATATTCACTGCGCCCAATGCACTATTGATCAGGGTACAGTGCTCTACATAGCATTGTCTCCCTTTCAGAGGTGCTCTGCAATGCACTATTAGCCCTTAAGGGGTGCGATGCCCCTTATGAAATCAAATTCTATCGTAATTTGTCTTTTGTATTTAGTTTCAGCCTATTGCTTATGGTATTCTTAGAATCCTGTTGGAACTTAGAGACCAGTAAACATTTCCAATTCTTCCTCCTTTGGATAGTTGTTTTTTCAATGTTTCCTTAGTTTTTTTTCTTTATCATTGTCAAGTTAAAACCAAATTTGCAAATTTTTCATTAGATCAATTCTCTGTTTTCAAAAGGAAAATTGTCGTTTCAGTCTTCATTTCCTAAGATAAAATTTTTGTTTCAATCCTCATTTCTCAAAATAGTAAACATTTTTTGATTGATTTGTGCATTTAGTTTCTTTTTAATCATTCACAGTAAAGGAAACTGAAAATAAAAACATGCATATGCATTTAGAGATTGTGAGTGTTGCATAGGAATAGATTAGGGAAATATGCATTTAGATTGTGCTCTTTGTTCTAAGTTCAAAATTTTGATTGCTCTATCCCTTTAGTACCTAAGGTTTTCATTGAAAAAATTGAATTGAAAAGTTGCTTCTCATTTAGTTTGCATTTTAGGAATTTCCCATCACATCTCACGGTGAACCTGAAAGATAAACTTTTAATAAGGATCAACATAAAATTCACTTCAATAAACTTAACAAAGCATTATAAAATTAACGATAACACTTAGAAGGTCTAGGATAGAGACGTGTTCTGGTGTCGTTAAGCATAGTAGTTGTCACTAACTTTTCTTTGATACATCCCGAGTGTGAAATCCCACTCCACATACGTAAGTATATCAGAGCTTGTCCACATACCTTCAGGTATATTGGGCAGTGTTCTAGTACGAAAAGTATAAGGGGGTGCTCTCATTGTGTGGTTTCGCATTAGACAATGATATTACAGACTTGGGCCTCCATGTATCTTCGAGTATATTTGGGAGGACTAAATTAGGTTTCTTACAATCCATAGGTAACCGAGTCAAACGCCTTGTAACTTGTGATACATTGAAGATAGCATTCGGGGAGATTGCTTGCCCGTACTTCTTGGTTCACTAGGAGGTATTCTGCAGTTCACAATTACTTGGTAAAACTTTTGCCTAGTATCACCCTTTTATTTGTTTATTTTTTTTGTAATAAAATCAGTTAGTCATCGTGGAAGAAGAACAACCCTTTCCCCATCGTTCGTGTAGAATAGCGCTTAAACCACCTTTACCACAGGAAGTTATTTCTGGTCGGTGAAGGCGACCCTGTTCTACTGAATCCAGTACCATCAGTATCTCTTGTGCATCATCTTCATCACATCTACCAAATTCATCTCTAGTCATTTCTACACATCCTAGTTTATCTATTCTCTTCGAAACGGAGTCCTCATCACTACCTGTGGACACTAGAATTCCAATCAGTACGACTATACATCCAGAACTCGACGTTGTTCAACAGGAAATTGATCTGGATCCCATCGTTCTTTTACCAGAAAATCTAGATCCCAAAGTTGAACGACAAGCAGTTTTTCCTGTATTGGTCACTCCTCAGTCATCCGTAGTCATTGAGTCTTCCCTTCTATCGCACAGTCAACCACCTGAAATATATCTCGGGCCTAACAGCGAAATTCTTCCACCTATTTTGATTTTGATTGAGGAAGAACCTCAAGAAGAAATACCCTCAACTCCAACTCATTTTGGGTCAGGGCTTTATCTTTATGAGTCTTTTCCTAGATTAGCTTACATTGCTTGAGTTGATCCTTTTCAACTCAAGTTCCCATAGATCCTATAGGGTATTCACTGGGTCACTTGACCATGGCTGAGTCAACATCTCTGGTTGTACCATTTGTTACAGTTATGATAGCATATATTATTGCTACTCCTTCGATGTTTACCATGTTACCTGAGTCACATCTTTATGGTGGTCCGTTTGTCCCACCAGGTTTACTAGTCTTTATCTGGAACCTACTTTGGTGCCTCCTTAAGTCCATGGACTTCACCCATGTCATTATCTAGAATTTTATTTGGTTCATCTCTAATGAGTACTAAATGGTTTGATCCTTTATTCACATATTTAGTTCAACATCAAGTTTGTCCCATCGGTTATTCTCCTTGGTGGTCGGTGATTCCACATAAATTACCCTCTGACATTCCAAAATTCAATGGAAACCCTGGAGAAGACCCATCTACGAATGTTATGACTTATCGTTTGTGGTGTTCATCTAACTCCTTGAATGATGATTCCGTTAGACTCCATATTTTCCAGCACATGCTCACTAGTCTGGCTGCTCCTTTAGGATGGTTCTTTTACTGTGTCAACCTCGTTAAAAAATGGAACAGGTTTCATGAGGATAGTTCCTTTTATTGTGTCAACCTCATTAAAAAATGAAACAAATTATTATGAGGATGGTTCTTTTACTGTGTCAACCTCGTTAAAAAATAAAAAGGATTCCATGAGGATGGTTCTTTTACTGTGTCAATCTCGTTAAAAAATGAAACAAGTTTCCATGAGAATGGTTCTTTTACTATGTCAACCTCGTTAAAAAATAAAACAGGTTTTCCTTGACGATAGCTCTTTTTCTTGTGTCAACCTCGTTAAAAAATCAAACAAGTGCCTATAAGGATAGTTCCTTTTACTGTGTAAACCTCATTAAGAAATGAATAATTCCATCATGAGCATATTTATTTTCATGGGTCAAGTTTGTTAAAAAATGAAACAAATCCTCTCCTAGTTAAGTAGAATCTTTCATTTGATCTTGTATATGAACTTTCATTCTATCCACCTATTAGTAACCAGTAGTCTACTTAGGTGAATGACATGAAGCTTGGGGAGCATGTGCTCTTTTAGGTTACGCTTGGGGGGCATTGAAACCAATTTCAAGAATATTTTTCTCTGTTTCAAGCTTGAGTAAAAATGAAACCACTTTCAAGCATAGTTTTCTCTGTTTCAAGCTTGTGTAAAAATTAAACAACTTTCAAGCATAGTTTTTTATCTATTTCAAGCTTGGTTAAAAATGAAACCTATCTTGAGTCCATTTCGATTATTATTTTCAAGACTCATTAAACTGATGAAAATCTTGAGCTTCATTTGCTATCTTTTCATTCTCGTAAAAGACATAAAAATGTCGATTTCTTTCCATTTTTTCCTGCTCGTAAATTGAAAATCGGCCAGAGCACACTTTTATCTCTTTTTCGAGCTCTATTAAATATCGAAAAACGAACCCCCCTAGAATCTTATTTTAGCTCTTTTCAGACTCTGTTAAGGTGAAAATATTCTCGAGAACTTATATTTTCGAGCTCGTAAAAGGAAATGAAACGACATCTACTCAATATAAGTTTAACCCTTTTCCAGACTAAGATAGATTACTTACGAAAAAGGAACACCTTAGTCAAACATGGCTAAGAGGTTTTCTCCGATATTATTTTACACTTTTTCGTACCTGAGCAAAATATTTATGAAAAAGGACTCATGGATTTTTCTTTTCGTCCATTTTTCAAACTCTCCAAACATGAAAAAGGACTGAGTTTTCACTGTTGTTAGACTCGTTAAAACATCAAATAGTGACATACTTATCCGATCATGACAAGATCGAGTTTCAATATTGATAGACTAGTTAAATCATCAAATAGCGATGGATTCACCGAAAGGGTTGAATTATAGATCAAGCATATGTTACCGTCCTCAAGCTTGTTAAAAAATAAAGAGGTACTAGTCAGCAATGACTCGGGAAAATTTGGGAAAAATAACAAAGCGCTTTATTGTAGCAGGTCGTTCTTAAACATGACACTTTCACTTCATCTCTGTGGCTTTGGGTTGGGTTATATTCTTGACAATTTATCATACCTATGGTATATCATACCATCCATCACTTTGGTTTTGGGTCAATGCTGCCAATCCATTCAGTGTTGCCGATATGTTCAAGAGAAGTCATCTAGTAATTCCTCATCTTCTGCAATACTCATAAACCTTCATTATCATGACCGTCATTCCTGAACATTGCTTCATCAAGTCACATTTTGTCTCAAAAATCATTACTCCCATTTCATGTCGTATCTGCGACGAGTTAATTCTTGTAGAAATCAGCTCATCATCCAGGAAGTTGACTTAGAAACATATTTCGAGTGCCTTAGAACTTGCTTACATTAACAACAGGTTTCTCGCTTCCGACGATAGGTTGACATCACAAACCTTTGAATGAATGATTTTGTTTTGCGTTTGAAATCAAATCATCTATTCATGCCTTGAAATTTGTACAGCATTACCTTGAGAACCATTAACATCTAGGATGGTTTCTCTCACGTCTGTTAACAGCTTACATCATTGGCTGATAATCAGATGATGTCTTCCCATGTTCGACTTCAGATCACATTTTCGCATGGTTAGACTTGTACTTGAATGATCAAGTAAATGAGATAGAAGACCTAGGATATAGTTTCATCTGTCCGGGTTGCGATTTTAGGAATTGTACCACATCATCCGTAGGATGGCTTTACATACAGATGGTCATCCTATCACGAGCCTATATCTGTAGGCATGTCTATATCTGAAGATGAATTTCTAATTTATGTATGTCTTATGATAGTTTATGTGATGAGCATGGGTATGCCTCAGCAATTCATGTCCAAGATGTACAATATATCATGATTTAATGCATTGCAAATTGATGCAGGTCACAGTCTGCTTCATATCCTACTCATCACACTGTAAAGCATATCATCCAAATATTATCATTATTTTGACTTCATGCTTTAGGGGGTAGTTGTTATAGGTCAATTTGGGCATCATCCCTAACACCATTATGAAAAGGTTTTATCATCCCCTAATTGAATACAAACAGGGTCTATCATCCCCTAATTCAAATGCTACCTTCCCTAGAGTATTCATTCCACTGATGGATTTAATTCATGAGAGTTTCAATGTTTGAAGTATAGTTAAAATGACCCATTGACTCATCAACACTCCTTTGAATGGGTCTAAGTGTGCTACAAATCACTTACCCCCATTCAAGGGTTATCTGCAAAGCACTTCCCGACAGTTAAAGGTGCGTTGGTCTCCTGGGAGAGAAATCATTATTGTTCCAGGAATCTCCACATGTCTAGTGCCTTCTAGAAGAGCTCATAGGTGTCATACTTTAAATACATGTGTTCATCCATCACCATTGAACCTGGAAACATGTATCATCTATTATTAGAAAGCCATTCAATAACTATTTATTGAGAAAATACCTACAATTCCATATAAATTGAGAACTCATATAAGTGCAAGGGAGGAAGAAGTTTGTGTAGTGTTATGTTGTTGGATTCTCAATTCTTGGAGAGTTGAAGTACTATGATGCTGGTGGACTGATTCTTGGTGTGATGAGGATGAGATGAAGTTGGAGCAGGTTGACAACAAACTGATCAACTAGTTGTAATCTATTCCTCCTAATACTGCAATAAATATATTTTTTCTTTCTCTAATATATGTGATTATCTTTTGTGAATTTATTCTCAATATGTGCATGTATTCCAGATTTATTCAGTTCAATATGGTTATGATAGATAGATATTTTATATTTGTATCGTCGTTTGTTGTCTTTTGGTTTTGATTGCAGGTATTGATCTGGCGAGTTCAGTTGGATCGAGAGCAACAAAAGTGATGAAAGAAGAAGAATGAGAGTGAAGGATCACAAGTGAGTCTCTTCATCTTATGTTTATCTATTTATCTTACAGATAAAAGTATTTACCTTTCCTCTGTTGTTCTGAGTGAAGAAACACCACACTCAAGGAAGACAAGTTTATCTGTAGATTAGAATTCCTCATAACAATGGTAGTTGATTAAAAAATTGGCGGAAAGGTAAAACGAAAGGGTACACATATAAATAGTCACTGTAAAATCCTCTTAAAATTGGAGGAATTTGACATACTTGTTTATGAATTAAATTTAACAAAAAGAGGAACTCTTCGCTCGAGAACGATAGAGATTCTGAAGAGGTTTCTACCAGAAGAAACAATGTTTAGATGGAAGTCTATTGAACCCAATTATAGATCTAGAAGACTTTTGAAACCTCAAGTGGTGTGCTTGCATGTTGACTCAGAAGGGGCATTAGTTGATGAAAGAGAAGAATATGGGGCATCTTCATCTGCATCTATTCATTCATCTGAAGATGTGAATTCTGATGGTGTATAAGAAAATATGAGTGGTTTTCAATAATTGTGTAAGAAAAATTATATAAATGATGTTTGCATTGAGAAATGAAAATGATATTTTAACTTCCTTATTATCCTACATGAATTTATGAGTCATTTATATGTTTGTTGGATTATATGTTTTAATTATGATGAATTCATTTTTCTAAAATATTCACAATGCGACGATAACTTAGATAAATAATTTATGTTTCATTTTGTTATTTTAGTCATATAATTTTTTCATAATATCATGGTTGAAATATGTTGAAAACTTAATGTTCTTTTAATTCTATGGGTGAAAATTTGTGAAATATCTTTTATCTTTAACATTATGGTTGAAAACAATTAGAATTTTAGGGATTTTTAGTGTCATGATATTATATGTAAAACGACATGGATAAAAATTATTGGAATTTTAATGTGTTTAAAATCCCATTAATTTATATTTAAAGTCGTTACTATAAATATGTTGAAATTGTACCCAGAAAATAAAAAGGGTATTCTAACACCAAAATTAGTGTGTCTGTTCCATTTATTTGGCACAATAAAATTGGTTTTACTTCCATTTTTAAAAAATGTTGTAAATTAACCCTGAAAAAAATAAACCTCGTTCTGGAATACACACTTTTTATTTTTGGGTTGTTTTTCATGTTTTTTGGGGTTTTTTTTGGCTAGAGTTCTCGTTTTCAGTTTATAGTTATTGTTTCAAAGTTTATGTTGTTTCCAAGTATGTATACCATTAATAGTTGGAATATAAACCAACTTTAGTTTCTTTATATATTTTTCAAAGCAGGTCTACGAACTCCTCCTTTTTTCTCCTGTAGAGATCTTATGAGATTGAAATCCCCACCAAAAATCCATAAAGTATCTCTAATCAATTGTTTAGTTGCCAAAATTTTCTCCAAAAAATGAAGCTTGTTTCCCAATGTAGAAGGACCATACACAATTTTTAAACAGACAAGTTCTTTCATCCTGAGATAATGAAACCGCCCCTTCAATATTCTTGGGCTAGCCATCTAGTATTCGAAAACCACCTCTAAAGGATTCCAAAAAATTTCTAGGCCACCCATGCTACCCATCACATTGAGAGTCATAGTTTGACAACCCTTTCAAGATTTATCAGAAATTGTGGGCAATTTATCCCCCATAAATTTAGTTTCTTTAAAAATTACAATTACTAGTTTCTCCACCCTAATCCTATCTTTGAGGTGTCGTTGCTTCCCTCAATTTTTTAACCCCTTGATATTCCATGATAAAATATTCATGATGACTTTTTTTGAGGGGGTAAAAAGAGATTTGGAATAACAATTAATTTTCCAGAGTTAACTAATTTCTCCCTGTACTCTGCAATGATTCCTTCTTCGTCTTTCACCCCCTCTTTGTGAGATCTTTCTTTAAGTCTTTTGTTAGAATTCATTTCCTTTGATCCTTAAAAGCTTTCATAGAATGACCCCCATGCCCTTTTCATGAGGACAACCTCTATTTGGAATTCTAGTTTATATAGGCTACTAAACACTTCTCCTGATTCTCTTTAGATAATTCCCTTAGGTCCTACTTTTCCAATTCATTCAAAATACCAACCAAGACCCACTCTTCTCCTGAAATATTGTTTAGACCTTTCTTATTTAGCAGGACCACTTCTTCAATTCTTGGTAAATCAAAACAGTTAGAGTCTTAATCTTAAATTACCTCTTCCACCAATTTCCTCTTTTGGGATTGTTTTTCTTATGATGATGCCAGAGAATTATTAGTCATTGGAGCATCTTCTATGATGCTAAGGTCTTCATACTTCACACCCAAGGTCGAGAAGGAATTATTTTTCTCCATTTTCTATAAGGGTTGAAAATATTGACCTCTTTGGTTTCATCATCATGTTATAACCTTGGTGAAACCCTTAGTCCTTGGTGCTCCCCCAACAGTTTTCTCCTTCCTTCACAACAGGTAATCTCTAAACAAGTGACCATGCTTGTGACAGGGGCGGCACCGAAAAGGTACATGTTCATAGTCGAGTGGATGATTCCATATGTCTCATTGGTAATCCCACTTTATAGATTCTATAAATGGCTTAGATATATTCATGTACACACATAGATGATCATAATATGTCTTCTTACCTTATTTAGTGACCTCTGAAATTTTTACGAAATTCCCTAATGTGTGCCCAATGCTTCTAGAATTTTTGAAATCCAAAAATCAACAGGGGAGAATAAATTCATACCCAAATAAATGCCGCTAAAAATTCCTCTTTGTCTGTATTAAAGAAAGTTTTCCAATGTCTAATATAGAGCCCAAAATTATTCTAAAAATAGGGCCCTCCCCAAAAAAGTATGGCTTTAACCTTCAGATTCAAAAATATTATTGTAAACAAACCCTTTGGCCCCAATCTTAAGTAAACCCCTCCTTAGGCTTCCAGGGTTGTTGAATCCATTTATCCAACTCCCTTAGTAGGACAACCTCCATTAAATTTACATATGAGAGCTGGTCTCTCATATTCTTACAGTGATCATCCAGGCACTTAGAAGGTACTGCAAATATAGGATTTTTTGAAGCCTTTGGGATACATTGACCCCTTAAACATGCTTTCCATTTATCACCTAGAATAGGTGACTACATATATCTAGAGGTAACACCCAGCGGATCATTTTTATCTCTCAATTGAATATAATTTCCTTCTAGAACATTTCGGAAGGAGGGGAATTCCCCCTTCCACGCATCCCCCATTCTCACACAAACCTTAAACAAAACAAACCCTAATACTGAGTGAACCAGGGAAAATCCTAAGAAAAACTATTGAAAATCGCATATATATATATATATATATATATATATATATATATATATATATATATATATATATATATATATATATATATATATATATAGAGAGAGAGAGAGAGAGAGAGAGAGAGAGAGAGAGAGAGAGAGATATCTTTTACTTTATCAAAATACCTTTCAAGGATTCTAAAATGTATTGGTGATGCATTTTCATTTTATAATCATGGTATATTGATTTTATGTACTTTTTACTACTTCAATATTAATATATAACATTGACAATATTTTCTTGTTAGCATAATTCATGAGGATTTGAACTTTGAATCTCATTGTTTACATAACACTTCATAATATCATAATTGCTAATTAAAATATTTCCATAAACTAACATTATATAATTTTAAATAATATTTAATGTGTTTTGAAGATTTTTTCAAATTTATATATTGATTAGCATTCTATCCTCTTTTTTTTTTTTATGTATTGTTTAAAAATGAAACTTATTTTGAAATGAGTTCAATTTTAAAGAATGATAGGAAAACTATTATTTTTTTATTGGATATAACTTTTAAGATAATTTCATATAACTATAAATAAAATAAAAAAATGTAATTTTTTCAGAATTAATTTTATTAAAACAAAATTAAAATTTTATTACATATATTATTTTAGTCATATTTTATTTTTATCTTTATTATAAGATAATAAATTCTGAAAGTGTATAGGGGTATTTTAATAGGTCATCCTCATCTGATGAAGTATTATATAAATCCTAAGATTTAAAGTTCAAATTTCCTAGTGAAACTTATATATATATATATATATATATATATATATATATATATATATATATATATATATATATATATATATATATATATATATAAAAGTTTTTATATTCATTATAATTTGTTATTATTTTAGATTTTTTTAACCATTTTTTATTTTTTAAATTTTAAATAAAAGATAATAATTAGTATTAAAAACACATTATAAAAAATAACTAAATTATAGCTTTAGTTTAAATTATATATATATATATATATATATATATATATATATATATATATATATATATATATATATATATAAAAAGAAAGAACAAGATTTTAAATTGTAGAGATTCACCTCTATTTTGCTATGAATATTCCTAACCATTTAATAATTTTTTTAGAATATGATGACTAACTAATATTGTATATAAAAAAAAACTATAACTCATGTTTATATCACACATGTTCATATAACCTTTTTCTAATCAATTAATTTAATTAAAAGAGTAGAAAGGGCATAACTATTTTTGAGATAATTATCAACCTTCAATCTATGACAACTATTAAGTATATTTTAGAATATTTCATCTAGGATAAAGCACTGCCATCCACCTAATAATTATTTATAATTAAACTAAATTTTGAAAACCCTATTCCAAGATAAACACACATATCAACATAATAAATATAATTATATTTATTAACCTAAAAATAAAATATTATATAATAAAAAAATAATTTCAATAGTATTATTATCTTAAATTTTAATGTCACAAACACTCCACAAACTATAAATTGTTTTATTTTTGTGAAAAACAACAAAGCAAATTATCTTCAATCAACAAAGTTAGTCTATGTTCGGTGATAATTTTTCATCTTATAATTTTGTTGTGCATGAGTCGATGCAAGTCAAAAGCAAGTTGATTTTTAGAAAGTTATTTGCAATGTTTCAAAGTAGGATTTTGGTTAGTGTTTCAAAGTAGATTTTCGGTTGAAACTGTAGGTGTTGAAATGGAGACTCTACTAGGGTTTAGGGATTTTCTCTGTGTTTTCATTTTGGAGGAAGAATATTTTTGTGTTGGGAAGCAATTTTGTGTAATATTTTTCAGATTTTTTTTGGACAGGATTTGGTGGAGGATAGGGATGCTCAGACATGGGAAAAAGGGGATGAGGTTTGGGCCTAGGCAGGTCTTTTCAAGTTAAAGGACAACCTAAAAGATATTGACTCTTCTTATTTGTTTTTTGGCTCTTAAGGTGTTGGTCTTGGTGGTAGGTAGTTTCTTTCCCCATGTAAATCGTGGGTTCCCAAGGCTAGCAGTAACTATTATTTTAGAGATAACACACTGATAAAGGCAGGGAAACCTAGGGAATTATCTACAATAGAAAACTTATGGCTTCTTCCTTCAATAAATTTCTATACATTACTCTGAAGATACTTTACTCTCCATGGCATAAGAAGGGAGGGTTCCAAGCTCGTGAGTGCATAGCATAGACATCATATTCAAAAAACATAGAGAAGATCTCATTAGTGTCAGGGAAGGATGTTAATATGGACAGGGTGGAGAGATTGTCCTCCAGATCTCTCATAAGCTAGCTCAATTTTAAGGTTCCATGTTAGGGAAACCTTGGTGAAACCCTTAGTCCCTGGTGCTCCCCCAACAGTTTTCTCCTTCCTTTACAACAGGTAATCTCTAAGCAAGTGACCATGGTTGTGACAGTGGCGGCACTGAAAAGGTACATGTTCATAATTGAGTGGATGATTCCATATGTCTCATTGGTAATCCCACTTTATAGATTCTAGAAATGGCTTAGAGATATTCATGCACACATAAATGAGCATAATATGTCTTCTTGCCTCATTTAGTGACCTGTGAAATTTTTATGAAATTTCCTAATCTGCGCCGAATGCCTTCTAGAATTTTTGAAATCCAAAAATCAACAGGGTGGAATAAATTCATACCCAAACTGGTGCTGCTAAAAATTCCTCTTTGTCTATATTAAAGCAAGTTTTCCAATGTCTAATATAGAGCCCAAAATTATTCTAAAAATAGGGCCCTCCCAAAAAAATTATGGCTTTAACCTTTAGATTCAAAAATATTATTGTAAACAAACCCTTTGGCCCCAATCTTAAGTAAACTCCCCCTTATGCTGCCAGGGTTGTTGAATCCATTTATCCAACTCTCTCAATAGGACAACCTCCAATAAATTTACATATGAGAGTTGGTCTCTCTATTCTTACAGTGATCATCCAGGCACTTAGAAGGTACTACAAATCTAGGGTTTTTGGAAGCCTTTGGGATACACTCACCCCTTAAACATGCTTTCCATTTATCACCTAGAATAGGTGACTACAAAGATCTAGAGGTAACCCCCAGTGAATCATTTTTATCTCTTAATTGAATATAATTTCCTTCTAGAACATTTCAGAAGGAGGGGAATCCCCCCTTCCTTAACACGCATCTCGCATTCTCGCACAAACCTCAAACAAAACAAACCCTAATTATACCGAGTGAATGAGAGAAAATCCTAAGAAAAACTGTTGAAAATTGCTTATATATATATAACTTTTACTTTATCGGAATAATTTTTAAGGATTCTAAAATGTATTGGTGATACATTTTCATTTTATAATCATGGTATATTGATTTTATGTACTTTTTACTACTTTAATATTAATATATAACATTTACAATATTTTTTTTGTTAGCTTAATTCATAAGGATTTGAACTTTGAATCTCATTGTTTACATAGCACTTCATAATATCACAATTGCTAATTGAACTATTTCCATGAACTAACATTATACAATTTTAAATAATATTTAATGTATTTTGAAAAAAATTTCAAATTTATATATTCGTTAGCAATCTATCATATTTTTATTTTTATTTTATTTATGTATTTTTTAAAAATTAAACTTATTTTGAAATGAATTCAATTTTAAAAAATGATAGGAAAACTATTATTTTTGTATTGGATATAGCTTTTAAGATAGTTTCATGTAACTATAAATAAAATCAAAAATTTAATTTTTTTCAGAAACAATTTTACTAAAACAAAATTAAAATTTTATTACATATATTATTTTAATCTTGATTTATTTTAATTTTAATTATAAAATAATAAATTCTGAAAGTGTATAGGGGTATTTTAATAGGTCATTCTCCTGTGATGAAGTATTATATAAATCCTAAGATTTAAAGTTTAAATTTCCTATAGATCAAACTTATATATATATATATATATATATATTAAAACATTATAAATAAAAAAAATTTATATTCATTACAATTTGTTATTATTTCAGATTTTTTTTTTACAATTTTTTATTTTTAAAATTTTAAATAAAAAATAAAAATAGTATTAAAAAACACATTATAAAAAATAACTAAATTATAACTTTAGTTTTATATATATATATATATATATATATATATATATATATATATGAAAAAAAATGTAACAAAATTTTAAATCGTAGAGATTCACCTTTATTTTTCTATAAATATTCCTAATCATTTAATAGTTTTTTTAGAATATGATAATTTAGTAATATTGTATATAAAAAAAATTGTAACTCATGTTTATATCACACATGTTCATACAACCTTTTTCTAGTTAATTAAATTAATTAAAAGAGTAGAAAGGGCATAACTAATTTTGAGATAATTATCAACCTTCAATCTATGACTATTATTAAGTATATTTTAGAATATTTCATATAGGATAAACCACTTCCATCCACCTAATAATTATTTATAATTAAAATAAATTTTGAAAACCCTATTCCAAGATAAACACACATATCAACATAATAAATATAACTATATTTATTAGCCTAAAAATAAAATATTATATAATAAAAAAATAATTTCAATAGTATTATTATCTTAAATGTTAATGTCACAAATACTCCACAAACTATAAATTGTTTTCTTTTTTGTGAAAAACAACAAAGCAAATTATCTTCAATCAACCAATTTCTTCTATGTTCGGTGATAATTTTTCATCTTATAATATTGTTGTGCATGAGTCAATGCAAGTAAAAAACAAGTTGATTTTTAGAAAGTTATTTGCAATGTTTGAAAGTAGGTTTTTGGTTAGTGTTTCAAAGTAGATTTTTGGTTGCAATTGTGGTGGTCAGATGGAGACTCTACTAGGGTCTAGGGATTTTCTCTGTGTGTTCATTTTGGAGGAAGAATATTTTTGTGTTGGGAAGAAATTTTGTGTAATATTTTTCAGTCTTTTTTTGGACAGGGGTCGGTGGAGGATAGGGATTCTAAGACATGGGAAAAAGGGGACGAGGTTTGGGCCTAGGCTGGTCTTTTCAAGTTAAATGATGACCTAAAATATATTGACTCTTCTTATTTAGTTTTTAGCTCTTAAGGTGTTGGTCTTGGTGGTAGGAAATTTCTTTCCCCATGTAAATCGTGGGTTCCCAAGGCTAGCAATAACTATTATTTTAGAGATAACACATTGATAAAGGCAAGGAAACCTAGGGAATTATCTACGATAGAAAACCTATGGATTATTCCTTCAATAAATTTCTATACATTACTTTGAAGAGACTTTACTCTCCATGGCATAAGAAGGGAGGGTTCCAAGCTCGTGAGTGTAGAGCATAGACGACATATTCAACAAGCACAAAGAAGCTCTCATTAGTGTCAGGGAAGGATTTCAATATGGAAAAGGTGGAGATATTATCCTCCAGATCTCTCATAAGCTATCTCAAATTTAAGGTTCCATGTCAGGGATCTACCCCATCCATGGCGATTTTGTGAGAATTTCCCTTTTATTGTATTTTCACCAAAGTCCTAAGACTTTGATGGCATCATTGTCAACTAATGAAACCTCTCTTTAGAATTTTATCCAACAAAAAATTTCCAAGCATATTAGTTCAAATCCATATCAATTTTTTTTGCAAAGTCAACATCTAATATAGCTCAAGCTTGATATCCTACTACTAGTTGATTGCTAACCATCTAGTGGTCCATACCACTGATATAAAAATGTGTTATACGGTAAACCTCCCAAATTTCCAATATCAAATTTGAATTAAGTGTTTGGTCATAGCATGAGGTCTTGTGCACGTTACCCATTTGGTACCTCGGTTGTAAGGTTTAAATTTTTGTGTTTGTAAGGATTTGTAGTATCAAAAAAATTCAAAAAAATTCTTCATGTAAATAAAAATTTTAGCTTTTCCTCCCTAAGTGCCTAATTACATGAAATTTTGTGATTTACATATTTTTTCTTTTTGAGTGCTCAATAATGCTTAAATTTTGCTTAAAATGTTGAGAGATCTAAAATTTTAGATCTTGCTCACTTATGGTTGGAATAAAGGGAGTTGGTTTATTAGTGACCATTTGTAAGTGCATATGGTTGAGTATTGGGATTGAAGGAAGTGCCTATTCTAATAGTGTGAAGGTGTTATGTTGATACAACATAGTTTTGTTTTTTTAGGTGAAGGAAGCACATGGTACAAAAAAAAAGATAAGGCGCATAGCTAAAGTATAAAGTAGAGAATATTCCAATTAAGTAACATAACAAGCCAAATGCTAGTGTAGATATATTATAGAGTCATAAAGAGCTAATTGAAGAGAATATAAATGAGTAATGTAGAGTTTACATAAGCAAGTAAACCAATGGAGGTTATATTAAAAATTTGTGAAGAGTAGAGCAAAACAGATTGCAAAGTAGAAAATGGGATTGGTACCTCCTTTACATTGGTTCCTACAAATAAAAGGGGATTGGTGTCTCTTGTAGGTTGGTGCCTACCAGATATTTTCTATAGAGGAGTTTGTGTCTTCTCTCATGAGGGTTTCTATGTATGCATTGTGTCACATGATTAGTTTATGAGATGGATGCTTTATGGCATTTGAGTGCTTATATAAGTAAAAATTGTCATTATACTTATTCAACCCCCTCTTAGTGTAATCCTGAATCTAACATATTATAGTTATCTACAACCAAAAGTGGAGCATTTTTACATTAATAAAAAAAATTATTGATAGAATAATAATTGGAGGTTTAATTGATGCTAAAGTTAGATGGAGCTCTATTGAAACTGCAATTTTTTCATATGGTTATAAAGTAGATACAAATATGGTATTTATTATGATAGAAATAGAAGTGTTTCATACTAAACTCCAATATTCTCCATACCTAACCTTCAATTTTCTCTCCCTTCAATGACTTTTTGCTAAATTTCTCTCTCCTAAAATACTTTCTTGATTAATTTATATGTTTCTCATCTTTGTAGGGATTGATACTAAGATTCTAGTTGAGTCTAGCTTGAGTGGTTGAAAGTGGTATTCTCCCCACCAAGGTCATATTCCTATAAATGATATATTAAGCTCATAATGAGTATATTTTTGTAATGGATTTCAACCTTATTATTGACTTAACCTTGTTCCCAAAAGAATATAGGTTCTACCATATGTACCATCCTTGGATTGAGGGGAAGTTTCTAGGGGTTTTACTTGGGATATGTTACTAATGAAAAGAAATGATTGACATTAAGAAATAGAAAAAAATAACCTTCAAGTCACACCAAAATCATGAAAATAGTTGCAAAAGAATTTTTCTTAGTAGATGTCTATTAACATAAATATATTCTCATATATATTTAGATATATTCAACCAATTATTTCTAAAAATAATTTTATATATCAATAAAGTGTATAAGATATGACATCTATGCATTCCAATAATTCATAATTAGTTTGTAGCATGTGAACATTCCTTTCAAAATGGTTGTCCCCTATAGATTTAAAAGTTTTCCCATTAATACTCTTATGTTTCACTCATACAATACCCAACCATATTAAAATATGTTGTCCCTAAAACATATGAAATCTCATTAGCAAGGGATTCTATGGCCTATTCTACACCTTTAATTACAAATATGGATACCATTATTAGAATTTCTAGAGTAGGAATTGGTATCAAGTTTTTTAGCATGGTCTAATGAATAAAATAGGGTTCCTTTCCCTTTGACTGTGAGTGTGGGAACCATTGCTAAATTAAACATGCTAGGAATTTTTCTTAGGGCCTTTATTATGGCCAAGGGAAGTAAGTAATATGCTTATTCTCTAAACAAGGTTTCTTGGTCTAAAGGGCCAAGAAGAAGGTCTCAAATCACCACATAGATTCATTTTTAGTGGTATTTATCCTTTATGTGGTATATGTACTCTAGTAGGAGGGATTTTAATTTGCACTAATTATGGGATTGGGGGCCTTTAATATGACCAAGGTGGAGAAAAAGTTCCTAGGGACTTAAACAAATATTTCTAAGTCCAATGGCCATGAATAACTTCTTAAACTACAATTTCAATCCTCTCTAAGGTATTTTTAGAATCTTGTTGGGATATAATTTCCATTAGGAGGCTTTGTGCAAACAGTTGGGCCTTAAGGTCTCCAAGTTGGCTATCAACAAGATTAGGAGGTTTTATGGAACATAAACAAAACTTAGGTACTTAATTATGGTTAGGGAAGGAATATAAGATGTTTGATCCATACTTTACATTTCTTAGAATTAGTATTGATAAAGTAGCTATCAAATGAAAAAAATATGCATTTGTAGGTGAACCATGATCTCTAATTGGTAATATGGGTTCCATTAGTATGTGTTTCCCAATAAAAACAAGTATTATGGACTATAGCATAGGAAATTAAGAAAAAAAAAGTTCATGTGACCCTAGATAAATATTATTTGTCCTAATATAAGAAGCCCCTAAACTATCTCATAGATCCTCTCTCAAGGATATCTTCCATTTAGGGGGATATGGGTGGAATTAGGAGATTTTAGGTACCATAGTTGGATTTAAAGGCATATAGCTTTCATATCAACATCATTGGGAGGTATTGGAGGTCATCTAGTGAATTAATTAAGTGATTATAGTTAGGAAAGAGACAGAAGACACCCAATATATCTTTTAATATTCATCAAGTTTTGTGATGTAGTACTAAAATAACCACACATGAATTCTATAGGGTATAATTGAATTTTATTTCAATAAATAAATGCCAAATTTACACAATAGTAATGGGTGTTAGGGCCTATAGCCTAGTAAGGGGAGTAAATATGGACAATGGTACCTAAATGAAGCTCCCATAGCTCAAGCCCCATAAAAATGACCTAGAGCCACCATGTAAACCTATATAAGTTGTCTCTATCTGCTAGGTATAATATGGCACAATAACAATATTTTATTACCATAGTTCGACCTTGTAGACTATAGTTTTGATACTAGTGCCCTGGAAAACACGAAACAATCAGTTCCAGCAAATTCCATAACTTAAGAAGAATATGTGGCATCAGTTGAAGCAACAAGGGAAATTGTATGGCTCTGGAAAATTATGGAATATTTGTAGAAGAAACAAGTGCATTCAACTCCTATTTTTATTGACAACGATTCTCCAATAAACTTGGCCAAGAAACCAAAGTTCCATGATCAAATCAAGCACATAAATACAAAATATCATCTTATTAAACATCATTTTGAGGATAATTCTATCCATCTACGATCTTGTTCCACAAATGAGAAGATTCCATACATCTTCACCAGATTGCTTGGAAGAGAAAATTTTGAAAGATTTAGAATGATGCTTGGACTAACCAACATCCCTTCAGATTAAGGGGGGGGGGGGGGGGGGGGGGTTGAAAAATAATATTTGGGATTAGGAAATGTATGTGATATTGTAAATATGAAAATAAGGAAGGAGAAGAGACACTAGAATTTGAATTCCAAGAGTCTCCCTTCAATGTATATATCAATAATCCCTTAATGTAAATATCAAAAATTCATTCGTAGTTACAAACCTAACTTGAAATCCACTAAGAAGAATATTGACTTCTTGATGAAAAAAATGAACAATTAGCAAAGGAAGTGGCTAATGCAAGGGAGCAGATTGATCATATACTCATTGAAAATAAAAAATTGTCTTCCACTAACTCAAACAGAAGAGAATTACAAGTAGCTATATTTGAAGAAATTTAGACACTATGAAACAAAATGAGGCAAGTGTATGAGGAAATGATCACTATACATAAGGAAGTGGTACCCTTTCATGTAGTACAGAAAGGATTGCAAGAGAATGTGAAAATTTTTAGTGCAATTTATGCAGCCATAGATGTGATCCGAGAATGGGCACCAAATATAGGAATGCACTAGAAGTGTTGGTTAGGAAAGGAATGAAATATTTTGAGATGGACATGGCAGAGATGAGAAAGTTTATACAAGTCTATGAACATCTAAAAAATTATGTAACCAACACCATATCATCTTATTCATGACTATACCATGGATTGGATGCTTTGGTGATAATGCACAATATACCTTCTATTGGTGCATTTACTAAAGTGAAGGGAAGGAATGTCAGGAAGGAGATAACTGAGTTATTGAGTAATATTAGACAGATGACCACCTAGGATGATTTAGATGTGACCAAAGAATCTATTTTTCAATATGTAATTGATCTAGACAAGTTCCATATGAAGTTAATATTATCGTGGAATAGCACACAAATAGGCTCCAAGGCTATATGCACAAGGGAAAGGTTATATATAATTTAGATCATTCGTCAAAGGTTGCAAATATAAAAGTTGAATATAATTCTTGGTACAAATATGTTACTATATAGAGCTACATGTTGCAATAATTGAGTTAAAATTTCCTCAAGCTTAAACATGATGTTTTATTTAGTATTATGGTTATACACACAGTTTGTCTTATGTAATTTTATATTTTGATCATAACGAGAACATGTAAATTGTGCATGTGGAAGTCAAAGTGTCAAATAGGGAATATGAGGATTCATTAGGTAGTCCAAAATTCATAAGGGAAGTTCAGATGTCATAAGGAAATATTAAGTGTCATATGGAAGCTTAAGAGTGATGAGGGAGCTCAAAGGTCACAAAGGGAGGTGAAAGGTCACCTCACTTGTTATATATGAACCCTCATAACTCGAGAAAAGATCTTGGTATTTTGGAGATATAGCCTTGTATTCTCTATTTAAACATAGGAGAGAATATATTTCTTTGGAGAAGCAAGTGGTAGCTTCATGTTCCATTATTAAGGCTGGTGTTGCATCAATGTAATTGTGTACTTGGAACTTTCACTTAATAATCAGAAGCTCTCAAAGTTGTTGCACTTTCATGCATGTATTGTGGATGGTTTAAGACTATTATTTTAATGTTTGTGTTATATGTTTGTTCATACATAGTAAAGTAAATGACCTATTTCATTGGTTTCAGTATATATCTTGTTAAATGTGCATTATTAGTTTATTTCATGATTTTTGCTATATCATGAATTATTTTGCAAGTTAAATAATGACTCTTTATATGCATGTGTGTGTCTCTTTGAGGATAGTACTATTAATTTTCTTCTAGAGGCTCACTCTCTCTTTTCCCTTTCATGGAAGTGAATTTTATGCATTGAAATTGGTTTCTCACAAAGCTTACTCACTTGTTGACCTCAAATTTGTGTATGACTTCTTATGTTATTTATTGTAGCCAAGAGGGATCGTTAATATCATTCTAATTATGGAAAATCCCATATTCCAAATGGGGTTCCTATCCCAAAAAATGTGAGGTCTAATTGGGACTTCATATTGAGCATACCCCCTTACTATTGGTGACATCCAGTACAACAAAAGGATTTACATTAAAAAGTAGAAAGAAAGAAAGAAATTTTCATAGCACAAATAAATTATGAAGATAGTTGCAACAACATTTTTCCTTATAGATGTCTATTGACATAAATATATTTTCATCTAATTTTAGATATATTCAACCAATTATTCCTATAATTCTATTTATATAGCAAGAAAGTGCCCAAGATAAGGAATTTATGCATTCTAATAATGCATAATCAGTTTGTAACATGTGAACATTCCATTCAAAATGGTTGTACCCTACAGATTGGAAAGGTTTCCCATTAATACTTGTACATTTAACTCATATCATCCCTAACCTGATAAAAATATGTTGTCCCTAAAACCTATGAAAGATCACCATCAAGGGCTTATATGACCTATTCTAAACT
The DNA here is from genome assembly GCA_034641835.2 of Pinus albicaulis. Taxonomy (NCBI): domain Eukaryota; kingdom Viridiplantae; phylum Streptophyta; class Pinopsida; order Pinales; family Pinaceae; genus Pinus; species Pinus albicaulis. The sequence continues at coordinate 724,984,382 of CM076581.1, forward strand.
TTTACTTACAAATATGGATACCATTAGTAGGATTTCTAGGGAAGGAACTAGTATCCACTTCTTTAGCATGGTCTGATGAATAAAACAAGGTTCCTTTTCCTTTGATTGTGAGTGTCGACACCATTACTAGGTTCAACACACTAGGAATTGTTCCCGGTCTAAAGGACGATGAAGAAAGCCTCAAATCACCACATAAATTCCGTTTTAGTGGTATTTATCTTTTACATTGGAAATGGACACCACTAGTAGGTATTTTGCATGAATTATGGGGTTGGTAGCCTATAATATGATCAAGGAATAAACTAAAGGCTTATAGCCTAAATAAAATATTTCTAGGTTCAATGGCCACGAGTAATTCCGCAAACTACAATGCCAACCCTATCTAAGGTATTTTTGGAATATACATGGAACATGGTTGCCATTAGGAGGCTTTGTTGGACACCTAATCCTCTATGGGTAGGTGTAGATGACGAACTGACATAGGAAGTCCAAGATACCTTGGAATATGGAATCCAAGGGTCACTCCATGTATGATAAATAAGTATCATTGTGAGTAATAGAGTATCAAAGGAATATCTTTCTCATGTGTCTTGTGTATTTATCGTGCTCACCATTGTTGAGTTTAACATAGTATCAGAGCGGGCGATTGCTGGCTCTACTCGAATTTGAGCCTGTGTAATTATGTAAGAGAATTGTGTGAGAGCCATAGGTTTATGTGAAAAGACTAGCCTTGCAAAGAGGAATATCCTCTGTCTGTCAGAACTGCACCTGAGCCTGAGCATTTCTCTGCACATATTTGCTGCCCCTTTGCACCTAGACTGCACTACACTCCTCCTCGTAGTAAAGAAAGCTCTATGTCTTCCTGTTCGACTTCATGAAATTCACGGTCCCGTTGAGCAGCGATGTCCCGCTTAGCTCACCTATAGTAAGCAGATTCGGCAAGGCATCACACCAGAAAGAATTAAGGAGAGAATAGCTTAGCATTGCACTGCTTCTCCCTACACCTACATTTTTTGAACTCTCTGTGTATAAAAACGTTGAGGGAATAGCCCAACATTGATAATTCTTCCTTTCTCACATTCTACGTTGCACTTGATTGTTGGAGCGGTGAGCTAGTGCGTTGAAGCCAGAGTGGTGAGCTGGTGCATTGAGCCAGAGCTAGTGTGGTTGGAGTTACCTACGTAGAGATTGAGCGGTGACAACCCCCACTCTTCGACCTTTTGCACACCATTTCATTGGACCACACAACAGAAGAATTGAAAGCCTTGGCACCATTGTGACTGGTATGTTTGTATCGACTCCTCCATTTTAATGCCTCCACTTCTACATCATTTCAGTGATTTTTTCCATGGTTATTACTGCCATAACACATTATGATACCACTCAGCCCCTCCACCTTTCGGCACCTCCTACTCCATACATCTCCCAGTTATTACCCATGCTCCTCATTTGCGCACTCCATATCATACATTTCTCCTCTCCACAACGCAGTCTCCATACTCCGCGACATTTACCTTCTCACAGTCTCCATAGCCTACGACCTTCACTCCTCACCCACGTGGCCCCCGTTGATCATTTCCTCTCCCTCCGTCAGCCTCCCATCTCATCCCACGGGCTCCCTCACATACCCTATAGCTCTCCGTTGTGAACTCTGAGCCCAGGTGCGAAGGTCCGCAATTCGATTCTGCGTGGAGGAAAACCAGCTTGAATAGCTCGAAATTTTGTAAATTTCTCAGTGGTGTGGGGGTGATATTTCCTCATTAAATTCTGGCAAGTGAACAGTGGGAGGCTTGGCAGTATTGACAATAGCAGCATTGGACGTGTCATGGAGACTTCCTACATCATTTGAATTGGTTTATGTATTTGGGTCCTTGTTGATATTACCACTTGTATTGGTGTTCGAGGGGCTTGCCATCGCTCTGCCTCATGCAGTCGCTCTGCTCTTGGTATGTTGATTTAATTCATGTTTCATAGGAATTTGGTTCATATATGCGTTGATGGTCATACGTGGTATGCTATTATATGACTGTTTTATGAATCGTCCTTGTTCTAGCATTGTGACTCTAGTGGTCGTGCACGAGTTATGATTGGTATATGCTAGGGTCATGCAGGAGGGTCGAGCTACCAAAAAAATTGGTGAGTTGCATTATTTATTTCTGTCACAGAAACACTAGCATAAAAGTTCAAAATCCATTGCTCAAGAATTAATTTATTTATATATGAGAGCTAGTCGGTGTAGATTTATACCCTTTGTGCTAGTACCAATTGGTTTAAGTTTATATAGGTTGGTATAAGGATTGGTAGTGTTTGAACCAAAAAAAAAAAAAACTCATAATCTGCAAAAGCAGCTCTGTCACTAAAGCACCATAAATATTTGGATTAAAAGCTGCATTGCTAGGGACGTTATTAGAAAATGCACTAGATGTGACATTGGAAGTGGTATTTTAAGTGGAATTTGAAGTGGTGTTGGGAGATTCTTTCAAAGTGGCATATAATAGTTGGTCCATATTGGCATGATTGTATATGTGTAGCATTGGTATTATATACAATATATTACACAATTCAAAGCCAAGCCAAGAGATATAATATTAATTGGTTGCCTATTGACATTTCACACACCTTTCATTTAGTGAAGTTGAGTTGTTGACAAAATGACTAGAATCACTGAATTATTAGAGTTGCTAAATACTTCAATACACTCTATTGTTCGTGATATAGTTGAAATTGGAAAGGGAACTCTCCTTGACATTCATACATGTCTACAATATGCACAAGAAAAGATTTAGTTTTTGCAGCTTGAATCTCAATTCCAGCAAGAAGAATTACAACAGCGGAGTCACCATTTTGAACCTGTTTTTGTTTAGAACATTGAAACAGACTCCCATAAACAACAAGTCATTAATGTTGCAGTCGATTCACATTCAGTTCCTTGTACAAGAGAAGATTTACATGCAGATGCAGTAGCTCAGTCTGCACTTCCCAATCCCATCATCAGACCTTGGGAGGAGCTTGTACATAACAAGCACCGAACAGGTCTTGGATATGAAAAGGAGTCGTCCTTTCATATTTCAGACTACTTCAAGCCCACTAAATTTCAGAGTACCGGATTTCTTCATGACATTTCACATGTAGCTATTCAAGATCCTTCTCCTCTTCCAAAGTAGCAACAACAAATTGTAAAATTCCAACACTGTGATCGAGTTGGCCGTATGAAAGATCACTGTTTCAATCTTCACCCATGCAAGAATTGTGTTCATCACACCCATTCTTCACACAAATGCTTCAAAAACAAGCCTCATCCAAGAAAAAAGATTCATCTTGGATGGATCACTTCTTGGAAATGGGAATCAACAGCCAAGAATATGTTTAAGTCATATGTCAGAACTTGTTCTAGAATATTGAACATTCTTGCAGTAGAGTTTTCGCCATCATCTCAGCTTATACCTAATAGGGGGGGAAATGGTGGTCATCCACAAGCTTCGAAGCCACATCAAGCGAGCCTAAGCCACAACCTGTCATTCCAGATTCATAGTTGTAGCTAGAGACACAACAATTCAAGCGAGCCTCAGCCACAATCTCTCATTCCAAATTCAGAGTTGTAGCTAGAGACATGGATTCCCATGAGCATTCCTTTGGTTGGTGGATATCCTTAAACCATCTATGAGAGGTTGATATTCTTCCTCTTCAAAGAATTCAGAGCACTTTCTCTAGCAGAAGACTTCAACTTCTTACCAGCTTTGGTAGAGTTCCGGGAAATGCATTAAGCATTCTAGTGTTGGTGGTCATCCTTAAACTATCACAGGTTGTAGACCTCACTTCTTCTAGGTTGAAGGTCTCCCTCTTCAAATATGAGGGACACTTCCTCTAGTAGAAGCCCTCAGCTTCTTGCCAGATTTGGAAGAGTTCCAGGAACTGCAATAAGCGTTCCAGTGTTGGTGGTCATCCTTAAACCACATCTTTATGCCAAAATTTCAGAGAGATGATTCAGCCTAAGTGTTGCTGTTTGGTCAATTTAGTATGTCCTAAATTGCTGCATTTAATTTGTCAATCCGGGAATCGTAAGCTGATGAAGTGCGGCGCACTATATGTGCAAGATAACCTATTTCTTAACTTTTTGTCGTTTTTGGTTTTTCTAAGGTGAAATGGAGATTCTAAAATGAAAACAAGTTTGGTTATATTTGTTCAAGGAAGTGATATCCCCTATAATGATTTACCAACTTGAAACTTTAAAAGCAAATTGAAAATTACAATGACAAGACTTTGAAAGAAAATGAAAATGTACTGATGAAATGAAAAGATGTTGCTAATCTAATAAATCAAAACAGTAAACTAGTGAACATGAAAATCAAACTATTCTTGCTGCTGACTAAACACAAAAGAAACTATGTTTAAGGAAATTCAAAATTGCAACAAAATAAATCTAAATCAGATTACATCAATTTATCTTATGACCCTTCATCATTAGTCCAGCTATGATTTTCGGAAGTAATCATAAACAATTTGAGTAACTGATATTTAATTTGCAGAAAGTAAACTAATACTAAACCAGACACTCATGATTCAATCCCTCACCATCAGTCCAGCTGTGGCTTTCGGAGGCAACCGAAGATGTCATGCATGATTTAATATATCTAAATTTGCAGAAAAGAAACTAATACTAAACTACACATTTCATAATGCAATCCCTCACCATCAGTCCAGCTGTGGCTTTCGGAGGCAACTGAAGATGCTATGAGTAGCTTAATATATCTAAATTTGCAGAAAAGAAACTAATACTAAACTACACATTTCATAATGCAGTCCCTCACCATCAGTCCAGCTGTGTTTACCAATATTGTGCATGACTTCCACAGTCATTTATAACTTGAGGATCCTTGTTGGCAATGACCAAGTCCCCTGCCACATCATGCTTAGTACGATATTATGCACATATAATCATACAAATTATGTATCATCCATAAATCATAATTAACCATATGTTCCATCTAACCATGATCATCCATGGATCTGTGTCTCAATTCTGAATCACCATTCATGTCATACACCTATGTCCAAAATAGGATACCAAAAGAGAAAACATTGCTAATATGCTCTTAACCAAATCAATTCTAGTGCATGCAACCATAGATATTATCATAAGCACACAACAACCAAGTGACCCAAACTAGGTCATAGCATATAAGCATGTACATAAGTCTTTCATACATAATATTATATCATTATATCAAAATCACCATCTCTAAGTGTCATCAAAGCTATCTCACTAGGAAGGGACACTACAGTCTTCCCCTTCTATTTCCCTTCTTACCCTCCATTCCCCCCTCAAATCCCCTTTAAATTGCTCCCCTACCCTTTGTTTTCCCTTTTTCTCCCCTTTATTCCTCTATCGTTCCCCTTTAAACCCCTTGAAACCCATTAAAATGGGCAAAAAACCCACTTTCCGACCATGTTATAGGCCTAGCCCCTTTTTCCGCTGGCCCCTTAACCACTTCCGACACATGCCCCGGCGCTGGGACCAAGCGCTTAAGTCCCAAGCGCTAGTCGCAATCGGAACTATCGGTGGGAGGCAAATTCCTTTGTAATACTCTAAACCCCGATGCGATTAGTTTATAACGTTAAGTCTTGCGACGCGTTCCGCGCCATTGATCTGTCACAAGATCTGACGGCCAGCGCTCAATCGCATTACTCCCCCCGATCGCGATCGCAACACTCATTGTGCACCTCCCGATTGCGATGCTCCGACTTAATCCTGACCGTCCATCCTTCCCGCGATCCGACGGCCAGTGCTCAATCGCATTTCCCCGCCCGATCGCTGATCGCAAGTCCTTCTCCCGACGCTCCGATTCAATCCTGACCGTCCGTCCTTCCCGCGATCCGACGGCCAGCGTTGATTGCATCATTGCTCCGCCGCCTCTCTCCATCTCCCTCCGATTAGATGTGGACCGTCGATCTGATCCTAGATCCGACGGTTGGTGTTTAATCGCATCATCTCCCCAATCGCAATCGGAACATTTGTGTTGTGCATTGTGATTGCTCCCCGCTCCGACCTCCGATTGCGATTATTGCAATTTCATCTCCGTCGTCCGTCTCCTCCCGGATCTGACGGCCCAGGTTTAATCGCCCCCCGCCATGGTCGGTCCCACCTCCATGGCCTCCGCTCCATTGTTTTCCGTCATTTCCTTTGTATTTCGACCCAATGCTAGTCTTTGGGTTTTGCACTATGTGTTCATTTCTCCGCTCCTCTCTGATGTTACCACCGTTTCTCTGGGTTTTCACTGCATTTCTCCACCACTGCTCAGGTCTTAAACAGAGCTATTTCGTTGTGCAGACAGCTCATAGAGGTATTCTCAGCACTGCCAGCAGATCAGCAGATGGTTTCAAAGGGGTTAGTGGTTTCTGTTGACATAATTAGTGTTAACCCCGCAAGTCAAAGGATTCAAGCACTGTTTGATGGTTAAGAGCGCACCAGCAAAGTCATTACTGTGCTACCTAACAGCAGGACGTTCTCTCCAGACGTACACCTTCCTACAGCAATCTCCATGCCTCCTCGAGCCCTTAAACAGATTAATGCACTGACAGAACTTCTCAAGAGACTGTTAAGCAGCATTAAAGAGGAATGGAGAAACCATGTAGATATTTCACCAGTTCATCTATTCCAGAAGGCTAGCGCAGAGCTCCAAGCACTAGAAAGGACTTAAAGAACATATCAGAGGTCAATTCCCAGCCTGACAGAGCCTCCAAACAGTCTGCAGAGTACTCAGAGCGCCGCATATAGCCATTAAGCAATGTGGGCGTGGACACTTCCACCATTCTGTCTTAATGAGTCTCATTCATTCGCTCATCTACTTCTGTCTCTTCCTCTTCTCCTATAAAAGATCCCCGAGAACGAATTGTAAGGGTGGTTGTTGCCTTGCTGGGCATCTGTTGTTAGAGGGATTCATTTGTGACTGTTAGAACAGTCTTGGGAGGAAGTTGCAGAGTAGTTTGTATGTAATAGGCTGGGAGGAGAAAGTCTAGGCTATAACAGCCATTGAGCCATATTGTACATGACTGGTTTTGCATCAATTAATCAAAGCACATTTCACAAGATCCTGGTCTATTACTATTGGTGATGTGTTTTCTTACTCTGTTTATTACATTTTCACATTGTTTCATGTTCTTCTGGTAGGCATCAGAATAATGGTATAGGATTCACCCTTGTTAGGTGCTCTATGCTGTCTTCTCTCCCTATCTTTATGTTTTCTGCTTAAATGTGTCATCTAAGATTAAGTTCATGGGTTTAACCAGTGTAGCGGATGTTATTGCCTGCTGGCTGATGTATGAACTTGGGGGTTTGCCTCTTAGATGTTTCTCTATAATCTTATCTATGTTTTCCCCTTGGAGTTGCTAAAGCAGACCTGGAGTTAAATGACCTCTGGTCTGATCTATAAGCAGCCCCGTTGTCTCTTTGAGAGTTGCCTTTGAGTATGTCCAAGCAGGTCTGGAGTTAAATGACCTCTGACCTGATCTATAGACAGAAAATTGGTTGTCTTTCCTTCTTCCACTTTCCTCCTTAATGTTCCATCCCATCATCTATCTAAAAAAATCCTTTAGTATAGATGACTTGCCCTTTGGAAGCCTTGGCTAGTGGATGCAAGTAATTTCCCTTTCATGACTCCATAGCCCAATGGATGGCACTGTCTTAATCCATCCTCTTTGCTGAAACATCCTGCTGCTTTGTTCCTTTTCTCCCATTGCTTTCTCAGCCTATGATCTCATGACCAACCCAGCAATCCTTCAACTAAATCATTTTAAAACCCCCCTTTTGTGCTTCATAACTAGCCTAATATCTCATCTTGAGCCTCAAAGATACATCACTCTTTGCTCTATTTGGAGAGATCCCTCTTTGGGTCCAGGAGGGCTAGATCCTAGGACCCCAAAGTGGTTTGATGTTGTCTCATCTTTTGGTATTGCCAAATCTGCCAAAACATGGGAACCCCAACACAATGGCGACTCCATTGGGGAACAGATCAGTCAACTGTGATTTGGTAAACCACTGTGGTGGACAGTAAGTTGTGAATCATCCACCTGGCGACTCCACAATTCTTGAATGATTAAAAGACTCCACAGGTGATCAGCTGGCCACTGATTATCTTGGTTTCACATAAGACTCCACTGGGAGACCATGTTGCAGTACAACATCACCCACGCCAAAGATCCAGTCACTTCGCTAATGGAAGACTCTGAGCAATTTGCAGAAATAGATCCAAGCCTCATAGCAGAGTTTCAGCATGGAGTAGCAAGTGTACTGGCAGAAATTGAATGGGAGGACCTTCCAAAGATTGTCCCTATTGGCTCAGCACTCAATCATCTACCTGTGATTAATAAGATGTTTCTTGATTTGGTGGTTGATAGATATGAAGTTGAGCTCAAACTTTTAAACTCACAAGAGATATCCTACGAGTTCAGAGACCCGAGGGCCTTTTTGGAAAGTCTCCTGCCCCCTAAAAATACGGATATTTCGCTGCTGTTCGACGTGCAAGAAGAAGAAGATTCGGTTCTCAGGAGCCGCTTTGAGAACACAGTGGAAAACGAAGAAATAATTGAAGCTGCCCAGGACGTAGATAGCCTTCCAATATGGGGAGGCCTAAAAGAAAGAAATGTACATCATATGTTCGTGGATCCTGTGGCAGAGTACATGGAGGCCCTGATATGCTCGAACGCTCCAACATTGATCCTCAGCAAGGGCCAGATTCATCAGAAATGGTCACTACTGATGGTGACCACAGTTTTGAAGAACCACAAGCAGAGCACCCTGTGGTTATCTCTGACAGGCAGCCAGTGCTCATATCCTTTTTCACTACTACTTGACTGGCTGTATTGGCTTTATCATATCACCTAGGACATCAGAGATTTCTAGTTAGAGTAGGGTAGGTAGGAAGCTCAATAAAGCTCAGTCTATGAGCAAGTAGATTAGTTGTTTCAGTTTCTGTTTTAGAAGGTAGAGAAGAAACCTGCTAGACAGTCTAATCCTAGCAGGTAGTAGTGTAGGCAGAGAAACATATGAGACCAACAGTCTAATCTGGTCTCATGGAGTAATAAGGGTAGAAGTAGATTAGGTTTATTTTTCCTGTTTGTAAAATATTGATGATGTAAAGGGTCTGCAAGTCCAAATGCACCCAAGAAGAAAAAATGTTAGGACTATAGTGTGGGTAGGTAGTTGTATGAGAATGTTTCTGCTGATATGTTGTCTTCACAGTTTGTGGCAGCTGATCAGAGAAGAAAAGGATGGTTCAAGCAGCAGGCATCTGGCCTACACCAAGAGATCATTTTCTGGTTTCTTAGCTCCTTCAAGAAGAAGCCATCCCCATGTGGAGCCACTGTTAGCCCCCCTATGAAATTTTTGACAAGAAAATAGGGGGCTAAATCATTTTTGAGTCTTCAAGGAATGCATTTCCTCTGAAAACACAGTCTCCTTGAAGCCTCTTTGTGTCTTTTATCCTTTGATCAAATCCCCTCTGCTGGTTCCCCTTTTAAAGCCTCTCCGTTATGTGAAGAAATTCCCTAAGGCCTTCCTTTTCCCTCTTATTTCCCCTCATTTAGCCTCTTTTTATCCCCCTTGTCTTCCCCTTCTATTTCCCTTCTTACCCTCCGTTCCCCCCTCAAATCCCCTTTAAATTGCTCCCCTACCCTTTGTTTTCCCTTTTTCTCCCCTTTATTCCTCTATCGTTCCCCTTTAAACCCCTTGAAACCCATTAAAATGGGCAAAAAACCCACTTTCCGACCATGTTATAGGCCTAGCCCCTTTTTCCGTTGGCCCCTTAACCACTTCCCACACATGCCCCAACGTTGGGACCAAGCGTTTAAGTCCCAAGCGCTAGTCGCAATCGGAACTATCGGCGGGAGGCAAATTCCTTTGTAATACTCTAAAGCCCGATGCGATTAGTTTATAACGTTAAGTCTTGCGACATGTTCCGCGCCGTTGATCTGTCACAAGATCTGACGGCCAACGCTCAATCGCATTACTCCCCCCGATCGCAATCGCAACACTCATTGTGCACCTCCCGATTGCGATGCTCCGAATTAATCCTGACCGTCCATCCTTCCCGCGATCCGACGGCCAGCGCTCAATCGCATTTCCCTGCCCGATCGCTGATCGCAAGTCCTTCTCCCGACGCTCCGATTCAATCCTGACCGTATGTCCTTCCCGTGATCCGACGGCCAGCGTTGATCGCATCGTTGCTCCGCCGCCTCTCTCCATCTCCCTCCGATTAGATGTGGACCGTCGATCTGATCCCAGATCCGACGGTTGGTGTTTAATCGCAGCATCTCCCCAATCGCAATCGGAACATTTGTGTTGTGCATTGCGATTGCTCCCCGCTCTGACCTCCGATTGTGATTATTGCGATTTCATCTCCTCCGTCCGTCTCCTCCCGGATCTGACGGCCCAGGTTTAATCGCCCCCCGCCACGGTCGGTCCCACCTCCATGGCCTCTGCTCCATTGTTTTCCGTCATTTCCTTTGTATTTCGACCCAACGCTAGTCTTTGGGTTTTGCACTATGTGTTCATTTCTCCGCTCCTCTCCGCTGTTACCACCGTTCCGCCACCATTTCTCCGAGTTTTCACTACATTTCTCCACCACTGCTCGGGTCTTAAACAAAGCTATTTCGTTGTGCAGACAGCTCATAGAGGTATTCTCAGCACTGCCAGCAGATCAGCAGATGGTTTCAAAGGGGTTAGTGGTTTCTGTTGACATAATTAGTGTTAACCCCGCAAGTCAAAGGATTCAAGCACTGTTTGATGGTTAAGAGCACACCAGCAAAGTCATTACTGCGCTACCTAACAGCAGGATGTTCTCTCCAGACGTACACCTTCCTACAACAATCTCCATGCCTCCTCGAGCCCTTAAACAGATTAATGCACTGACAGAACTTCTCAAGAGACTATCAAGCAGCATTAAAGAGGAATGGAGAAACCGTGTAGATCTTTCACCAGTTCATCTATTCCAGAAGGCTAGAGCAGAGCTCCAAGCACCAGAAAGGACTTAAAGAACATATCAGAGGTCAATTCCCGGCCTGACAGAGCCTCCAAACAGTCTGCAGAGTACTCAGAGCGCCGCATATAGCCATTAAGTAGTGTGGGCGTGGACACTTCCGCCATTCTGTCTTAATGAGTCTCATTCATTCGCTCATCTACTTCTGTCTCTTCCTCTTCTCCTATAAAAGATCCCCGAGAACGAATTGTAAGGGTTGTTGTTGCCTTGCTGGGCATCTGCTGTTAGAGGGATTCAGTTTGACTATTAGAACAGTTGTGGGAGGGAATTGCGGAGTAGTTTGTATGTAATAGGCTGGGAGGAGAAAGTCTGGGCTGTAACAGCCATTGAGCCATATTGTACATGACTGGATTTGCATCAATTAATCAAAGCACATTTCACAGGATCCTGGTCTATTACTATTGGTGATGTGTTTTCTTACTCTGTTTATTACATTTTCACATTGTTTCATGTTCTTCTGGTAGGCATCAAAATAATGGTATAGGATTCACCCTTGTTAGGTGCCCTATGCTGTCTGCTCTCCCTATATTTATGTTTTCTGCTTAAATGTGTCATCTAAGAGTAAGTTCATGGGTTTAACCAGTGCAGCGGATGTTATTGCCTGCTGGCTGATGTATGAACTTGGGGGTTTGCCTCTTAGATGTTTCTCTATAATCTTATCTCTGTTTTCCCCTTGGAGTTGCTAAAGCAAACCTGGAGTTAAATGACCTCTGGTCTGATCTATAAGCAGCCCCGTTGTCTCTTTGAGAGCTGCCTTTGAGTATGTCCAAGCAGGTCTGGAGTTAAATGACCTCTGACCTGATCTATAGACAGAAAATTGGTTGTCTTTCCTTCTTCCACTTTCCTCCTTAATGTTCCATCCCATCATCTATCTAAAAAAATCCTTTAGTATAGATGACTTTCCCTTTGGAATCCTTGGCTAGTGGATGCAAGTAATTTCCCTTTCATGACTCCATAGCCCAATGGATGGCACTGTCTTAATCCATCCTCTTTGCTGAAACATCCTGATGCTTTGTTCCTTTTCTCCCATTGCTTTCTCGGCCTATGATCTCGTGACCAACCCAGCAACCCTTCAACTAAATAATTTTAAAACCCCCCTTTTGTGCTTCATAACTAGCCTAATATCTCATCTTGAGCCTCAAAGATACATCACTCTTTGCTCTATTTGGAGAGATCCCTCTCCGGGTCCAGGAGGGCTAGATCCTAGGACCCCAAAGTGGTTTGATGTTGTCTCATCTTTTGGTATTGCCAAATCTGCCAAAACATGGGAACCCCAACAGAGAGAAGGTTACCCATATTGTTGCAGCCTTGCAATTTTCTCTCCCACTAAACGAGAGTGGTGCCACACAGTCGAAGGGATGCCAACTGGATCTTTGCCTCATCTTTCTTGATCTATTGAATCTGGTAGTAGACCTCAGTCTGTCTAATCCAGTTTCTGAGCTTTTCTTCTTTATGTAATTTTACTTGTACTTCTTCTTCTTCTTGCCACTTAATGAATGAAGGCCCCCACTGTTGAGCAGGGCTTGGAGATCTAGTCCAAATTTGACGAACTCCGTAATCAAATTTTTGTGTCTTGATCTCATGCATCTTATGTTTTATTTTCTCTTCGTTTTATGTGCTTAATTTTTTTCGTGATTTTCAAATGCTTTGTTACATGTAGCTCTTTATGCATTTATAAAAAAAATATCCTGGATCAGTTAGGCTAGTTGCCCAGCCTCTTGGGAATCCTTATTGAATGATGTTGTTGAATATTTCCAAGATGTGTGGTGCAAGAGTGTTCATTCCCAATTTTAGATACTCTGCTTGAAGTTCAACTAAGTCTTTTTCCTTTCCTGTTTTTAGCTTCTTAATTCCAATCTCAATTATGCCGAGAGGCTTATTCTACAACCCAGTCAATGTGTAATGTTGTCTGTCGAAAGCTCATAAAAAAATTTAAATAATTGTATAAATAAAAATTTAATGTCGGCTCATAAAAAAATTTAAATAATTGTATAAATAAACAATTATCAATCTATTAACCCAACACAGTTCGATCACTATTATTCACATTAGCTAGATTTGTGTTAGCTGAGTCGCTCGGTTTGTTGGCTTTTATTTATGAACACTCAAAAAAGAGGTATGATAAATAAATAAAAATATAAATAAATTCGAGGTATGGTGAATAAATAAAACCTATATTTATACTTACTCTAGAGGTATGGTAAATAAATAAAACCTCTTTTATACTTACTATGGTAAATAAATAAAAATATAAATAGGGTAGAGTTATTTTAAATAAATAAAACCTCTTTTTATATTTACTCCATAAATCTCTTTATATCTAAAGCACACTCAAAAAAGAGTTTTTTTTTAGGTGAAGCCTATGGGCCAAATACCATGTAATAAATAAATATAAAAGATGTATAAAGAGGTATGGTAAATACATAAAAATATATCAAATATGATTAGAAATCAACATCTAAGTATATACCAAGCCAATGGGCCAAATACCGTGGTAAATAAAAGAGATATGGTAAATACCTAAAAATACAAATAAACAAGAGGTATGGTAAAAAACAAAACCTCTTTTTATATTTACTGAAGAGTCGTCTTTATATTTATGAACACTCAGAAAATAGGTTTTATTTAGCTGAAGCCTATGGGCCAAATACGACGTGCCAAATTATTATTAATACCATGCAAAAAAAAACATTATTGACCCTAATATTAATATCAAAACATTATTATTATTATTATTAATTCTAATATTCATATTAATATATTATAATATTAATATTATTAAATTTTCTAGATTGGAGGTTTCTATGGTGTAGTTTTTCAGATGTAAAACTCGGAATATCCACAGTCTTCATTTTTAGTCTACATTTCGAGTCTAAATCAAGACTCATCATCAAGACCAAAATGTAGACTAAAAATGAAGGCTGTGGATATTCCGAGTTTTACATCTGAATTATTAAATTTATTAACTTTGGATTAATGCAATATTAAATTTGTTATATTATAATATATATTAGTATATCATGATATATATTAACTATATATATATATATATATATATATATATATATATATATATATATATATATTAACTATATATATATATATATATATATATATATATATATATATATATATATACATATATATATGGAAGGGAAGAAAAAAGACATAGAGTCATAAAGGTGGAGATATAGAGAGTCACAAGGAAGAGATGAAGAGAGATGAAGATAAAATAAAGGAGAGGGGAGAGGATAAATGAAGAGAGAGAGAGGGGGGGAGATGAGTGAGAGAGGTGGAGAAGGGTAAGAGAGGGAGAGGGAGACACAAAGATGGAGGGGGGGAGAGAGAAGGAGAGATGGAGGAAGATAATGAGAGGATTGTGTTAGTCATCAGTATTTTTCACCTGTTGTTGATGACTAGATTCCTTAGCTCAGTTTTCTAGAAGCTAATCTCAATATGTCAATTTTTCATCTAGAAAACCCCCAAACAAATTTTTGTCTTCCTAGCCCTTCCTGTCAGCCTATGATAAGAGAAATCTTCAATTTTCAACTCATGTCTTGTTTCAGCAAAATATCCCTGTCTATAGCTGTCTTAGCCTTCTTTCTCTGCTATCATTTTCCCCTTGTTTCTCATGAAACTCATTGTCCAACATTTGACAAAGTGTCTCCTTCGTATCCCTGATCTTCTTATCAAAAACCATCTGATTATGCCTAAGAAAACAATCAGAATCTATGAAAGTTGCCCCTAAGTTAGATAGTGGTGTTTAGGAGTCTTTTCCTTAGCAAAAATATCCTAAGCCAAAAAGCCTCTGTCTAGTACCAACCATCCATATATTGTCTTCCTGTTCTGCAAAACAAGTCTTTTTCCATCCATAGGTCACACACCACTTAAAGGTCACTTTGTCTCATGTCGGAAGAAGTTCACAAAGATCCAGATCAGGAAAATATCATGTTACTCATTATCTGATGAAGTATGCTTTGCTCAGGCGCAATCTCCTTGAAATACCAAATGAGCTCTCCAAGGTTCAAAGTCATATGTTCTTACATCTCTGCAGGGGTGTAATTGTAATGATAATCAATGTGTAAGAAAGCAAAGGGAAAAGTTCAGGTAGGTCCTTCATGCTGAATTAGTTTTCCATCAATAAAACAAATGGAATACAATGAGTGAAAGGAAACTAATAAGTATGGTTTGAAACCCAAAAAATACCTAAAGAACAGAGAGCTGTCTCCAAGTCACATAAATGCAAAAGACTGATGTTATGCTGATTAGCAGTGTTTCAGCATCTCCTCCAAAAAGCAGTATTGCATAAACTGTTCAAAAGGAATCATCATATAGAACATAAGAAGACAGCTGCTTCTTATGCGACCTCAAGCCTGGGATGTGAACATTATTCAAAGGAAAATTTCAAGATACTCCTACACAGTCAAAGGAAGGTTAGTCAATAATATTCTGCAGTAGGCACTCTACATATACAAATCATATGGCTTCTAGTGTAAGGGTTCACAAGGATATTTTACAAAGGATATATATCTCAGACCATGTCTCATAAAACAAAATGTCAAATTTCACCTTGTTGCCTATTTGATATGATACCAAGCAGAGACACATGATTGCAGAAAGATGACACAGTTTTGAAATAAACGAAATTTCATATCTACAGTGAGAACCTCCTTCAAAAGAGAAGATGGTTAGAAGCTTAGTGCTAACCTCCTTCATTAAAATTAGATGGTTAAAAGAATAGCGAGAACCTCCTCCAATCAAGAGAACATGGTTAAGAACAGGATAATAGAACCTCCTTCATTTAAAAGTAAAGGGTTAAGGTGTTTTAAGTAACTTCAGAAATTATAGGTCACCTCCTTCCCAGGGATGAAACCAAAGATGCACCAGCAGTGTTTCAAATGGTGTTTGAGTGAGTTCTCTATTTGGAAAGACAAGGTTGAGGAATAATGGTGACACAAATGAAAGATGATAAGTTAAAGGCCTTTTCATATTACAAACAGAGGGTTGACATACTGGTGTTAAAAGCCTCTAGTCTTGTGTTTATAAAAACCTCCTTTCTTGTGTTCGTTTAAGCAGGCTTACTGTTGATGAAGAAATGAATGTTTTAGAAGATTATGGAGGTCAAGAAGGTGATGAAGAAGGAAATTTCAGTGTTTCAGCTTCTGCTTTACTAGAGTTAAGTGATTCACAGACAAGTTCTACAGGTAGAGGTGACATTATTGATGGTGAACAATGCAAATTCAGCTCATCATCCCCTGTTATATCCTCATGGAGTTGGGAACCAGATTACTTTGGAAATCCAAGGTTAGTTATTTGCCTTGATGTTGGAGACCTTTTTATAGAAAATTTTTTACTTGGAGTTCAGGATGGGATTAAGATAAAGGTAAGTAATTGCCATTATAAATGCTCGTCTTGAAAGTTACGGCTATGGACCAAGGGTGGTTCTATTGCTACACTTGTAGAGATGGGGGATGGGAAAGTTCTTAAGATTAAAGAGGGAGCACTAGTGTGCAAGAGCTTGATTCAAGACATTGCACCCATCTTAGACATTTCCCTTGTAGATTATCACAATGAAAAGCAAGATCAGATGTTTGTTGTTGTGGCATGGGTCATGAGGGCTCTTTAAGAATCATTCGAAATGGCATAAGTGTGGAGAAGCTACTTAGTACACCTCCCATATACCAGGGTGTGACTGGTACTTGGAATATGCGCATAAAGCACCATGACTCTTATCATTCCTTTCTTGTAATTTCCTTTGTTGAGGATACCCGTGTTTTTGTCGGTGGGTTTGAGCTTTGTTGATATAACAGATGCAGTTGGTTTTGATCCTAATGCTTCCACATTGGCATGTGGTTTGGTGGAGGAAGGAAGGTTGGTACAGGTGTGTAGAAGTGAAGTACACCTATGTGCCCCAACAGCAACTGCTCATCTAGCAGGTCTAGATCTCTCAGTTCCTTTATGCACGTCATGGACGCTGAAAACCTTAAGTATCAGTCTAGGAGCAATCTCTTGGAGAAAAATAATATTGGCATTGTCTTCTCCAGGAAGTTTTCTTATGCTTGGTATAAGGACCTCATCATCTAGAGGTCATGAACTTTATGAAATTCAAAAGGTACAACTTCAGGCTGAGGTATCCTGCATATCTATACCTCAAGAAGAAACTGGCCCTAGTTCTGTGCCAGCTTCTATTGTGGGTTTGATAGAAGACAATTCATATGGTACATTTCCAGATGGAGTTGAGATTGGAAAAATTTGTGTAGTTGGCACACATAAGCCCTCTATGGAGCTTTTGTCAATGGTGCCTGGAGAGAATTTAACAGCCCTTGCTATTGGGTCCATTTCACTAACAAATACAATGGGCACTGCTGTCAGTGGGTGTGTACCACAGGATGTGAGACTTGCTCTGTTTGATCATCTTTATATTCTCTCAGGTCTAAGAAATGGTATGTTTCTTCGTTATGAATGGCCCACTAGTTCTATCTTTTCATCATAGCTAACATCTCCAAATTGTGCTTTAAACACAATGTTGGATGCCAAGAGTTCTCTTACAGATTCATATGAAAGTTGCCACAGTCAAGATAAGATTAATTTTAACAAAATGGATACAGCAGAAATTTCTTTCCTTGCCCAGCTACAATTAATAGTTGTTCATCGTGTAGGCATGACTCCAGTTTTCTTGGTTCCACTTTGTGAGTCCTTGCGTTCAGATATAATAGCACTTAGTGATAGACCTCGGCTAATTCATATTGCAAGGGATAGTCAAAGAATTGCTTACACATCAATTTCATTTCAACCTGCATCACATGCGACTCCTGTGAGATCCATTGATTGCCCAATAGAAATATTATTTGTGGCTGATTGCAGCCTGCATTTGGTGGAAATGGTACATAAAAAGAGATTAAATGTGCAGAAGCTGTTTCTGGGAAGGACACCAAGGAGAGTCTTATACCACTCTGAAAGAAATATTTTGCTTGAGATGCAGTCAAATTTTTATGAGGATGATTCCAGTCCTGTTTCAGAGATTTACTGTGTTGATCCTCTTAGTGGTTCACTCCTTTCAACATTTAGGCTTGATCCAGGTGAAACTGAAAAATGCATGTAGGATGATGCGAAAGATGTAAATGAAACAAATGTTGATGAATGTTTACCATTAGGTTCTAATGCCATTGCTGGAGTAGTTAGTGCAGATTCAACAGAGGAACCATTGATAGCTGAGTCTAGAGACACTGAAAAAGGTGATGACAAACAAAATGTGGAAGATGAAAGATCAATTGTTTTAATCACAGAGTTGAAGGATGATTTACCAAAGAACACAGAGAAACAGGTATGGAACAAATTTTGAGTCATTTTCAAGTTGGAAGGAATGCACGACATGCCTTTGATTGTGCGCGGCAGGCCTGTAGGTTATTTTTAAAAGAATTTCTTCATAGGCGCGGCACACATGTGCCCAGCGCCCAACCTCCTCTAAACGCGACATGTTCAAGCTTGAACGGCCCGGTGACTTGTTGAATGAGGCGCCCGAGCCCTCAAACACTTCATCCAAGCATTTAAACACTGGTAAGCCGTCCCTACACACGCCTTATGTTTATATGCTCGTGATCTTTCATTATCAGCCATTACAAATACTATTTTAAACCTTTGCACCGTCCAACTCTGAACGGCCCGGGCCACTTCTGAACAGCTCGGCGCCTGGTTGCTTCTGAACCGCCCAGTGTTACTGTTTGAACATCAGCGCCCATGACCTTTTTCCATTTTTCCAAGCATTCGGACTAATAAATATTTTTCTTCCAATTGCCTTATGCCCCCAATACACCCAGCTTCCACTATCTACCCTTGAGCTTGTGAAAAATTACCTTTACATAGTTTTTTTTAACACTGCCCAGGCCACCCCTGAACGGCCCACCGCCCAAGCGCCCGGGCCACTATCAAACACTGGTCACCCGAAATAACTTCCAAAGGTGCCAATAATTTTTCCCACGGTGTTTTCATCTCCAATGCATCAAGATGATTTGAGAAAGGTATTTATGTCTCTTAAACCATTTTGTTTGATTTTAAGAGAAGGGTTTAAAATCAGGGCACCATGTTTACTAAATCAAAGAAAAAACAGTGATTAAAGCAAGAAGAGTCATCATTTCGAATTGAAGCTTTGAAATTCCCAAAACAGGGAGTCATTCTTGAAGGGCTATTACCTTGTGAAAATCTAAAGTTGTGTTGTGAATAGTTGAGGATTTACACAAGCCTCTAAAGGAAAAAACAAAGTTTGATTGAAAGGTTTTTCAATCAGTTTGAAGGAATATTTAAAATAGTGTCTTCGATGAGTCCCTTTTGTTTCAAATAACCACAGAGAGACAGTGATGAAATAGAAGGGTTTTTGTCATTTAAAGAAGGTCTTCTTACTATGATTACAAGGGACAGAAACAATGAAAGGAAGGAGGGTTTCATGTGTTAATTTGAAAGTCTCTTTTGTGTTATAAAATAGCTAAGAATACACACCGTTGCTAGAAGAAAAAGCAAAGTTTTGGAAAGGTCTTTCAAATCAGTTTGAAGAGATATTCTAACAGTGTTTTCAAAGAGCGCCATGAACATCAAAATCAAAGAGACAGTGATAAAAGGGATGAGGACTTTGCTAGTTTAAAAGAAGGGATTTTTGCTTTGAATAGTAAAGGATAGAAAAAGAGAAAGAGAGGAGGATTAATGACCTAATTTGAAAGAGTTTTGTGCTGTGAATAACTAAAATTTCACACAATCTCTACAAAACAAAACAGAGTTTATATAAAGGGTTTTTAGTTAGCTTAAAGAAGGTTTTTTTTGTGTTTTGAGAAGTTAAGGATTGGCACAATCTCTAGAAGGAAAAGCAGAGTTTTGCAAAGGCCTCTTGGCTCAAACACAATACTGAAGAGGTGACTTTGTTTTCATTCAATAAATACTTGTTTGCTAAACTCAAAGAAGAAAAGTGATTTGCAAAGAGGAAAAGGTGTGTTGGTTGAAGATTTATTTCAAGTGATCACTTAATCAGTTTGTCTTGGTAAGTAAAAGAAGAGAAATATAAGAAAACTAGTGATGATGAGGAACAAGGAAAAGGGTCCAAACATGACAGTAAGGAAGGGCAAAGTGGCAAGAGCAAAGTGATGGGCAGCAAAATAGTGAAGGGAAAAAATATGACAGTCATGAAGAAAGCAGTGACCAGGATAAACAAGATAGCCCTCAAGCAAGACATGATGAGGGCAAGAAAACACAAAACATAGAGCATGAAGGGAATTCTCCAAAGTATGTGCTAGCTTCCTCTCCTAGGCAAGGGGCCATAACTTCTTCCGCAAAGCAAATGCCAAACAATAAGGAAGAAAATCAAGAAAAACTCAAAATTCCCCAAAGAGGGTGCCCGGTGGGAAAAAATTAAAAAGACACATCTAGACTTGGAATTTTGGTCCGAGCTTCTAGGTATGTTTCTAAACACCCTTAAGGGGTTTTCTCACCAAAATTGAGCAAAATTCGACATGATCTTGTTTTTTTACATTTTTGGGCCTAATTGCATAAATTCATGGGCATCGCCATTTTTGTTTGGAGCATCCTCAGGGGTTGAAAGTGGTATCATTGGATGCATTAAATTCAGGGGCATCTACTCAGAAAATTTCAGATCAATTTAAGATGTTTTGGTCCCCCAAAGAGGCAAAAAACAATCACTTTTTCAACACTCTGCCTCACATATCAGCAAGGGCTAATTTCTGGGTTTTTCCACTCAGGTCATTTTTTCACAGATTTCTGGTGATCAGTTTGGGGAAAACCAAGTATTTTCAGAAACTAGACATCCAGGGCTTTCCAACGAGCCATAAGAGCCTCGTTTTGACATCGGGAGGTCTTTCAAAAGTTGTCCACAAGACAGGGAATTTTCTGCTGCTATATTTCTGAAGCATTTTGGTGAAAAATGCAGTTTTTTGAAGTGGATTTTTCAAATGTGCATTTAGCATTTTTTGGCTATTTTCAGTTGGAAAAAGTCAATTTATTTTCCTTTTTTAGCATTTTTAAGATATTTTTATAGATATTTTGTGCCTTGGGCTTTGCAAAGCCTTAAGGACAAAATCAGATATTTGTAATGGGCCAATGGGCTTGCTAGTTGCTCTAGGAGGTTCTCCTTCTCTTTGGCCTATTTATTCCAAGATATTTCATTGTAAAAGAAGGTTGAATTTGATGATATAGAGAAATATATGGTTATACAAGCTTGGAAGAAATACCTTGTCTCATGCATTGGATAGTTTCTTGAATGTTTTGGATGGTGAAAGAGGACTGTTGTAGGATTCCTTGACTTGGTAAAATGGTATAGTGTTCCTCGCTGTTATTTTTCCTTAGTTATAATACATATTTTCATGTTTTCTTGCTTGTTGTAGGACAGTAAAGAATAGATTTGAGACATGCCCATGGAGGCACCTCGGATTTCCTGATTCATTACAGCTTCTATGTTTGTCTTCTTTCTTAGTTATGTCAAATGAATTCTTAAATGATATTTGATACCCTAAGAACTTGTTCTCAGTTGCATTAATGGTTATTATGTATGCTAATTGGTATGATTCACGGTATGCCCTGTTTACTCCTTAGTTAACCAAAACCCCATTACTGAAACCTTTCTCTGAATGTTTGATTGTCCTAGTTGAACCAAAGAGGTCTTGTATCGATCTTGCCCTTTGTCTATACTCTGAAATCTTAGTTAAAAGTGTCTGATAGCTCAAAATATGATGTCTAGGAGTTCCCTCTTGTAGATTGAGTTATTTTTTTGTCTTGTTTGTTTTTCCCCAAAGTCTAATGGCGATTTTCCTAAAGTTAGAGAGTCCTATCCCTCTATGTATCGTCTGAATGTTTATTTTATGCATCTATCAGTTTGAAGTTACATTTATCATGATTAATGGTTAGACCTACCACATGGATGTCTGCTGTAAAACTATTTATGCTTAAAACCTCTTTGTCCTTCACAAAACCTAGTGTCCATCCCATTTCACTCCACCTAAAGAATCCATTTTTACCTCGACCAAATCGGCCCTTCAATATACCTTGTCCACCATTTGAGGCTTTCTAGACCTTTTCGACCCCATAGCCCAGTTGATCTAACAATATTTTATCTATTTATTCTTTGATCAGTTCTCCCTCAAAAACCTAAAAAAAACCAAAAACATACTTAACAACTAGCCTAAAATTAGATACATAGAAGAAAACAAATCTACATCCCTTGCATAAATAAAGAGAGCCCTCTCTGAGTCCGGGAAGGCTAGGTCCTTGGGTTCCAAAGTTGGTTTGATGTTACCCTGTCACTTGGATTACCAATCTGCCAAATCACGGGACCCTAACAGATTGGAGGGCAAAGAGAGAGAGAGAGGGGCAGGTAGGAGAGAAAGGGAGAGAGGGGAAGGGCGAGAGAGAGGAATTGAGAGAGAGGAGGAGATAGGGAGGGAAGAATAAATACATAGAGAGTGTGAAGTGGAGAGAGAGGGGGAGTGTCATGGGAGATATGGAGAGATAGTGTGTATGTTTAGGGGTAGATAAAGAGACAAAGAAGGAGAGATGGAGAGAAGATGAGAGAGGAGGAGAGAGGGAGAGATATATTAACATAGAGAGAGAGAGAGAGAGAGAGAGAGAGTTTGATGGGGGAAGAGAGATGGAGGTAGGAGAGAAATGGAGAGAGAGGAAGGATGAGAGAGAGAGGAGGAGAGTGATGTGGCGGGGGGAGAAAGGGGAGTAGAACAGAAATGGAGAGAGAGGAAGGAAGAGAGAGAGGACTTGAGAGATAGGATGAGAGAGGGATGGAGAGAGGAGTAGATAGGGATGGATAGAGATATGGATTTGGAGGGGGACAGAGGGAGGGAAGAAGACAGACATAGAGAGTGAGAAGTGAAGAGAGAGAGGGAGTGACAAGGGAGAGATGGAGAGAGAGTGTGTAGTTTTTGGGTGAGATAAAGAGACAAAGAAGGAGATATAGAGAGAAGTTGGGAGAATAAGGGTAAGAGAGGGAGAGGAAGACACAAAGATGGAGGGGGGGGACAGAGAAGGAGAGAGGGAGGAAGATAATGAGAGGATTGGAGGGCAAAGAGAGAGAGAGAGAGAGATGTAGGAGAGAAAGGGAGAGAGGGGAAGGATGAGAGAGAGGACTTTAGAGAGAGGAGGAGAGAGGGAGGGATAAAGAGATGGAGTTGGAGGGGGAGAGAGGGAGGGAAGAATAAATACATAGAGAGTGTGAAGTGGAGAGAGAGAGAGAGAGAGAGAGAGAGAGAGATGGGGGGGGGGAGAGAGGGGGGTAGGAGAGAACTGGAGAGAGAGTACTTGAGAGATAGGAGGAGACCGTGAGGGAGAGAGTGTTAGCCCCCCTATAAATTTTGTGTGAAAGCAAATGCAGAGCTAAATTGTTTTGAGCCTTCAAGGAATGCATCTCCCTGAAGACACATCATCCTTGAAGTCTCCTGTGCCTTTGCCTTTGATAAATTTCCCTCTGCTGACTCCTTTATAAGGTCTCATTGATTACATAAATTCTGCTCCAAAAGGCCGACATTAAACCTTATATCCTTGTAGAATGTCCCATTTTATCCCTTCTTCCCTTTGTCAAAATTCCCCTTTTTTGTACCCCCAAATCCCTCCCCTCGTCCTCCAAAACCATCCTAAAATCCCCTTTAAACCTTCCAAATACACTTTGTTTGGTTTAATTCCCCTTCATCCCCCTATCGTTACCCATTTTGGCATTTAATTTCATTGAAATGGGCCAAAAATCATGTTTTCTATGTAATTGAGCCTCAACCCCTTTTGACCTAGTCCCCTGTACATTTTCCCTCCACAAAACCCAGCGCTATGACCAAGCGCTAGCCCCGAAGGCGCTTTTCACATTTGCTCATCGGGCGCATTTACACCTGTTGATCTTCACAGAATGGACGACGATCACCGCCCCCCGCAGCCTCCGTTGTCCTTCCTGTTCACCGCCCGATTGAAGATCGATCATTCATTTAAATTGCGATCAACGGTCCGTAACCCCCCATCTCGGTGGTCCCCGTAGCGCACTATTTCAAAACCACCTAGTTTCTATCGCACCGCCTTCGGGCGTGAGGCGGTATTTTCTGATCGCGGAGCAATTCCATACAGCTTCCGACGCGTGGCACCAGTACGGCTGGAAAACCACCCTCCCATCGCGCATTAAAGTTCGTCCATGGACACGCAGCGATATGCATATCAGCCGTCCGATCCAGAGCCCTCCATCCAACGGTGATCGATCCATGAAGTTGCGCACACGATAGCCCATAACTGCCGTACCCCTGGCCCACTGTCCATCGCCCTCTAATGCATTTTTCACCGTTGATCTCCGCCGAGATCGGATGGTCCAGATTCAATCACATGCCCGCCGTTGACCGGGGCCCGCCACGTCATCCGTCCACGTATCTTCATCGTGTTTCTCGCCCGTCCTTTCTATAATCCATTCAAATATTAGATTTTAATGTTTTTTTACATTAAACGTCTGCCTCGACACCTTCCACTTTTTTTCGCCAACCTTCACCAAAGCGTTTCCCCACCATTCCTCTGCATTTTTTCCCCACTATCATCCTCACAGTCGTCCACATTATCCCACCCCCATACATGTTTTTTGTAACAGGTTTTCGTGTTTTTCAGGGTTACCAACAGTAAATGGCCGCCATGATTCAGGGTTTCTATCACAGCGACAGAAAACATAAGGAAGAGCATGCATAGAGATCGTATCATGTAGAAAAGCCCGGGATAGTGCTCTGACACGACTTCCATTAAAATAACAAGTTTTGACCCTGTAAAACTGTCCCGACGCCATTAACACACAGATTTCACAGTCAGGGATATAAATGAAGCAACAAAGAGTTTAAGGCACACAAATGAAGATATATAAGCCTTAGGTTCAAAGATTTAGAGACAAAGTACCAGATTAAAGACCCAAGGATCACGCAGAAGGTATAACACGCAGAAATCAATGCATATCAGGGTTTCTACAGAAGCAGAATGTTTTTCCTCCATAAAGGACAAAGCGCCCATGCAGTTTTTATTCTACACCGTGCTCCTGAAGAAATTTCCACCCTAACAACAGTCCGAAGCTACCAGAGCATTTGTTTCATAAATACGATAGACTTCTCAGTCGTTTATTTATCATTTGTTTATTCACCAAAAGTACCACAGAGTCATGCGGATCAAATTACATCAAGAGACATACCGAAGTAAATAGAGGCCTGAAGAAGACCACTCTTCCATCCAAAGAGTGACAGGAATTGAATGCTCAGAATTTAAACAGAATGGGCTTCGGCCCTCTTTCTTTTTAGAAGTTTTAATACTGCATTTAGTTCTTCACCTACCTCCTCTGCTTCCCTTCAGCTATAAATTCACAAGAAACTCATTGTAAAGGTTGTTGATCAGTTATCAGAGAATTGTAAGTAGTTTCTTTTGGAGACACAGTCTCTGTGTAAAGTTGTGATATAGGCTGAGGAATATGATTTCAGACTGAGTATTTGGCTCTTGGCATTGTTGTACTTGACTGGTATTGCTATTCAATATGACAAGCACATTTCTTTGGATCCTAATCTAAAGCAGCGGTGATGTTTTCCTATCTCTGTATTTAATTCATTTCATTTCATTTCTATTGGCTTGCATCAGAATATTGGCATAGGATTTACCCTTGTTAGGTACCCTATGTTTCTTCTCTCCTTGCCTTTGATGTTTTTCTGCTATATGTGTGATCTAAGAATTGATTTCAGTTAATTTAACCAGTGTAGTGGATGTGATTGCCTGCTCTCTGATGTATGAATTAAATGAATTAGTTCTTAGATGTTTCTTGTTAAGGATTTAGCTGGAAGATTTGCGAACACTAGGGATTAGAGTTAGCCCTGTCCACTAGGATCCTTGTGCAACCAGCTGGTCTTTAACTTTGTGTTCTAAACCTTTATTGTTCCTCCTCTCTTATCATTCCATATCACACAATCATCTTTAATATCCAATGTTTTAGATGACTAGCCCAACTGAAAGCTTGCACATTGGATAGTAAGCAAATCCTTTCCTGACTCCATTTCCCAGTGGTTTTGAATGCTCCCTGGAATACTTCACCTCTGCCTTATCCCTCTTTGCTCATCCTTGTCTTACATTGGACCCTTCTTTCCTGATAACCAGCAACCAAACAAACAATCAAACAAACAAATCCTGAGCCTTATAACCTAGCCTAACATCATAACATTTGAGCCTCAAAGACATATATACTTTGACTATCATAGAGAGATCCCTCTCTGGACCCAGGAGGGATAGACCTTAAGGTCTGAAAGTGGTTTGATGTTGTCTCATCTTTTGGTATTTCCAACCTTGCCAAAACATGGGAACCCCAACATAATGGCAACTCCGCTGGGTAATTTCTAAGTATTCCTCACCTTCTACATCATAAGAACCTAATAAACCTACAATCTCTGGTTAGGTTGGCAGTAAAACACTCCTATTCACACATCAACCTCTATACCATTTTTTGTGTTTTCCCCATACTCTTGGACAGAGTCTGGAAAGGGCCAGGTAGCCTCCAGATCTCACACTCTTTCAGAGGTGACATATCTGGTAAATGCCCTCCCAGTAAATCTCTGGTTATAGTTTGTTGTGTTTGGAAGATATCCTTGAAAGGGGACATCTCATTAGCACTGTGGTGGACAGTGTATCCTCCAAAAACATCCTAAACCTCTCCACCTGGCGACTCCATATTCCATAAACGTTTTAAAGACTCCACTGGTGATCAGTAGGCCTGCTGATTATTTTGGTTCACATTAGACTCCACTGGGAGACCGGCTTCCATAGCAACATCAACCACGGTAGAAGTAACAAGTAGGGTTAAGTTGCTTGGTTAGAAACAACATTCTGGCTTCAAGAACCATTCATACAAGAGATTACCCTGACCCAGACCCACCTGAAATAGTTGATAACCCTGAGAGCATCCTCAAGAGATCTCCTGCACCTGAAAGATCAACTATTTCCAATCACATCTATAGAGCTAACTCTGCACCTGAAGAAATTACAGCTCTATCACACTTTTATCTTGACCTAAACATACCCGATAGATTACCAAGAACTAGGTCATTTAGTGTCCTAGATCAGCCGGACCGTGAGCTTCCTGGTTCACCACCCCAAAGTGGTGGACACCTTGGGAATAGACATACCCCTCCCTCTACACCTCCTGATATACATTTCATACAAAACTTGGGGCTCAATCATCCTAAATCCGCTCAACAAAATTATGTTGGTCCTAGTGTCCCTGTCATCCATATACCAGCTACCCAAGTCAACCCTTTACCTCATCAAAACATCATCATGGTAGCCTGGTATGCACCTCTAGTTTTACCTCAGCCTCTAGTACCATTACCCAATGATTATCAATCAAAGATCCCACACTTCACTGCAAAAGAATCTACCACAACCCAATATCATGTAGATAGGATGGAAGATTCATTTGACTACATGGAAATAGATGATGATACAGTCAAAATGAGAATCTTTGCCCAAAGCTTAGGAGGTGATGTGAAGAAATGGTTTAAAATATTACCTCCGGGTAGCATTAATGACCTCCCTGCCTTATATCAAACTTTTATCAACAAATGGGAAGTTAAGGCTAACCCTCGCCAACTCCTAGCAGAATACATGAGCCTTAAAATAAACGTAGGAGAGAGTGTCCATGATTACTCAACAAGATTTAATAGCATTTACAATGCTCTACCTCCACACATGAAATCTCCCCAAGGTATGGCTCTAGCGAAATACCCCGAAGGCTTTGATGCTGACATGGCCTATCAGCTTAGGGATAAAGAGTACAACACATTGGAAGACATGTAGAAAGGAGCAGTGAATATAGAAGCCAACTTGATTGAGAAAAGGGCAAGATTAAGAGCTGAGAAAAGGGTAACATATAGAGATGACAATGTAGCTTCCTCATCTGACCAAAATTATGATAGATTGTCTAAAAACATGGAAGAGCTACAAAAAATGGTGAAAAAAATGGTTGTCATAGTTAGTAACCAAAACAGAAATCAAAACCATAACAAGAACCAGAACTTTAGAAGAAACAACACCCCTCCCAACAAAAAAAGAGAATCGGATCAGCAAGTTATTCCCCCTTTCCAAGAGAACTTCCTGGATGAAGATGAGGGAATCATAGAAGAGTCTAAGGAAAATACAATACACATGTTTGAAACAGAAGATTCAATCCATAACTATTACTCAGAAGAAGATCAACCCTCACCCTCTTGTTGGGATGAGGAATGGTTAGAATCTGAAGATTACAGATTAGGATTTGAAAATGCCATGATGCAGGTCAGAGAATAATATGAACTTAGAAGCAAAAAGAGCCAAGAAACTGACAAACCAAAAGCTTCTGAGGTCACCATCAAGAAAATAACCGAGAAAACTTCTAAAGCAACTGCTGAAAGTAACAAATCAGCAGCCGAGAGTTTTGAAAAGAACAAATAAAAGGACAACCGAAACACTGACACACAAGGTAAACCAACTAGCAGCATTGACACTGCAGTTAGTGCTCCTGATAAAATAGTTTCTAACTCTGTACATAGTGAGGATCAACACACTGATTTAGCCACTAAGGTGGTGACTAATAAAACAGAGTCGAACATTCCAAAGAGTCAGTCCACTTTCAATTTGGAGAGTGAGATTGCAAAAATTAAAATCTCCGTCCCACTCTCTGAGCTGGCCACTCAGGATGTATATAAAGGCCAAATTTTGAAAGCATTAAATTTAGGTGATAACAGTGACACTGTAAATCTAAGTGATGATCAACCTGCCCTTCTGTTTGGTCCAAAGATAGAAGGAAAGTTTCAGGAAGGGGTAGTGCCCCCTTTTTATATCAGTCTTAATGTCCATGATAAGATTCTCCACAATGCAATGCATGATTATGGGGCATCACACAACCTGATGCCTAAAGTAGTGATGGAAATATTAGGCCTAGAGATAACTCGTCCCTATAAAGACCTATATTCATTTGACTCTAGTAGAGTAAAGTGTCTTGGCCTGATCAAAGATTTATGTGTGAGCCTTACTCAGATTCCTACCAAGTGTATGGTCATAGATGTTGTTGTGGCAGATGTGCCACCCAAGTATGGCATGTTATTATCAAGATCATGGGGAGCCAAGCTGCAAGGAACAATGCATATGGATGGGGCTTATGCCACAATCCCAATCTTTGGCCAACTTAGAAGACTGTACAGAGAAGCACAAATGAAATTCCTGGTTAGTAGCCCTGAAAAGCCTGAAAATTATCCTCTATACTCTGTACATACAGACCTGGATTCCTTTATCTTCTGCAATGATGAATCTTTGGGGGGACCAGAATCTAAAAACGTAGATACAAGCAAAGGTACACATGATGAAACAGAGCCAATGGATTTTAACATAATGGCTACCCTAGACTCAGAGGATGAAGACGTAGAAAACTTTGAGTAGTGCACTGAAACAACAACATAGAATGAACCAGAAACAGAATGCAATCAGCCAACTAGTCACCTCTCTGACTTCCACACCCATAACGAAAAACTAAACAGTCCACAGCCTAGTGCAGACCCTATAATGAAAAATAATGGCGAACCCAGCTGTAGGGAAAGAAATGATAACAAAAACGAGAGTGAACCCCTGTGGGAAATGAGTTTCGATGGGTCCTACACAAGAAGAAATACTGGAGCTGGGGTTTGGCTACGTAACACAGAGAGCGACTACGCAGAGAGCCATGCCTGCAATCTGCATTTCAAATGTACAAATAATATTGTAGAGTACGAGGCTCTTATCCTGGGTTTAAATCTGTTGAAGAAAATAGGAGCCCGTAGAATAGCCGTGTAGGGAGATTCTGAATTGGTTATAAACCAGGTGAACGGTGAATACACAGCCAAACACCCAAGGTTGACAGCATATAGGACCAATGCAGTGGACATATTTAAAACATTTGTTGAATACGAATTAGTGTTTGTTCCTAGAAATCATAACGCCATTGCAAATGGATTAGCTTGTCTAGCCAGTTCATACCCTAAGACTCCAAGCGACCAACAGATCATCATTCAAATGAAATTCAGGCCTGCAGTGCCGGATAACGAAAAATACTGGTAGGTTTTCGAGGGAGATAAACAAATTGAAGATTTTTTGATGGGCAGGAATGAGTTTGAGTTTTCCGATTCAGACTCTACGTCTAGTGATAGCTGCCTAAGTGAGGAACCCTCGGACGAGGAATAAAGTACACCCCACAATGTAGAAATAAATGCTTTAAATGAAGAAACTGGAAATTCAACCACGGAGTGTGAAAACGCAGACAGCGAAGAAGTAGAGGTGCTACAGGCCAAAGATAAGAACATACCTCGAGGTCTGGCACCATTAGAAGACCTTTTTGACTTCAATGATGTGGCAAGAAAGCCCCACCATTGAGCACACAGACTCTGACGTTGAAGAATGCAACGTAGGCACAGATAATCCCAAAATAATTAAATTGGCTAAGTCTCTTCCTGCGAACATGAAAAAGAAATACATGAACCTTTTTAAGGAATTTATTGACGTGTTTGCATGGAGTTATGAAGACTTAAAGGCTTATGACACGAACATTTTACAACAAAAAATACCTTTAAAAGAAAATCAGAAACCCTTCAGGCAGAAACTTCGTAGGATAAACCCAAAACAATTGCCTGCAGTTGAAAACGAGATTAAAAAGATGTATGAGGCAGGCATAATAGTTCCCGTAAGGTTCTCTGATTGGGTTTCGAATTTAGTGGCTGTGAGAAAGAAAACTGGGGAGATTAGATTGTGTATTGACTTCAGAAATCTTAATAGAGTCTCACTCAAAGACAACTACCCTCTGCAAAAAATGGAACATATTCTTCAGAGGGTGGTAGGCTCTAAAAGGATCTCCCTACTAGACAGTTTCTCAGGTTACAATCAAGTCTTAGTAATCCTAGAAGACCAACTCAAAACAGCCTTTACCACTCCATGGGGCACCTTTATGTATGTAAAATGCCTTTCGGACTGATGAACGCTGGTGCAACCTTCCAAAGAGCAATGGATATAGCTTTTTCGGATGAGATAGGACACTTCATTGTTATTGACTTGGATGAAATAATATTCTATTCTAAGACTGAATAAGAACACCTAAAACGTCTGAGGAAGGTGTTTGAAAAATGTAGAAGGTTTGGTCTGTCATTGAATCCTAAAAAGACTGTCTTTGGGCTACAAGAGGGAAAACTTCTTAGCCACATTATATCTGAAAAGGGAATTAAGATAGACCCACAAAGAGTTGAGGGAATACTACAGATCACACACCCGAGAAACATCAAAGAATTACAGTCCTTCATTGGGAAGATTAACTTCCTTAGGAGGTTTATTCCCAATCTAGCTGAACACCTTAAGAATATGACTAACATGCTGAAGAAAGGTGTGGGAGTTAAATGGATTGTTGGAGCTAAACAATCTTTTGAATTAGTAAAACTTGCACTCACCCAAGCTCCTGTTCTGATCAGCCTAGATTTATCTAAAGATTTCTTGATCTTTTCATTTTCCTCTGAGCATACAGTGGCTGCAGTCTTGCTGCAGAAAAACACCGAGGGAATGGAACAACCAATTTCCTTTTTCAGCAAAGCACTAAGGGATGCACCCTTGAAATACAGCATAATGGAAAAACAGGCCTATGCCTTAATCAAGGCCTTAAAGGACTTTAGGGTGTACATATTGCATTCTCACACCATAGCTTATGTGCCCAACATCATAGTCAAAGATATACTATCCCAAGACCCAGATGGGAAGAGGGGAAAATGGATTGTTGTGATTTTAGAATATGACCTTGAGATAAAACCCACCAAACTGATTAAAGGTCAGGGCTTAGCTCGACTAATGGCTGAGTGAAACTTACAAGCCCTAGACATTAACATGGTAAATACCTTGGATGAGCAACAAGAATTTCCTGATCCCACTGTTGAGGAAAATTTTCAGAGCTCTCCTTGGTATTCTGACATTCTATATGTGCTTACACACCTCAATGCCCCTCCTAAACTATCAAAGACCAAGGCCAGATTCTTAAAGCTAAAATCCAGGAGCTATTGCATATTGAATAACTTCTTATACTGGAAGAACCCAAATGGCCTATTGCTTAAATTTTTTCCTAAAAACGAGGTAGAGAGGATTAAATAAGAATTCCAAGTAGGAGAGTGTGGAGGCCACCTGAGCTAGAAATACACTACAAACAAAATACTCAGAGCTGGCTACTATTGGCCTACACTCTTCAACGATGTCCATAAGATGATCATTTCCTGCCACAAATGCCAGATCTTTGAAGGCAAAAGAAAACTCCTCCCTTTACCCCTACAACCCATCACTGTTGAAGGTCCCTTTCTGCAATGGGGCCTAGATTTCATAGGGGAGATTCACCCTGCTTCTTCTGCACAACACAAATGGATCCTAACAGCCACAGACTACTTCACTAAGTGGATAGAGGCCATACCTGCTAGGAATGCCACAGATTCAGTCATCATTAGTTTCCTAGAAGGTCATATCCTCTCTCGGTTTGGCTGCCCAAGGAAAATAATCACTGATAATGCTGCTGCTTTCGGATCCAAGAAAATGGTTGATTTTTGTCACAGGTATCAAATAGCGCTTGGTCATTCAACTGCCTATTACCCTCAAGGTAATGGATTAGCTGAATCATCAAACAAGAGCCTGGTGATCATCATCAAAAAGCTGTTGGAAGAGAACAAAAAGTCATGGAATAACAAGCTGGTACATGCTTTGTGGGCTGACAGGCTTACAACAAAGAAATCCATTGGCATGTCACCATATCAGCTTTTCTATGGGACAGAAGCAGTGTTTCCTACCAGCCTTGGGGTACCAGTGATTAAGCTGGTCCAGGAGATTCAAACAGAAGAAGACAGTATGGTGAGAAGGATAAACCAGACAATTCATCTCCAACAAACAAGGAAGAGGTTTACAACAGAATAGTGAAATTTCATCAGAATATAAAGAAATTGTTTGACAAAGGAACCAAAGTTACTGATTTCAAAATTGGGGATAAAGTTCTGAAGTGGGACTCAAGAAGGGATGATAAAGGAAAGCACAAAAATTTTGACAGTCTGTGACAAGGTCCATACATCATCTAGGCCACTGTGGGTCCAAATGCCTTCTTCCTACAGGAATTAGATGGTACAGAGCTGTTTGGGGGTCCTGTCAATGGCAGGATGCTCAAACACTACTTCTGCGGATTTTAAATTTCTAGTTGTCATTTCCATTGTACATACCATTGCAGTTTTTATTTTCAATAAAAAAGAGAAAATGTTTCAAAAAACAAAGGAAAAGAGAGGTTCAGACATGCTTAAAACATGAACCTCTGATGTGCAAAAGATTGGCTCTAATAAGCTCAAAACCTGAGCCAAAGAAAGTAAAACAGTTGGTCCTAACATGCCCAAAATCTGGACCAGCAAAGAAGAAAGAATAATCAGCTCTAACATGCCCAAAACCAGAGCTGAAATGAAGAAAAGAAGTGACTCTAACATGCTCAAAACTTGAGTCACAAAGAGAAGAAGGATGCTTCAAGATTTCATATTTCAAGCCTTCAAAGTTTTGTTTTCAGTTTTCTGCAAGTTCTGTCCATGTGCAACTGTCTTTATGCCTTGGATCCACAGCAAACCAGACTGTCTAATCCTGGTTTGATTGTTTTTAAATTTCTGTTGTAGAATGTAGAGAAGAAATCTGCTGGACAGTTTAATCCCGGCAGATATTAGATTAGGTAGAGAAACATGTGAGACCAACAGTTTAATCTGGTCTCATGGAGTAATAAGGGTAGAAATAGAATAGGTATATTTTCTTGTTTGTAAAAAATAAAAAGATGTAAAGGGTCTGCTAGCTCAAATGCACCCTAGAAGAAGAAAAAATGCTAGGATTGCAGTGTGGGTAGGTAGCTTGATTGGGAAAGTTTTTCTGCTAAATTGATGTCTTCATTATTGTGGCAGCTAAAAATCAAAGAAGAAGGTGGCTCAAGCAGCAGGCATCTGGCCTACTCCAAAGATCAATTCTGAATTCTTGACTCCTTCAAGAAGAAGTCATCCCCATGTGGAGCCACTGTTAGCCCCCCTATAAATTTTGACAAAGCAAAGTAGGGGGCTAAATTGTTTTTGAGCCTTCAAGGAATGCATCTCCCCTGAAGACACATCATCCTTGAAGTCTCTTGTGCCTTTGCCTTTGATAAATTTCCCTCTTATGACTCCCTTTATAAGGTCTCATTGATTACATAAATTCTGCTCCAAAAGGCCTACATTAACCCTTATATCCCTGCAGAATGTCCCTTTTCACCTCTTCTTCATTTTTCAAAACCCCCTTTCTTTACCCCAAAATCATGCCCCTAATCCTTCTAAACCTCTCCAAAAATTCCCCCTTTATGGTCCCCTTAATCCCCCCAAATCCCTCCCCTCGTCCTCCAAAACCATCCTAAAATCCCCTTTCAACCTTCCAAATACACTTTGTTTCATTTAATTCCCCTTCATCCCCCTATCGTTACCCATTTTGACTTTTAATTTCGTTGAAATGGGCCAAAAATCATGTTTTCTATGTAATTGAGCCTCAGCCCCTTTCGACCTAGTCCCCTGTACATTTCTCCCCACAGAACCCAGTGCTATGACCGAGCGCTAGCCCCGAAGGTGCT
The DNA here is from genome assembly GCA_034641835.2 of Pinus albicaulis. Taxonomy (NCBI): domain Eukaryota; kingdom Viridiplantae; phylum Streptophyta; class Pinopsida; order Pinales; family Pinaceae; genus Pinus; species Pinus albicaulis. The sequence continues at coordinate 725,019,083 of CM076581.1, forward strand.
TTTCGCTTTTTTTCATCAGGCGCGTTTATAGCCATTGATCTTCACAGAATGGATGGCGATCTCCACCCCCTGCAGCCTCCATCGTTCTTCCCGTTCACCGCCCGATCGAAGATCCATCGTTCATTTAAATTGCGATCAACGGTCCGTAATCCCTCGTCTCGGTGGTCCCCGCAGAGCACTATTTAAAAACCACCTGGTTTCTATTGCACCGCCTTCGGGCGAGGGGCGGTATTTTCTGATCACAGAGCGATTCCATACAACTTCCGACGCGTGGCACTGGTACGACTGGAAAACCACCCTCCCATCGCGCATTAAAGTTCGTCCGTGGACACGCATCGATATGCATATCATCCGTCTGATCCAGAGCCCTCCATCCAACGGTGATCGATCCATGAAGCTGCTCATGCGATAGCCCATAGCCGTCGTACCCCTGGCCCACTGTCCATCGCCCTCCAATGAATTTTTCACCGTTGATCTCCGCCGAGATCGGACGGTCCAGATTCAATCACACGCCCGCCGTTGACCCAGGCCTGCCACGTCATCCGTCCACATATCTTCATCGTTTTTCTCGCCCGTTCCCTTTAAAATCCATTCAAAGATTATATTTTAATGTTTTTTACGTTAAACGTCTGCCTCGACACCTTCCACTGTTTTTCGCCAACCTTCACCAGAGCATTTCCCCACCATTCCTCTGCATTTTTTCGCCATTTCTCCGCAGACCCACTATCATCCTCGCGGTCGTCCACATTATCCCACCCCCATACATGTTTTTCATAACAGGTTTTCGTGTTTTGCAGGGTTACCAACAGTAAATAGCCGCCATGATTCAAGGTTTCTATCACAGCGACAGAAAACGCAGGGAAGAGCGCGCGTAGAGATCGTATCATGGAGAAAAGCCCGGGATAGTGCTCTAACACGACTTCCATTAAAAGAACAGGGTTTGACCTTGTAAAACTGTCCCGGCGCCATTAACACCCAGATTTCACAGTGAGAGATTTAAATTAAGAAGCAGAGAGCTTAAGGCACGCAAATGAAGATATATAAGCCTTAGGTTCAAAGATTTAGAGGCAAAGTACTATATTGAAGACCCAGGGATCACGCAGAAGGTACAGGACGCAGAAATCAATGCATATCAGGGTTTCTACAGCAGAAGAATGTTTTTTCTCCATAAAGGACAAAGCGCCCATGCAGTTTTTATTCTACACCGTGCTCCTGAAGAAATTTCCACCCTGACAACAGTCCAAAGCTACCAGAGCATTTGTTTCATAAATACGGCAGACTTCTCAATCGTTTATTTATCATTTTTTTATTCACCAAAAGTACCACAGAGTCATGCAGATCAAAGTACATCAAGAGACATACCGAAGTAAATAGAGGCCTGAAGAAGACCACTCTTCCATCCAAAGAGTGACAGGAATTGAATGCTCAGAATTTAAACAGAATGGGCTTCGGCCCTCTTTCTTTTCAGAAGTTTTAATACTACATTTAGTTCTTCACCTACCTCCTCTGCTTCCCTTCAGCTATAAAACTCATGAGATAATATTGTAAAGGTTTTTGATAAGTTATCAGAGAATCGCAAGTAGTTTCTTTTGAGACACAGTCTTTGTGTAAAGTTGTAAGATAGGCTAAGGAATATGATTTCAGACTGAGTATTCGGCTATTGGCATTTTTGTACTTGACTGGTATTGCTATTCAATATGACAAGCACATTTCTTTGGATCCTGATCTAAAGCAGCGGTGATGTTTTCCTATCTCTGTGTTTAATTCATTTCATTTCGTTTCTACTGGCTTGCATCAGAATATTGGCATAGGATTTACCCTTGTTAGGTACCCTATGTTTCTGCTCTCCTCGCCATTATTGTTTCTCTTCTGAATGTGTGATCTAAGAATTGATTTCAGTTAATTTAACCAGTGTAGTGGATGTTATTGCCTGCTCTCTGATGTATGAATTAAATGAATTAGTTCTTAGATGTTTCTTGTTAAGGATTTAGCTGGAAGATTTGGGAACACCGGGGATTAGAGTTAGCCCTGTCCACTAGGATCCTTGTGCGACTAGTTGGTCTTTAACTTTGTGCCTGAATCTGTGTTGTCTCCTCCTCTCCTACCATTCCATATCACACAATCATCTTTAAGATCCAACTTTTTAGATGACTAGCCCAATTGAAAGCCTGCCCATTGGATAGTAAGCAAATCCTTTCCTGAATCCATTGCCCAATGGTTTTGAATGCTCCCTGGAATGCTTCACCTCTGCCTTATCCCTCTTTGCTCATCCTTGTCTTACATTGAACCCTTCTTTCCTGATAACCAGCAACCAAACAAACAATCAAACAAACAAACCTTGTGCCTATAACTAGCCTAACATCATAACATTTGAGCCTCAAAGACATATATACTTTGACTATCATAGAGAGATCCCTCTCTGGACCCAGGAGGGCTAGATCATGAGGTCTGAAAGTGGTTTGATGTTGTCTCATCTTTTGGTATTTCCAACCTTGCCAAAACATGGGAACCCCAACAGAGAGGAGGAGAGCGGGATGGATAGAGAGATGGAGGTGGAGGGGCACAGAGGGAGGGAAGAAGAAAGACATAGAGAGTGAAAATTGAAGAGAGAGAGGGAGTGACAAGGGATAGATGGAGAGAGAGTGTATATGTTTGGGGTGAGATAAAGAGAGAAATAAAAAGATATGGAGAGAAGTGGGGAGAGAAGGCGAGAGGGAGGGATAAAGATATGGAGTTGGAGGGGGGAAGAGAGGGAGGTAATAAGAAAGAAATAGAGAGAGAAAGGTGGAGAGGGAGAGGGAGTGATAAGGAAGATGGAGGGAGAGGGAGAGAGGAAAGCAGGAGGAAAGATAGATAGTAGTGGGGGAGAGGGAGAGAAGGGGAAGATATAGATATAGAGAGGGACATAGAGATTGATAGATATGGTGTGGGAGAGGGAGGGACATAGAGATTGATAAAAATATGGTGTGGGAGAGTGTGTGTTTTTGGGGGGGTTTGAGATATAGAGACAAACAAGGAGAGATGGAGGGAGATATCGATATAGATGGAGGGGGAAGAGCGGGAAGAATATTTCTTGCACTAGATGAATTGATTTAAGTGTAGATGGTGATTTCTAATCTTATTTGATTTCTTGCACTAGATGCATTGATTTCAGTGTAGATGGTGATTTCTAATCCTATTTGATTACTTGCATTAGATGCATTAGATGCATTGATTTCAGTGTAGATGGTGATTTCTAATCTGATTTGATTGTTTGCACTAGATGCATTGATTTAGTGTAGATATTGATTAATAATGATGTTTGATTTCTTGCACGAGATGCATTGATTTCAATTTAGATGATTTCTAATCCTATTTGATTTCTTGCGTTAAATGCATTGATTTCAATGTAGATGGTAATTTAAAATCTTATTTGATTGCTTGCACTAGATGCATTGATTTCAATGTAAATGTTCATTTCTAATTATAATTCGGATTTCTTGCACTAGATGCGTTGATTTCAGTGTAGATGATTTCTAATCCTATTTGATTGCTTGCACTAAATGCAATGATTTAAGTGTAGAAGGTGATTTCTAATCCTATTTGATTTCTTGCACTAAATGCATTGATTTCAATGTAGATGTTGGTTTTTAATCATATTTTCTTACTTGAACTAGATGCATTGATTTGAGTGTAAATGTTGATTTCTAATCCTATTTGATTGCTTGCATTAGATGCATTGATTTCAGTGTAGAAGTTGTTTTCTAATCTTATTTTATTGTTTTCATTAGATGCATTGATTTTAGTGTAGATGTTGATTTATGATTTGATGTAATTGGATATGTGATGGCACATTAATTTTAAAGTAATTGGATTAACAACGTGCATTGATTTCAGTGTAAGCACAAAAAATTATTGACAATGTACGTTGATTTTTGCAACCTATTAATATTGGAGAGTAAGAGAGACATGGTATGATGTTTACTACAACAACTCGAGTTAGAGATTTAAATGGTTTACAATATGAAAATATGACAAATCTAACAAGGGTGACAATAAGAATGGTAGATGAAAATTGTTTGATATTGATCACAATGAAGACTATTTGTAATTGACAACATTCTTATTATTCACATTTTCTATCATTCAACAATATTATTGTCAATTTGGATTTAAAATTTGCATTTAATCTTTTTTCATCATTAAATTTATTAACAATATTTATCATCTCAAAAAACTGAGGTAACTAAGCAAATTTAAAATTAAAATGACTAGGTTAATCTTAGACATATTTAGCATAGTTAAAATGATTATATTAATATTAGATATATTTACATATAATTGATAAAAAAATTCATATCTTTGACTAAAACCAACCTAGATCCATTTTACTCTGGATCTATCAAGGGCAGAGAAATATCAAATCTCTAGAGGTGCAAACCTTTCCCCAAGTTTTGCACTCAAAAAAGAGGTTTACATCTCGAAAGATTTGATCCATCTCGACGCTTGATAGATCCCTAATTAAAATGGCTTGATAGATCCCTAATTAAGATGGATCTAGACTAGTTTATAAGAAAATTTTAATATTAATGTGCAAACTACTTCCGTCCATCCATATGCACTACTCTTCAACTGTGATGATACTTCTGTATAAACACCAAATTTTAGAATTTGATGTTAATATTATAATTTAAACAACACTTCAGGGCGAACTCTCATTGCAAAAAAATATTGGGAATTGTGAGAGTTAGAAGTTACAGGATTGGTGTGAAGAACCTTTACATCCATATAAATTTAGGTGTCAGAGTTGGGGTGTTGTGCCAACTTTAACAATGAAATATTAAATTTAAATAAATATTACATGGTCAAAGATATAAATTTTTTAATTAGGAGGAGATGAATTGCAATTTAACTAATGTTTTTGGACGTAGAAAAAACTTAGACATGCACCATCTAGGTAAGAGTTGAAAAAACTTAGAGGTGCACCATCTAGGTAAGAGTTGATTTTTGTAAGGCGATTTTCACATTGTATTTTCACCATCATTTAATTGTGTGTAAAATAGGAAACGTGTGTCTGAATTTTAGCAAATTGAGAAAATAAAATGTAGTAGTTTAATAAGTTTGTGGAAATTTTCACAATATTTTAATAAAATTTGGAAGAGATTTTTGTAAATTCAAATTATAATTATTAAATTTCAAAATTTTTGATGCTCTTGAAATTTTTGAGAGTGTTTAATCTATTTCCATTATTAAAAATATGATTCAAACATTACTATTATAAAATTTCTTAAATATTTTTACTCAACCACTCTGGAAAAAAGAGATTTAGAATTAATAGATGAAGTCGTGAAACAAAAAGGCACTGTGTATTTAATTCATTATTTTTATTCAAAACATCCTCCCTTGTTTTGGTTTATCTTCAACGCCAATATATCTTCTTCGATTGCTAATTAATTTGGTTTCTTTAAAATGCATTGCTACTGTAGATACATTTTTGATACGTCTGTCCGTTTCTTAAAAAATTTCTTAAAAAATTTCAGAAAAGATAGATTCATCCCCTTTAGCAGATCTTTCGAAAAGAGAACCGAAAATTAAATGGATGAACGAACCCCGACAGTCAGCCGTCAATTTCCACAAATCAGCAACTGATATTGATGGCCCATGTGCACTATGGATTTAGCCTTGAACAATGAGCCTTTTTTCTTTTTCTCTTTTTTCCTTTATTATTTTTTTTAATGGTTTCTTTTTTCTTTATTTGAAAATAAATTGAAGTTAAATATGGAAATTTACATGCAATTAGTTTAGATTTATCTTAATTTCAAGTTTATCAAGTTTTAATATGGAAATTTACATGCAATTAGTTTAGAATTATCTTAATTCCAAGTTTATCAAGTTTTAAGAAGCATCAAAACTATGTATAATCACAATGTGTTGAGCATTTAATTAATTTGATTATTTTAAATTTATTAAATTTGTCTAAAATTATTTTTTAGTCATTTTACTTTTAAATCTATATAGTTACCTCAATTTGTTAAAAAGATAAAGGGTCTTAATAAATTGAGTGCAAAAGGAATCCATTTCGTCTTGGCACATGTTTTGCACTTAAGTTAGTACAATAGAGAGCGTTGAGAAGATAAAAAGTCTTAATAAATTGGGTGCAAAAGGAATCCATTTCATCTTGGTACATGTTTTGCACTCAAGTCACTACAATAGAGAGTGTTGATAATTTGAGCAACCCTAGCTACTGTATTTATTTTCTTTTGATACTTTTCTATTGTTGTTTTTTTATGACCTTTCTTTTCATATGTTCTTTGTAATTCAAATTTTTCTTTGATTTTTTCTTTTTCTTGTTTAGTTTTCATTTGTGTGATTGTCTTTGTTGATCTCATATTTGCTTCTCCAATTAAACCAAGTTATGGTAGCTTCTACTAATCAATTGAAAATCATTTTTAGAACTCCATGGGGAACCTTTGCCTACATAAAGATACCCTTTGTTTTGATCAATGTTGGGGTAACCTCCCAATCGGCAATGGACATTGCCTTTAGGGGATTAATAAACAAATATGTTGTCATATCTTAACGATGTCACTGTTTAATCCAAAATGAGATTTGACCATATTTCACACCTTAGAAATGTGTTTGAAAGATGCACGAAGTTTGTTATTTCCTTGAACCCCAGGAGTCTATCTTTGCAGTCATTGAAGGAAAGTTGCTAGGATGTATTGTTTCTAAAAATGACATAATGATCAATCTTGAAAGAACTCAGGCCATTGATGGTTTTCCACCCCCCAATCCTAAAAATTCCAGGCAGTCCTTTCTAAGAATATCAATTTCGTTGGATGGTTCATCCTTAATTTTGCTGAAATTGTCACACCACTCCAAGACTTAGTGAAAAATATTTCTAGCTTCAAGTGGGGAGATCAAGAAAAGTAAGCTTTCTAAACAATCAAAGAAGCTATTTCTGAAGCTTCTGCTCTAATGTGCCGAGAATTAGAAACTCCAAATATTTTGTACTCTATACTTTCACCTTTGATAATGTGTATGTTGTTGTACTTGTTCATAAAAACGAGCTTGCTCATGAAATCCCAATTTCTTTTATGAGTTATGCTTTTAAAAAGGTTGAACCGAGTTATTCAGACAAGCAAGATTTTACTGTCTTTAAGATAGTGAAACACTTCAAGTCCTATCTAATGAAATCTAGAACTAAGGTTATTGTTCCCTGTTTAACAGTTAGACATTTGCTAGTACAAAAGGAATTAGGAGAGAAAATGGCACATTGGATGACAACCCTTCAAGAATATGACTTAGAAATAAAGCCTGCACAGATTGTAAAAGGTCAAGGTATTTATAAATTGGTTGTTGAATTTGTTAATTTTCCTAACCAGGATTCATGTTCTAATGATAAAATATCTTTAATGTAAAATGAATCTTTTTGTGTACAAGATAATCCAAATTCAAAGTATTCTAATATTATAATTTATTTGTTGAATGGTACAACACCACTTCATCTTGAGGCAAATAAAAGAAGAGTGTTAAGGCTTAAGTTAGCTCATTTCGAGTTGATCAATGACGTCTTTTTCTATAAAAACTAGATAGGGTACTACTTCATTGCCTGGAATAAGAGGATTTTTATAAAGTCCTACGATAACTCCATTCCGGTCCCTCTTGTGGCCACTTTGGGGATACAACTACTCACAAAGTACTAAGAGTTAGGTACTATTGGCCCACATTATTCAAGGATGCCCATGTGACCAGGTGCTCAAAATTATGCTAAAAAAAGTAAGTTGTCGGAATGGTGTGGAACTTGAATGACCATGTAGATCTCATCTTTTTGAATCCGACACAACTTGTTTCGTGGAAAACTGACACCGTATGCTCCCAGAAATGCATTCTATTTTTTTTCCCAAATAGGTAAAATTTTGGAAAAAGTGTGCAGGTTGCCGAGTCAGTGGTTCGTAAAACTGAATGGGGATGGTTTATTGGTTAAAGGGTGACTGTGCATGGTGGACCAACATAGTCATGCCACTTATCCATTTTTCATTAGGTGCTTTTTGGTGAATTTTCATTGGCTGGGAAGTTGGCTAATCACATGCTGCCACGTGGCCCAACCGAAGGCTGCCATGTGGCAACACATGGGCCACCAAATTTGGTTTAAGGTCGAACAAAACCACCGAAGGGATTCGAAACCATGACCTATCACCAAATAGAGCACTGCCTAACCAACCGGACTACATTGTTGCTTATTAAACATTGCAACGAAAACATTATATAAATGTTTTTAAACGCAGAGTTTGGGGTAGGGGCCAGAGCTTAGCCCCGGTCCCCCCATATCATACATATGACCATAGCAACAATAACCATGGGTGAAGCGGAGGTATAAGTCGCCACCCTGACCGCCACCCAGACTGTCGCACAAATGACCAATGTGACACCATTATCTACCTTATCGGCGATGATTATCATAATGGTTAGCCCTTTTTATATTAAAAAATTAATTCGACGCCCATATGAATATGGTTTGAAATTCAGATTATGGGTGGCATTAGGAAAATTAATGTTCCAACAATTTCACACAGAATTTCGGAAAATTGTCACTCAGTTAGCCGAAATAAAGGCGAAATTATAGGTCTAGTCCAAATTTTGGGGAAATTGTGGTGTGGTTGGCAACAAAACTAGGGAGGCTCATAACTTCTTCATTTTTTGACCAATTTCAGATCAGAAGGAGGCTAGACATGAATTTTTGGGTATTCTAATGCTGATGGAATAGGTTTTGAAGCCATTTGAGCATTGTAAATGTGTGTAATCACCATTTTGAGCATAACGAAAGAGGGTCAAGCCATTGGAAGCTGGACCAAGGAGACATAGCCCAGGAGGGGTGAAATCCTTCATCATTTTCTGTGTTGTAGTTATATTTATGGTGTATTTGTATGTTGTTTCTGTATATTTCAGATTTTATTTTTATGCTTTATGTGTTTAAAAATTAACATAAAAGCTCTCAAAAACTCAATTTTAACACTTGCAATTTACAAACACTCAAGCACATTTACATTAAGATCTCATACATATCAAGTTTGGTATCAGAGCTTTGGTTTTATTTTTTGTTGTGAGGATTAAATTGTTTGAAAGTGTATGTGATGCTTACAAGGTTGAAGCTCAAGAGAGGAGAAGGAAAGCTTTTAGTTGCAAGTCGTCAAGTAAGGTCAAGGACAAGGAGAGAAAGTTTGCCACAATCTCCACCACAAATTCTTCCTCAAATTGCAGTTGAAGGTTCAATAAGCATGTCTCATGAAGGAGGAGTTGATAATATGTCATATGAAGAAAAGACTTTCAGAAAATCTTTCTTTGACATGAATAAAATGGTGAAGGTTCTCTATGAAGAAAGGACTTCAATATTGCATGGTGAAAGTTTCAAGCCTTCCAAAGGAGAGGGTTATTTTGGAGGAAAAGGAGGAGATGATGACAAGCCTTCAAAGGGAAATGGTGACAAACCACCATCATCTTCACCTCCATCCTCACCTTCATCTTCTTCCTCTTCCACAACCACTGTTACTCAAACACTTTCACATACCCCAGGGATGCATGGTAAAACTCCCTTATTAAGACTTGATATCAAATTCGAACTGCCTATGTATAATGGTGAAGTGAATTTTGAAAGACTTGATAATTGGGTTTGTCAACTTGAATTTTATTGCAGGATACATAACATCAAAGATTCAATTGGCTTCATTGAGGTTGGAAAGCGTTACTTTGATTTGGTGGGAAGCCAAAACACAAGAGGATATAAAAAAGCATGGTAACGTCTCAACCTCTTGGATAAATTTTATTACTGCACTCAGAAGACAATTTTTTCCATTAGCTTATATGAAAAATTATATTATGGATTGGTAGAATTTTAGACAACTAAAGGGTAAAAGTGTGCAAACCTACACTCAAGAATTTAGAAGAAGGTGCTTGATATTAGGTGTAGACTTGAATTCATAAGACACTTTATTGAAATATATCTTCAACGCCAATATATCTTCTTCGATTTCCAATTAATTTGGTTTCTTTAAAATGCATTGCTACTGTAGATACATTTTTGATACGTCTGTCCGTTTCTTTAAAAATTTCTTAAAAAATTCAGAAAAGATAGATTCATTCACTTTTGCAGATCTTTCGAAAAGAGAACCGAAAATTAAATGGATGAACGAACCCCGATAGTCAGCCGTCAATTTCCACAAATGAGCAACTGATATTGATGGCCCATGTGCACTATGGATTTAGCCTTGAACAATGAGCCCTTTTTCTCTTTCTCTTTTTTTCTTTATTATTATTTTTTTTATGGTTTCTTTTTTCTTTATTTGAAAATAAATTGAAGTTAAATATGGAAATTTACATGCAATTAGTTTAGATTTATCTTAATTCCAAGTTTATCAAGTTTTAAGAAACATCAAAACTATGTAGTCACAATGTGTTGAGCATTTAATTAATTTGATTATTTTAAATTTATTAAATATGTCTAAAAAATTTTTTTTAGTCATTTTACTTTTAAATCTATATAGTTACCTCAATTTGTTAAAAAGATAAAGGGTCTTAATAAATTGAGTGCAGAAGGAATCCATTTCGTCTTGGCACATGTTTTGCACTTAAGTTAGTACAATAGAGAGCGTTGAGAAGATAAAAAGTCTTAATAAATTGGGTGCAAAAGGAATCCATTTCATCTTGGTACATGTTTTGCACTCAAGTCACTACAATAGAGAGTGTTGATAATTTGAGAAACCCTAGCTATTGTATTTATTTTCTCTTGATACTTTTCTATTGTTGTTTTTTTATGGCCTTTCTTTTCATATGCTCTTTGTAGTTCAAATTTTTCTTTGATTTTTTCTTTTTCTTGTTCAGTTTTAATTTGTGTGATTGTCTTTGTTGATCTCATATTTGCTTCTCCAATTAAACCAAGTTATGGTAGCTTCTACTAATCAATTGAAAATCATTTTTAGAACTCCATGGGGAACCTTTGCCTACATAAAGATACCCTTTGTTTTGATCAATGTTGGGGCAACCTCCCAATCGGCAATGGACATTGCCTTTAGGGGATTAATAAACAAATACGTTGTCATATCTTAACGATGTCACTGTTTAATCCAAAATGAGATTTGACCATAATTCACACCTTAGAAATGTGTTTGAAAGATGCACGAAGTTTGGTATTTCCTTGAACCCCAGGAGTCTATCTTTGCAGTCATTGAAGGAAAGTTGCTAGGATGTATTGTTTCTAAAAATGACATAATGATCAATCTTGAAAGAACTCAGGCCATTGATGGTTTTCCACCCCCCAATCCTAAAAATTCCAGGCAGTCCTTTCTAAGAATATCAATTTCGTTGGATGGCTCATCCTTAATTTTGCTGAAATTGTCACACCACTCCAAGACTTAGTGAAAAATATTTCTAGCTTCAAGTGGGGAGATCAAGAAAAGTAAGCTTTCTAAACAATCAAAGAAGCTATTTCTGAAGCTTCTGCTCTAATGTGCTGATAATTAGAAACTCCAAATATTTTGTACTCTATACTTTCACCTTTGATAATGTGTATGTTGTTGTACTTGTTCATAAAAACGAGCTTGCTCATGAAATCCCAATTTCTTTTATGAGTTATGCTTTTAAAAAGGTTGAACCGAGTTATTTAGACAAGCAAGATTTTACTGTCTTTAAGACAGTGAAACACTTCAAGTCCTATCTAATGAAATCTAGAACTAAGGTTATTGTTCCCTGTTTAACAGTTAGACATTTGCTAGTACAAAAGGAATTAGGAGAGAAAATGGCACATTGGATGAAAACCCTTCAAGAATATGACTTAGAAATAAAGCCTGCACAGATTGTAAAAGGTCAAGGTATTTATAAATTGGTTGTTGAATTTGTTAATATTCCTAACCAGGATTCATGTTCTAATGATAAAATATCTTTAATGTAAAATGAATCTTTTTGTGTACAAGATAATCCAAATTCAAAGTATTCTAATATTATAATTTATTTGTTGAATGGTACAACACCACTTCATCTTGAGGCAAATAAAATAAGGGTGTTAAGGCTTAAGTTAGCTCATTTCCAGTTGATCAATGACGTCTTTTTCTATAAAAACTATGATAGGGTACTACTTCATTGCCTGGAACAAGAGGATTTTTATAAAGTCCTACGATAACTCCATTCCGGTCCCTCTTGTGGCCACTTTGGGGATACAACTACTCACAAAGTACTAAGAGTTGGGTACTATTGGCCCACATTATTCAAGGATGCCCATGTGACCAGGTGCTCAAAATTATGCTAAAAAAAGTAAGTTGTCGGAATGGTGTGGAACTTGAATGACCATGTAGATCTCATCTTTTTGAATCCGACACAACTTGTTTCGTGGAAAACTGACACCGTATGCTCCCGGAAATGCATTCTATTTTTTTTCCCAAATAGGTAAAATTTTGGAAAAAGTGTGCAGGTTGCCGAGTCAGTGGTTCGTAAAACTGAATGGGGATGGTTTATTGGTTAAAGGGTGACTGTGCATGGTGGACCAACACAGTCATGCCACTTATCCATTTTTCATTGGGTGCTTTTTGGTGAATTTTCATTGGATGGGAAGTTGGCTAATCACATGCTGCCACGTGGCCCAACCGAAGGCTGCCATGTGGCAACACATGGGCCACCAAATTTGGTTTAAGGTCGAAAAAAACCACCGAAGGGATTCGAAACCATGACCTATCACCAAATAGAGCACCGCCTAACCAACCAGACTACATTGTTGCTTATTAAACATTGCAACGAAAACATTATATAAATGTTTTTAAAGGCAGAGTTTGGGGTAGGGGCCAGAGCTTAGCCCCGGTCCCCCCATATCATACATATGACCATAGAAACAATAACCATGGGTGAAGCAGAGGTATAAGTCGCCACCCTGACTGCCACCCAGACTGTCGCACAAACGACCAATGTGACACCGTTATCTACCTTATCGGCGATGATTATCATAACGGTTAGCCCTTTTTATATTAAAAAAATAATTCGACGCCCATATGAATATGGTTTGAAATTCAGATTATGGGTGGCATTAGGCAAATTAATGTTCCAACAATTTCACACAGAATTTCGGAAAATTGTCACTCAGTTAGCCGAAATAAAGGCGAAATTATAGGTCTAGTCCAAATTTTGGGGAAATTGTGGTGTGGTTGGCAACAAAACTAGGGAGGCTCATAACTTCTTCATTTTTTGACCAATTTCAGATCAGAAGGAGGCTAGACATGAATTTTTGGGTATTCTAATGCTGATGGAATAGGTTTTGAAGCCATTTGAGCATTGTAAATGTGTGTAATCACCATTTTGAGCATAATGAAAGAGGGTCAAGCCATTGGAAGTTGGACCAAGGAGACATAGCCCAGGAGGGGTGAAATCCTTCATCATTTTCTGTGTTGTAGTTATATTTATGGTGTATTTGTATGTTGTTTCTGTATATTTCAGATTTTATTTTTATGCTTTATGTGTTTAAAAATTAACATAAAAGCTCTCAAAAACTCAATTTTAACACTTGCAATTTACAAACACTCAAGCACATTTACATTAAGATCTCATACATATCAAGTTTGGTATCAGAGATTTGGTTTTATTTTCTGTTGTAAGGATTAAATTGTTTAAAAGTGTATGTGATTCTTACAAGGTTGAAGCTCAAGAGAGGAGAAGGAAAGCTTTTAGTTGCAAGTCGTCAAGTAAGGTCAAGGACAAGGAGAGCAAGTTTGCCACAATCTCCACCACAAATTCTTCCTCAAATTGCAGTTGAAGCTTCAACAAGCATGTCTCATGAAGGAGGAGTTGATAATATGTCATATGAAGAAAATACTTTCAGAAAATCTTTCTTTGACATGAATAAAATGGTGAAGGTTCTCTATGAAGAAAGGACTTCAATATTTCAGGGTGAAAGTTTCAAGCCTTCCAAAGGAGAGGGTTATTTTGGAGGAAAAGGAGGAGATGATGACAAGCCTTCAAAGGGAAATGGTGACAAACCACCATCCTCACCTTCATCTTCTTCCTCTTCCACAACCACTGTTACTCAAACACTTTCACATACCCCAGGGATGCATGGTAAAACTCCCTTATTAAGACTTGATATCAAATTCGAACTGCCTATGTATAATGGTGAAGTGAATTTTGAAAGACTTGATAATTTGGTTTGTCAACTTGAATTTTATTGCAGGATACATAAAATCAAAGATTCAGTTGGCTTCATTGAGGTTGGAAAGCATTACTTTGATTTGGTGGGAAGCCAAAACACAAGAGGATATAAAAAAGCATGGTAAGGTCTCAACCTCTTGGATAAATTTTATTGCTGCACTTAGAAGACAATTTTTTCCATTAGCTTATATGCAAAATTCTATTATGGATTGGTAGAATTTTAGACAACTAAAGGGTAAAAGTGTGCAAAGCTACACTCAAGAATTTAGAAGAAGGTGCTTGATATTAGGTGTAGACTTGAATTCATAAGACACTTTGTTGAAATATATTGTGGGTTGACACAATTATTTAAGGCATACTATCATTATGTTTAATCCTACAAGTTTAGATGAGGTTTGTGTTCAAGCAACACATCTTGAAGCAAAGGGGGAAAAAATTTCACAAGAGGGTAGCAAGAAGCCATTCACAAGTGGAGACAAGGGTAAGAGTAATTTCAAAGGGAAAAGAAAGAAGAATGCATATGTCAAAAAGGAAGGAGAAAAACTAACATGCAAACATTGTTCCAAAGAGGGTCACGATGAAGCTCATCATTGGAAGCTTGATACAGAGATGAAACCAAAGAATTTAAACAACAAAGGGAAGAAAAAGATAGTTTCAACTACACAACATGACTTAGGCTCCGATTCGGGAGATGAAACAAATATCATAGCAGTGGGAATGAAAGGTAAGGACATAACAAGCACTAGATCTTCAATTTTTCGTAACGATACTCAAGATTAGAAAAATGGAATTGAACTTTTCCATACTCGGGTTATTTCAAAGCACACCAAAATTGATACAATTTTTTATAGTGGTTCAGAAGCAAATTTGATTTCTGAAGACTTAGTTAAGAAATTAAACTTAGAGACCATTCCTCATCCAAGAGCTTGTCCTTTAGGCTGGATATGCAAGAATGAAAACTTACAAGTTAAGAGGAAATGCATACTTAAATTTGCAATTACAACAAACTTTCTTGATGAAGCTGAACTTGATGTAGTTCCACTTAATATTTCTGGAATTGTTTTGGGAAGCCAATATTTGTTGATAGAAAATTTATTTTCCATCGCCATGAAAACAAGTACCACTTGTTAAAATATGGCACAGATTACATTGTTAGAGCACATCGATAGAAACTAAATCTTTCACTTGTAAATGTCGGACAAATGAAGAGACTCATTAACTCTAGAAAGAATTTTGTGCTTTTAATGGTCAAGCAAAAGAATGATGTTGAAAATGAAGCTTTTCAAGGTTGTGATTCAAGATTAAAATCTTATTTGGTTGAGGTTGTTAACCAACATGATGAGATGTTTTAGGAGCAAAAAGGATTGCCTACCAAGAGAGGAATCATAGATGAAATACAATTGCAGCAAAATTGTACTCTTCCTAAAATTGGCATGTATAGGATGTCAGTGATGGAAACTACATAATTAAAAATAAAATTCAAGGGTTGTTGGACAAAAGGATCATTAGACCAAGTACTTTGCCATGCGGGTGACTTATTGTTTTGGTGCCAAAGATGGATGGAACATGGAGCATGTGTGTGGAATTCCATGCATTGAACAAAATGATGATAAAGAACTATTACCCACTTCCTTGAATCGATGATTTACTTGATCAATTGAAAGATGCAAAGCATTTTACTAAGTTGGACTTAAGGAGTGGCTATCATCAAATTAGAATTGTTGAAGGTGACATATGGAAGACAACATTCAAAACAAAACAAAGTTTTTTTGAATGGCTAGTTATGCCTTTTGGTGTTTGCAATGCTCTGACTACCTTTATGTGTGTGATGAATGAAGTATTGAGGCCATATCTAGATGATTTTGTGATAGTATAATTAGATGAAATATTGATTTCTAGTAAATCCCGTGAAGAACATGTCATGCATGTCAAAAAGGCACTTGATGTCTTGAAGAAAGAACATTTGTTTTTAAAGATGTCAAAGTGCGAGTTTGGAAAAAATTCTTTAGTGTATTTGGGTCATATCGTTGGATGAGGTGAATTGAAAATATATCCCTCCAAGGTTGATGTCATTTTGAATTGGCCAAAGCCCAAAAATTTTACAGATATAAGAAGCTTTTTGGGAGCAACCCAATATTGGAGGAAGTTTATTACTAACTTCTCTTCTATTGCAACTCCATTGCATGCATTGACAAGTGAAGAAGGTCTTCTAGTGTGGAGGTAACCAAAAAAAGGAATTTGATGCACTGAAAGAAAAGATCAGTTCAGCCCCAGTACTTGCACTTCCAAACTTGAGACAGTCATTTGAGATTCAAACTTATGCTATCGATTACGCCATGGGTGCGGTCCTTATGCAACATGGTAAACCTGTGTGTTTTCATTCGAAATTTTTTTAATGGTGTAGTGATTAACTATCCTACATATGACAAGGAGTTGTATGCATTGGTGCAAAGTGGAAAAATTACTTGATGGGTAAGGAAACAATCATTCACACTAATCATCAACCATTGCAATACTTGCAATCGCAAACAAAGTTACAAAAATCAAGGCACTTTCGATGGATGGGTTTTCTTCAAAAATTCCACTTGGTGATAAGGTATAAGAAAGGTATCTACAATAAATTTGTTAACATGCTTTCTAGGCCTATTTTTAGTGTTGCTACTATTCTTAAGCATAATTTAGTTTTGCATTAGAACTATTTTGAACAATGTGCTTTAGATAGTGATTTTCAAGATGTATATGAAACTTTAAGTCAAGGGGATAAAGTATAGGAATTGGATTATCACATGCATGATAAATTGTTGTAACATCTTGGTAAGTTGTGTATTCGACAGGGAGAAAGAGTCAACATCATAAGAGAGGCACCTACTTCTCTTATTTTTGGTCATTTCAGTGTAGGTAAGACGGTGGCACGTCTACAGAGGTATTTTTATTGACCTCGTATGCTTGAAAGTGTGTCATGCTTTATTAGAGGTTGTTCATTATGTGATGTCAGTAAGCCTAGAAATATAAATTTAGGATTGTGCACACCACCTTTTGCACCTTCTTGGACTCCATGGGATAGTGTTTCTATGGACTTTATTGGAGGTCTTCCTATGTCAAAGAGAAATCATGATTATATTTTTGTAGTTGTGGATAGGTTCAACAAAATGTGTATTTTGATGCCATGTAAAAAGAAAATTATAGCTGAAAAAACTATTAGTTATTCTTTCAGAATGTATGGGTGCATTTTGGATTGCCCACATCCATTGTTAGTGATAAAGATTCTCGCTTAGTTGGGAAGTTTTGGTCAGGCTTGTGGGGATTAATGGACACCAAATTGAAAAAGAGTACAACATTTCATCCGCAAACAGATGGTCAAACAGAGGTGGTGAATAGGACGGTGATACATCTTCTTCATGGTTATTGCAACAAGAATCCCAAGTTTTGGGATGAAAACTTGCACTATATTCAACATGCTTACAACCAAGCCAAGCACTTTTCAACTCAAACATCGCCATTTGAGGCATGTTTCAGATACTTTCCTAAATCTCCTTTGGATTTCATTTTTGGAAAGGATGTTGCTGTTGATGGTCATAGTGACATAGACAAAGCTAAAAGGTTAATTGAACAAATCCGATTGGTTGCATCAAGTTGTCCAAGAACAGATGGAAAAGATACCCAAGTCAAGTAAAAAACAAGGCACGATAAGCATCGTGTAGATCAAAAATTCCAAGTTGGTGATGAAATTTGGCTTCACATTAGCAAAGGAAGGCTTCAAGGAGAAGGTAAAAAAATTAAAACCAATTCGATATGGTCCATTCAAAATTTTAGAAAAGATTGGTGATAATGCCTTCGAGGTTGGATTTTCCTTCATATAGGAAAATTTATGTTGTTGTTAATGTGAGAACTTAAGGTTGTATGAGCCACCTTTGATTGAAGATCAAGGAGAACATGTTTAGATTCCTTCCATTGAGGATTTTTCTCCCGAATACCTTGATGAACTACAGCGAAGACACCATTCTTGAAAGGAAAACAAGGTCTTCAAAAGCAAGGGAATGTGGAGTACCTGCATGTGGGGCTCAAAGGCAAAAAATCCAAGCAAGGAAAAAGTGGATTGAGATTGGAAATGTGAGGGAACTATACCCTAATCTACTCGAACAACTGAAAGTGATATTTTAGGGTCCAAAATCTTCAAGTGGGGAGGAGTGATCGGGGTGCCCAAAATTATGTTAAAAAAAATGAAAGTTGTCGGAATGGCGTGGAACTTAATCGATCGCATAGATCCCATCATTCGAATCTCGGTGCAACTTATTTCATGAAAAAGCTCGACATTGTGTGCTCCCCTAAAACGTGTTTTGTCCACTTTTGCAAACATGTAAATTTTGGCAAAAAAATGTGGGTCACCGAGTCAACAGTCCGTACAGCTAACTTGGCATGGTTGAGTAGTCAAAGGGTTACTATACAGTGGGCCAATCATATCACATCACTTGTCCAATTTCTATTGGTAGCTGTTGGTGAAATTTCATTGGTCGGTTGGTAACCAACCACATGCTACCACATGGCCCAACCAGAGGCCGCTGCGTGCCAGTATGAGGGCCACCAGAATTGGTTGAAGGCAAAAATTCCCTCTGCAGGAATCAAAATAAAAACCTCCTTGCAAACGATGCTCACTCTAACTGCTAGGACATGGGTGTTCCTTATTAAACCTATGGCGAAAAAATTTATATAAGTTTGAAGTGTCGGGGGGTTGGGGGTTGGGGGCTAGGGCTTAGCCCCAGGACCCCCCCCCCCCATATGTTTTCAATGCGACCACAATTGGAACCTTGGGCGTGGTGGAGGTGAATACCACCAACCTAACACACCTCCCCGTCACCGTAGCATGTGATCATTCTGCCTGACTGCGAAGTTTGGAACCTCCACCCTAACCGCATGTCTTAATTGTCGATAAACTGTGCCTTGTGACACCTTTGACTTAACCTCCAACGGTTATATAACCACCCGGTGGTTTTATATTTTAAAAACAAAATTGAAGATATATGTTATAATTCAAAATTCAGAATATAGGCGTTATTGGTAATTTTAATGCTCCAACAATTTCACCCGGATTTATGGAAAAATGTCGCTCCATTAGCCGAAAATGGGGCGAAATTGTAGGACCGGTCTGGATTTTGGGGAAATTGTGGAGTGGTTAGCAAGAAAACTAGGGAGGCTCATAACTTCTTCAGTTTTTGACCAACTTCGGATTAGAAATAGGCTAGAAAGGTATTTTTGGGAATTTTGAAACAAATGGAACATGTTTTAAATCCATTTGAGCACTGTAAATGTATGAAATTACTATTTTGAGCATAATGAAATAGGTCCAAGCGGAAGCTGGACCAAGGAGACGTAGCCCACGAGGGGTGAACTCCTTCATCATCTTCTATGTTGTGGTTATTATTATGGTGCATTTGTCTATTATTAATGTATACTTCAGAGTTTATTTACATGCTTTATGTGTTTAGAAATTAACATAAAATCTCTCAAAAACTCAATTTAAACACTTGTAATTTGTAAACCCTCAAGCACAATTTTATTAAGATCTCTTACAGATCATATGGTTTCCTAAAACTATTTCTCCTTGTTTGAGAGAAAGTACTTGGTATTGTCCATTTCAATTTGCATATTCTTGAGCTCACTCTCTAATAGATTTAGGCTAGTAAGAGCTTTGGTCAACCATTCTGTAGGGTTTTGTGGGTTAACCTCATACAATAACAACATAAATATGAGAATAAATTCTTTGCTGAAGCTCTACAAATTTTTGTTTGAGGTCCAACACCTTATTATTTCTCTTTATCAACTATTTTGTCCATAATTTTCTTCTTATTCTCTACCTAGTCCAACTCCCTTAATTTTGGATGTTTTGTTGCAGACATCTTAAGTTGTTGCCTCAATGATTGAATTTCATATTGTGATCCCTGTATAATGGCATCTACACCAGATTTTTCGTTTGGGTCTACCCCAATTTTGACAATCAACTCTTTGAAGCCCTCATTTTGCAAATGAAGGGCTCTTGAATTGGCCTTCTCTTATTTTATCTCGGTGGAAAATTTCTCCAATAATTTCTTGGCCTTGATAATAGTCAAGGATTTGTAAAGGCTCCTCTACTCAATATGTTGTAGATCATCTCCCCAATTTTCCTGTGCAAGTTGATCTTATCTTGCAATGGAATGCTAGCCATGTCTAATGACAGCTCTACTATCCTGAATTGTGGTCCAGTTGGAATGGACTGCACTGAAGGATGATATAGTGAAAATTTTGTTTGGTTTCTTTCCAGGTCCATGGAAGCCAAAAGCATGGTTTGGTATGGGGTTGAATGATACGCTAGTTGTGATAGCATCTCATGTTTGATGTTCTTATTCTTCTCCTCTGTCATCTACCCTTCCTCCCATTTAGGACCTGCTATTGATGTACTCCCTAATGAGCCAATAATTTCTACCTCAGTTGAGCTGGAGGTGGAAACCTATTGAGGATCCTCTAAAAGCACTTGGAAACCTGACTAGTCTATATTTCCCTTAGTCAATTTGACCTCAATCTCTTCATAATTTTTTTCTTTCATTTTTGGTTGTTTGGCTGATGGTGCATCCTTGATCACCTTGTCTCCATCCTCATCAACATTACTTTTTGGGTCTTTCTCTTTTGTGACCAGCGTCTCGAACTCCATTTCTGTATTGATAGGTCAGGAGTCTAGATTAGCTTTTCATTCTAACTCAGGTTTATATTCATGTTCATAAGCAAAAGCATTGACTTCTCTCCTCCTCTTAGATATAATACCATAGGGATCATAGTGTCAAACTTCCCCTATTTCAAAATGCAACACCTTTAGCGTATCATCTACTTATTTGAAAGCTTATCTAGTGTTCACAATGAAAGGGCCCACATTTCTTCCAAGCTTAAACATATAACCTTTCCTAGCAGGGGAAATTTGGACCTGATCAACATTTAAACTCTATTTGATAAAATCTAGGGAAAAAATCCTCATAGGCATAAACACGGGTGATTGATATGGTGGTAGTTCGGATCCATACACCCTGATCTCAATATGATCTTCAAATAGGAACTAGCCACCTACCCTGGTGTCCTTGCTAAGCTAAAGAAGTTCTCTATGTTGAGGCAAGACTCTAGGGGGAGAGACGTTATTGATGATTTTATAAGAAATATCTATAATGGTAAAGATGAATTGGGAAAACCCCTCATTGTTAGACTTCTTCTTCAAAGAACTGTTCCGGTCTACTACTTATTTTCTTTGCTTATTCGAGTATATGATACTCAGGCCTAGGTAGTCAAACTCCTCTACATGAGCATACATGAACAGGTAGATCAATATGGAGTAATATCTAAAGTAAGAGGCAAGGTAAAAATGGTTGAACAGGAACTTGATAGTTTCAACAAGAAATGAAGGAATGTCAATAACAGTCGGGATTCATCATTAAATGTAAAAATCCTAAAGTTTCTTTAGTGACATTTTTCATTTTGTCCTCACTTAGTAGCAATAGAATGATGGCCAAGATAGGTTGTGCAACTTCGAAAACAGAAAGAAATGAGGGAATGTTTCTAATTTTGGGGGAAAGTTGAGCATTAGGAGCTAAAATATGCTAAAGTGTGGCTTGTCTTTCTTCGACTAAGAGTCCAAATTAATTGAAAATGAGGGCGGTCTCTCGTAAAATTTTCCAAATTTGGGGAAATTTTGGGTAAAACAAAATGCGTTTTGGATCAATTTTATGGTAACTTCCATAATTGTCTCCCCAGTCGACAATATGTAACAATTTTTTCTCTTTGATATGTGCATCCATGAGCTAGGATATGAATGCGGGGAATCGGGTATACAATTGGGGAAAATGAGGTAATATAACCCCAGACTCAAAGACTCAAAATTGATCTTACTTTGCTTAGATAGTTGTCGTATAATTGAAAATGGAGGTCGACCCAGGGTGTAAAGGACAAAAAGGGGTCATGAATCTTCGCCTCGGTTTCCATAAGTGGTTTTGTGTGGCCCAAGGGTTTTCACTCTTGGAGTTTGGGGGGCTTAGGTGAATTTTTCTTCATTTTAATCATGATAACAATGTTGTTAGGGTGCGGGACTATGGATTAACTAGTGACTAGAGGCGGTTTGATGTTGTGGGTGTGAGAGAAGCCATGTATCGGGTTGATGGATGTGCCAAACAACGTTTGCGAATGGGAGAGACAACAAAAAATGAGCAAATTTGAAATGGAATGGTTGATTTACAAAGGGATGTGGGTGGGATGAGCAAAGGAGTTGACGTGTAGGTGAAACATGGTACAATTAGAATGGAAGAGAAGTTTGGTGGGTGGGCATGACCTACTTTTGAGGCTTCACACTCGCTTGACGAGTGGTCCAAGTTGTTGTCGTAACCACCTGCACTAGCATGCCTATTTATTTCCCTCTAGATAGGTTTGGGAATGTGACTCGACCCCCGGACTTAATCGTAGTCGTCGATCCATGGTGCTTCCTTTTTGACCTTTGAGCTCTCCGGGGGTAGGCGTTGACTTAATAGTCGTGCTTGTTATCTCATTGAAACCTCATTGGGGTTGGGCGACTTTAGAACGAATAACGATATACTCGAAAGGTGCCCAAAGTTTTAACCATTTAATATAAAGCACAAGGGGAGGGCGCTACACTCTATTATTTAAACATTTACATATATTAGAGCTTAGGGAAAAAATTTTTTTAAAATAGATAATCTTCCCTTTCTCCCTTCTTTCTTTTTTTCTTTTTCCAAAACCTTCGAATATTCCTTTATTTACATGGAAGATCCTCCTTTGCTACATGAGTAATAAAAGGAAAGATGAAGAAGAACAAATAAAAAGGCATAAAAGATCTTTTTCCTCACTATGTACTAGAAAAATTTAAACAAAAAAAAACTTAAAAACCATTAACACACTTTTCACCTCTACAAAAGTTCAATGTAAAAGATACTACTACAAATATAAAAATTATCAATTAATTTATAAGTCAACAATATTAATTAAAAAATATTTTAATTTGTTAATTCAATTTTAATTATCTTAAAGTTATTATAGATATGTGAAAAACAATTCATTTCTTATAGTTTTTAGCCTATACACTTTACTACCTTACGCTTAAATGTCATCACTATCATCTATATGGACTTCATTTGTCATTACTATCATATTACGTGATACTACTACCCAAAATGAACAATCAATACAATATTTATTTATTTGGAGAGCAACTATGAAAATGTTGATTAGATTCAATTTTTATAATATTTATTGCACTCTATGAGGCTTCTTTGTCATCACTATCATATTCCAAGGACAAATACCCAAAATAAGCTATACAAAATAAGCAATACAATATCTATTTAGGAAGTAACCATGAACATGTAGCTTAGATTTAATATTTTTAATATTTATCCCAAATTGGAGTTGGGAAATAACCATGAGAGTGGTGGTCACGTTCAAAGGATTTTTATATTTATTACAGAATCAGAATGTTTCTCATTTAAATTATATGATTTCGAATAGTGAAGAATATTTCAATATCAAAGGTTCTAATTTGAACAATGCGAAAAAATGGGTTCGAACATATAATTTAAACAATGTCCAAAAGGATGGATCTAGGTTCGAAAATATAATTTAAAACATGTTCAAAAATATGGTCCGGTACTCAGGGCAGGTTTTTTTAAAAAGTCAATATTGATTTGACTCTTCCAAAAGTCAAGACTTCACCATAACCCACATACACAGATATTTCTAAAAAAAACATATATAACTTTGAGGTGTAGAGATATATAAGCTAAAGACACCAAAACATGATGTAAAACTTGGTCTGATTATTTTCATGAGTTTGGAGTAATTTAGGTCTTTAACCAAAATATCATACTACACCATAAAATTCAGATCATTTTTCAATGATTTACTCCATAGTTCGGGGGTGTAAATGTTTCAGAGTCAGTTTTTATTTTTTTTATAACTCAGCCACACAGTTTATGTTGTTTCTCTACATAGCAGTTTTTTTATGGATTTTTTTGGGTCCAAAAAGAATATATATAGAAAACATGAAAGCCTGATTAATGTGAATGGCATAGGTTTTTTTTATGAAATTAAAGATCTATGTTGTAGAAATATAGTTGAAATAGAGACAACATTGTGATGCCAAGCTCTTTATTTTTGTATATGAATCATAAAAATATGAGAATATTTTTTTTAAATAAGAATTATATATGTGAACAACTTTTTAATTGGAAGCCGGTTGATTTTTACTTATTGAGAATTAAAAAAATTCAAATTAAATTAAATTAAATTAAAAAAACCACCAAGAATGTTTTTTTTTAATATGAATCATATATGTAAACAACTTTTTTTAGTTGGAACCCTCTTTGGTTTTTTACTTATTGAGAAAAAAAAAGATTAAAATTAAAATTAATTAAATTAAAAAACCACCAAAATTCATATTACAAACAGCTTTTTTCAATGTACCAGTGTTGTATTTTCATATCATTCTTACAATTGATTCTTAAGCATATCAAAATATGCCGGTGAATGGAACTTAAAATGGATTGCAATTTTATCATTTTTTTGCCCATTTTTTAGGTTTAAACTTGATTGTGTACAAACAATAATGAATATCCGACCTCATCTTCTATTGGCGGCTCAGTCATCTTCTCAATGTGAAGAGGCGCTTTCATCCACCAATGTTATAAATTTCTCAAACCGTAAGTAAATTGAACTATGGGTTCTCTCTCAGGCGGAAAGGAATTTAAAAATTAACAGACCTTCCCTTCCATGAGCTACAACTTCACCCCCAAAGTACTCTTGGACTCATCCAAGGAGGGGAATTCATTTAAATTTGGAGACTTCCACTCTCGAGACATTCAAGAAGCACCCAATTAGGCTTTGGAAATTGAGCGTTCCACGTAACGTTTTTTTGGTTTTAAACGTATTTGACGATTTAAAAAATTTTAGAAACATTGAAAATGACGTGTAAAAAAATTTCAAAAGCACGTAAATATGACGTTCACAAATTTAAATTTACCGTCATAATTTATGGTAACGAATAACGACAGACTATAGCTTGGAATTCGGTAGTGGAGTGCCATCGATCAACCATATAAATCATCGACTCGGGAAGCCCATATAGGCTATAGAGACGCTAGTGGGTTGATCCAATGGGAATTAGACATGATCTCCTAAATTCATTGCATATATTGGCGTACCATGTGGTCCATCAAACATTATCCCCTCTCTGTATCTTCTAGAGATATCAAACCATTTACTCGCCACAAACCATTTAATTGCCTCTCGACAACAAAGTCTCAAACCATATGTGATTGTTGGCTAAATAAAGCTTCGTCTCCTACGTTAGCACTCAACCCTTCTTTCTAGAATGAATGATTAAATGGTGTGGTTATCGGACTAAAAAAAGCCGCTATGAATGGGAAGAAATTGCGTACCTCTACTTCGAGCCCATGAGTTTTTGTTTGTAAAGGTCATATATATGATCAAGTATAAACCATCCGCAAATGGGGGACTCTACTTATAGCGACGGGAGGAGCTTACGCCTATTGAAGTGTTAACTTCAATCGATTTGCGAACAAATGTCGCTTTCTATTTTTGTTTTGAAGAACTCATCAAACATCGCTTGTTATTTTTGTTAAACATTCAATTCAAAGTTTAATGGACCTTACTGAGTCCTTTTTATTTCGAAAATAGAGCTTTAGTTTTGAACGCGGAAAGTTTGTTTTAACATTTGAAATGGGCCACGGTAGAAGCGGTCCCACCGCCAGCTCACAAGGGACGTGGACTAATCAACGCTTTCGCGTTGGTGTGGTGCCTATGTCATCAACTTCAATTTCGAACCGGAAAACAGTTATGAAATCCTCCTAAATATTTCACATCACAAATCAGACGTCGTCGCGAGAAGTTTTGTTACTGCAAACTTTTATGTGATTTTGTTTAATTCGTTTGAAGTCTAGGCGGAAGACTTTTGTTTTATGTTTTGTTAAAGTTTTATGTTATATTTTTTTGATATACGATGCAATGAAATTGATTATAAACCATTGGTTATGTTATGTTTTAACATATATCAATATATATACGCGCCCTAATGTAATGTGGGCCCGAGAGGGCCATACACGGTTTAGTTTATTTATTTTGTTATATTTATATGTTTTGATTAATATATGTGTTGCACCACATATACAAGGCAAAACGATAAATGAAAATATATTATGTAATATACACGAGTAGTATTTTGAAAAGACAGAGTGTGTTCCCACAGGCGTAAATATAGAAAACACAGTGAAGAAAACAGAGTGCATTTTTTTTGTAAGAGAGACGAGAGGAGCATTTTTTCAACGTGATACGTAGCAAATCTAGTTTTTATAAATCCCTCCATTGAGGAAGAACTCCATCATTTTGTAATAGTTTTTTTTGTTAATGAAATAGAACCACGAGTTTGTGAATCTTTTTCCAAAGTGGTGAGCAAATTTTTTTTAATTCTTTCGTGTTTGAAGGAGAGTATTATTCTCTCGAAAGTGTTTGTTTTGGAATTATCAAAAATTACAACATGGTATCGGAGCTAGTCTAGGCTCTTTGAAGGTGTCAAAAGAAAGGCCGAAGGAAGGATTTTTTGTTGCCACGGTTTCTCTAGCGAGTATGTGAAGGCTCAGCTAAAATCCAAGGTATTTCTCAAAATATAGTTTGTGTTCATTTGTTTGAAGACAATCGGCTTTATTTAAAAATCACAGTCAAGATTTAAATCATAGTTCGAGTGCTAGTGCATGGCGGCCGACCATGACAAGCATATGTATTGAAATGCTCAACTCCCATAGTTAAATGGGAAGAACTATGATTATTGGGAAATCACCATGAGAGCCCAGTTTGCCTCTCAAGACTTATGGGAGCTTGTTTAATATGGTTTTGAATAACCAATAGATGAGCAAGAGTTTAATGCCTTGACACAAGAAGAGAAGGATTTGTTGAAGAGAAATAGGAAGAAGGATTCAAAAGCCCTCTTCTATCTCCATCAGCGAGTACATGAGAGTGTGTTTCCAAGGATGGCGACAGCTAAGAAATCCAAGGATGCATGGGATACTCTCAAGACAAAGACTCTATCAAGGTATGGATAAGGTGAAGACAGACAAAGCTACAATTGTTGAGGAGAGATTTTGAGACTCTCTACATGAAAGAGTCTCGATAGCATAGACACATTCTTCACACATGTGATCGGGATGGTCACACCTGGAGCAAGATCTCATGGAGAAACACTTGAAGAAAGAATGATTGTGGAGAAAGTGTTGAGGAGCTTACCCTCAAGGTTTTATGTTATAGTCACAACCATAGAAGAGACAAAGGATCTCTCAAATTTTTCGGTTGATGAGCTTCATGCATCACCGATGACACATGAACAAATATTGGGTAGAAATGAAAACTCATCTTTGGAGCATGCCTTCAAGACCCAAATGTCCTTTGGAAGAGAAAGAGGTCAAGGTAGAGGAAACAACGTGAGGAATAGGTAGAGGCGAGAAGCCAAACAGAGGAGGAAGAAACATCCCTACAAATACTCAAGGAAGGGGCGACAATCAAAAATCAAAACCAAGGCCAAAGCGACGGCCAACAAGGTAGTCAACAACATGCTCATGGACAACAGGATGACAAATCCAATGTCCGAGTTGTCATTATTGCAAAAAATATGAGCATTATTCCAATGAATGTAGGAAGAAGCATAATGACATGGGTAATAGACCCGGTGCCAATTTTACTAGAGAAAATATCGGCGAAGATAAATTATTTTTAGCATGTAATATGCATATGAGAAAGAGTGAAAAATTATGGTTTATAGATTCGAGGATGTAGCAACCATATGACGAAAAAATTGCTATGCTTTCTATGTTAGATGAAAATGTGAAGTCTCAAGTCACATTGGTAACAGCCCAGTAAGTTTTATGTCACGGGAAAAGGCATAGTAAATGTCTTGACAAAGAAAGGAGAAAAGAAGAGCATATCTTATGTATATTATGTACCCGCAGTGTGAAAATGTAATTTGTTAAGCATTGGGAAGCTCATTCAAAAAGGGCTACAATGTTTTCTTTGAAGATGATGTATGCACCATCATGGATAAACCACCAAGCAAAAAATGTATTATCTGAAATAAGGATGATAAGGAACGAATGTTACCTCTCGGGATGAGAGCAAACGATTTGAAGAATGGAGAAGAAATGGCGACGACGACACAAGAGACTTTCTAGAGAGAAACAAAAAGACGAGAATTGGTTATGGAATTTGAGATTTGGACATCTCAACTTTGGAGGTCTTAATTTGTTATGTATGAAAGGAATGGTAAAGAGAATTACCATTGATTGAGAAACTAGACAACCTATGTCAAGGTTGTATCTTGAGTAAACGACACGGAGAAAGTTTTCCATCGGAAAAATCATAAGGGCAAAGGCACCCTTAGAAATTGTCCATTCAGATTTGTGTGGACCAATGCAAACACCATCACTTGCAAGTAGCCATATATGCCGACTTTTTATTGATTATTTCACAAGGAAAACTTGGGTTTATTTCTTGAAATATAAAAGTGAAGTGTTTGAAAATTTTTGCAATTTTAAGGCACTTG
Source organism: Pinus albicaulis (assembly GCA_034641835.2). Lineage (NCBI taxonomy): Eukaryota > Viridiplantae > Streptophyta > Pinopsida > Pinales > Pinaceae > Pinus > Pinus albicaulis. The sequence continues at coordinate 725,047,866 of CM076581.1, forward strand.
TTGAGAGCCAAAGTGGGTAGCATATCAAGGTCTTAAGGATGATAGAGGAGGTGAGTATATCTCTAAATACTTTCTGCATTTTTGTAGAGAAAAATGGCATACACAAGAAATTTACTGGCAAGGTATACACCACGACAAAATGGAGTTGTTGAAAGGAAGAATAGAACAATCATGGATATGGTAAGGAGTATCTTTGAAGGCAAAACATTTGCCAAATGATTATTAGGTGCAAGTTGTACATTTGCGGCATATGTACTAAATAGATGCCCATCAGATGATGAATAGAGTTTTCAGAAGCATGGAGTGGGATAAAACAAGGTGTCACCCATATGAAAGTTTTTGGTTGTGTGGCTTATGCACACATTCCGGATCGCTTTAAGGGAAAAGTTGGATAGTAAGGAGGAGAAGTGTATTTTTATTGGATACAATGAGGAATCCAAAGCTTATAGGGTTGTGTAACCCATCCACCAAGAAATTTATTTTGAGCAGAGATGTTCGAGTTCATTGAAGAAGAAGCTTGGGATGGAAGCATTGAGAAAACAGATCAATGTAAAGAGTTGTTTGTCTCATGATGAAAAATGAGGATGATATGGTTGAAATACATCCATCATTAGCACCACTACCTCCACCAACACAAGAACAACAAGGGACACCACAAGTACAGAGTAAGAACACCCTTGAGAAGTAATGAGAGTGCTTCTGCAAGCACACCACAAGAAAGCTAGATTTGAGTGCTTCTTCAAGCACATGTACACCAAATGAAAAAGAACAAAGATTCAGAAATTTGAATGATATCTATGAGCAAGAAGCAGACAAATGAAGGTATAAACTCTTTATTTTTCTTTATATTTTCATGTTGATGATCCTATTCATTTTGAAGAAGCTATAAAAGATAAGAATGGATAGATGCTATGGATGAAGAAATTAATTCCATAGAGAGAAATAAGACATGTGGGATTTGGTTGAACTCCTAAAAGGTAAAGGAAGTCATTGGATTGAAATGGGTCTACAAGACCAAAAGCAATCGAAGGTAAGATTGAAAGACAGGCAGAGAGCTTGTTGTTAAAGGATACAAGTAGCAACATGGAAGAGACTATGAGGAAACATTTTCACGGTTGCAAGAATGGAAATAGTGAGAGCGAGTGTTGTCTATAGCAAGCACAACAAAAAATGGAAGAATCATCAAATGGACATAAAATCAGCATTCCTAAATGGAGTATTGATGGAAGAGTTTTACGTTGAACAACCTCTAGGATAATAGAAAAAGGGCCAAGAACACAAAGTTTGCGAGATTGAAGAAAGCTCTTTATGGGAGTCGAAACAAGCACCAAGAGCATGGTACGGTAGGGATAGATTCCTATCTATTGGAAAATGGGTTTGAAAAGTGTGAAGGAGAACCCACATTATACATCGAGGAGAAATATGGTAAGATTTTTGATTGTTGTTTTATATGTTGATGATGTGATATCTCACGGGGTAATGATGATTACCTCATTGAAAATTTTAAAAAGGTCATGAAGGATAAATTTGAAATGACTGATATGGGTTTGCTAAAATACTTCTTAGGAATAGAAGTAGAGCAAAATGAAAATAAGATTTTTATTTCTCAAGCTAAATATGTAAATGAAGTTTTGGGAAGATTTAACATGCAAGATTGCAAGGCGAGCAATTACACCCACGGTAATGGGATTGAAACTCGACAAAGAGGACGGCAACAAGGATTTTGATCTATATTTTTGTACAAGAGCATAGTTAGCGCCTTATGTATTTGTTGCAACTAGGCACGATATTATGCATGGCTGTTAGTTTAATTTACGGATTCGCGGAGAGGGAAAGAGGCACATCGGGCAAGCAGCAAAAAATAATTACGAGGTATGTGAAAGTGAACTAAAAGGTATGGTATTTTGTATGCTACTTCAAAAAATCTTATTTAATTGGATACACTAACGATTGATTGACAGTGCGGAAGTGTAGATGACGGAAAAGTACATACGCTGCGTTTTTCATATGGGTCGTGGAGCTATGCTCTATGGGCTTCTGGTAAAGCTGCACCTATTGTAGCATTGTCTGCAGCGGAGGGCAAGAGTATGTGGCGGCTGGCAACAAAGGCGGCATGTCGTGCCTAATCGTGGATGAGAAGAATGTTGAGGGAGTTTATGTCAAGAACGAGGTAAAAGGCACGGTGATTTATTGTGACAATAGCTCATCCATAGCATTGTCTAAGAATTCTATGTTTCACAAAATAAAAAAGCACATAGATGTTAAGATTCGCTACATCCAAGGAGCTAGTGAACAATGGAGAAACTATTTTATTGCGGGACTCGTGGAGCACTCGCGGAGCATAATCGACAAACTCATCGCGAGAAAAGCCTTTGAATCATTTGAGGAAATGCATGGGTATGGACTCTGACATCCAAAGCAGCTTGAACTTAAAGGGAGTGTTGAAGTGTTAACTTCAGCTGCTCTCAAGAACAAACGTTATTTTCTATTTTTGTTTTGAAGAAGCCCGTGGTCAAATGCCACTTGTTATTTTTGTTAAGCGAGCTAATCCGGAGTTTAATGGACCTTACAGTCCTTTTTATTTTGAAAATGAGCTTTAGTTTTGAACACGGTAAAGTTTGTTTTAACATTTGAAATGGGCCACGGCGGTCCCACAATTGTAGCTCACGAGACATGGACCAATCAACACTTTTTGTGTTGGTTTGGTGCCTCGTCCTCCACGACTAATTTCGGACCGAAAACGGTTTATGAAATCTACCCTAAAGATTTCGCATCACAAATTGGCTTCACGTCGGCGGGAAATTTTGTTACGCGAACTTTTATGTGATTTGGTTTAATTCGTTTGAAGTCGGGCGGAGGACTTTTGTTTTATGTTTTTATGAGATTTTATGTTATATTGTTTTGATATATGGCACAATGAACTTTATTATAAACCATTGGTTATGTTATGTTTTAACATATATCAATATATATACATACCAATGTAATGTGGGCCGGAGGACCATACACGGTTTAGTTTATTTTTTTTGTTATAGTTGTATGTTTTGATTAATATATGTGTTGCGCCACATATATGAGGCAAAACTAAATGAAAAATATGTTATGTAATATATACAACAGTGTATTTTGAAAAAGACAAAGTGTGTGCCGCGAAGCGAAATACAAACACGGTCGTAAACGGAGTGCATTTTTTTTTTTAGCAAGAGACGAGAAGAGTGTTTTGCACTACGTGCATAGCGATCCTAGTTTTTTGTAAATCCCACTCCAAGAGGAAGAACTCCATAATTTTGTAATAGTTTGTTTTTTTAATGAAATAGAACCACGGTTTGTAGTCTGTCAGTGGTGAGCAAATGTTTTTAATTTTACGTGTTTGAAGGAGAGTACTATTCTCTCGGTGTTTTTTGGAATTATCGAAATTCAACATCTGCGTGAAGCACGACCAAAGCCATCAATCTGATCACTTTGAATCTTGAATATTTACCCTTTGTTGTTGATGAATCCCTTATCTTTATTCTTACCACCAACCACAGTCGATCTTGCCTTCCATTAGCTACGGTGGTCTAGGTCTTATGCATTCCAAAGGTAATGTTTCTCTTCTGGAGACGCATGCTCCGATCAATCCGTCGAATGTGAGACATATATCTATTTCTTGGAAGAATAGGGCTGCGGCTGTGTGAATCGGATCCTCTGCGCGTGCCATTTACAATCTCTGACCTCACTTGATTCCAAAAGCCACTTCTCATCATCCTATCGTGAGTGCAAGGAATCTTGTCATTATTCTTTCCCCGACTCGAGGTGTTGCATCGGTTACATTTTCTCAAACTTGCTACAAAATTGGGTTGAAGGAAATCGCCATAGCTCATCCGGGTAACGGCCAACATCCTGTAACTCGATAGTGTCTTGCTCCAACATTAGAGGGAATCGCCAACACCCGAGGAAAGATGGTTTCATTTCCTCGAAACACCATTTCGATTCCGATGTGTATTTTTATAGCGAGGATATTTTCGTGTGAAATTTTCTTTAATTTGTAAAATTGATTAGATGAGGCACATTTTCAAGCAAGTTTTAGCTCTGAGGCCATTCTTATTTGAAATTAGAAATAGGAAAAAAATAATTGAAACCACGGTTAAAGTTCTTTTGTGGAGTTCGACATGTTACGATTCATATTTTCAACTCAAACTTGGCACTATTAGATCCATTTAATGATAGCTATAAAACTTCAAGCTTCCTTTTCCTTACATGAGTGAAAGTTTCAACCTTGGATTCAATAACATTTCGGAAAGTTTGGTCATTAGTTAAAATATGTGCTAGAAATAGTCACTAACCTTTTCCATATATAAATGAAATTTTCAACCTTGGATTCAATTGAAATTTCGGAAAGGTGCTCATTAGGTAAAATATGTTGCGGAAATAGTGGTTAATCATTCAACCATGTCTTGTTTTGGGTTTTAGGCTTGGCTTACGAAATCAAAGCTGGACTTATTCTTTACAACCTATATGCTTTAGCTTTGTTTTAAGAACTTTTTCTTGCATAGTTTACCATTGTATTGAAACTTCGATAATTTTACGAGATAACCTTTGATTAAATCCGAGTCTTGAACATAGCTTGACTTTTGTAACTTGCGAGAATTTCTTTCATGCAATAATGAAAATTATTAGCACTCTTAGACCCGCAGTCAACGTATGTCCAAGTAGTCGAAGGGGTTCCTTAAGATTAGGATGTTGTTTTTCTTTCAAACATTATTTTGGATTTGTTATTTTTTGCTTATTATTTGTAGCATTCGAGTTTGTGTGGAATTAAGAGCGGTGTTCATATGGATACTTCATCTCCATGATACTTATAGGACATCATATGTGTTTGCTAAAACAATATTTATATAATGTTTGCATTTTTATTTTTGGCATTTTCTCTATTTGATTTGTATAGAGCGGACAATGAATATCAGCCCCCACTTGAACATCATAAGAAAATCTTGAAAACCAAAAAAATTGACAATCATGTTACTTAAAACATAAATTGACGGGCATGAAAATAGACACCGTCATCAAATTTTCATTTGACGAAATTTTGAAAATATTTGAAATTCCGAGGCACACACCCAATCCCAAAATGCCGAGGCTCTTTTCCCGTCCAAATCTCACGAGTCGTCATTGCCGCATTCTACTTCTAAACATGAGGATGAAAATGCTACTTGAGAAGGAAGAGTTGCAATTCTTCTACGGCGGATTTAACAAGAGACTTGAATTTGAGGCGACAATAGAGAAAGAGGTGCGAGGGGGATTTCACGACGAGCGAGACGGGGAAAAGAAATTGAGCTTGGATTTTGATCCTCTCTCGGGAAATACGCCACAAAAATCGGGCCTATTCTAGGGTGTCATATGGCCAAGGCAAGTGCTGCGCAATTGGGCATTCGTATTTCCGAGACCCATTTTCCCCATTTTCCATACTTGATTCCACAGACTTCTATGACTTCGGTGAGCGGTTTTGGCGTCTCTTGTGAGAGTTCTAGTTTTGCGACGGTTTAACCATGTCATTTTGTTGCTCCAAAATTCCGGAGCGAACCCAAGAAATAATTACGAAACTTGGATTCTTTAAAACAACGAGAGAGTTTAAAGGCGAGAGGGTTTGTACTTTGGGCGGCTTTAGGAAAAGAAAGAAAGTGGCGAAAAAAGAAAGAAAGAAAATAAGTAGGTGAAGGGTTTGAATTTAGTGTGGAAATAAGAAAGAAAAAGTGTTTTTAATGTTTATGATGCTAAAAAATAGTTTATTGAATAGATTGTTTTTTTATTTAGTTTTTTCCTGGAGTTTTATAATACATGCTTTTGATTTCTCAACAAATTTTTTGTTGAATAGATTATCCCAAGTGCTAGGTTTGCCATAATACCTATATAATTTTTCCTATGTTTTGAAGGTCTCACATTTGAAGATGAAATGTTTTTAAAGTTTTGTTTCCACTTTTGCGGGAGAGAAAAAAATGTACTTTCTATTTTATTTTGGTTTTTTTTCCTAACACCTATTTCCACAACAAAGTTAATAAAATTTAACCCTTAAAAAAAAAATTTACTCTATTACAAATGAATGTGAGCTAAATGCTCTGTTGCAATTGAATGTGTGCGCTAAGTGATGACGATAAGAGTGTTGCTTTGCAGGGCAACATATATAGAGAGAAACCGCATTGAGTTCAAAGGATTTATGCATAGATATAGGCAAAGCCATGGGAAGGTGAAAATAATTTGATTGGTGAATCTGATTGGATTGGATGACGTGTTCCTTACGAAATATGCCAAGTGGTCTTGTCCATTCTTTCTAGTGGTTAACGAACACAAAACGGTCTTGTCCATTCTTTCTAGTGGGTTAACGAACGCAAAAATATCTGATTTATAGGTCGTACGCGTATTTGATGGCAAGAGCACTAAATGTAAATGAATTAAAGAATTGTAATGAATTTCATGAGATTAAAATGGTTTAAGGGACTAGGATATTTAATTAACATTATATTATGCAATTAAATGGGTTTGAACATCTTAATTTACACAAGAAAACATATACTTTTAACCATTAGCCTTACTTAAAGTATAGATATTTTATATCTTTATATTTATATATATGGAGATTGTTTTAAGATGTTTGTTACAAAATAAGATTGTTATTACATTATATCAAACAATATCTTTGTTTTAAAAATACGATGTTAAGATTTTAAACAACATCTTTGAAATAAATATTTTCAACTTTATATAAAATATTAGATTTCTTATTAATTATGTCAATAAGTTTGTTTATTTTTGGATTTTTTTATATAATTTTTATAAGCTTGTATTATTATATATCATCTTTGTAATAGAGGTAGTCTCTCATCGTGCCTAAATAAAACATACATATAATAGTGAGTTCTTATGCTAACACCTAGTGTATTATTAGAAAGAAAAGTATAAATAACAATTCATTGTTTTCAATGGCTATCTTCACATTATCTTTTAAAATTAACTTTATTCATGAAGTCTTTATAAAATCTTTCAAACTAATGCAACATATATAATAATGGTCTACCAATGTTAATGTGACTGAAATCTATGCACAAAAAGGAACCATCTAACCCACACAAAATCATGACATGCACTTATCAAGCACAACATAAATGTGCCAATTAATATATTAATCATGTGTAAGCAAATGTGATTTATAAGTGCTAACAAAACTTTTACCTATGATTGACTTACCCCTTGAGTAAACTCATTAGATAGCATAATATTTAGAAGTGGCCTTAAACCATCATCCATAACCAATATGCATTGTTTTATCTAGATGCTAATTGTTGAAATTTTTGTAGGTATGGTCGGTCTTCATAATTATGTTTTTTGTCATTGTAATGTGAAAAAGAATTTGTAATATGCATGTCATTAAGGCCATTTTGATTATTTAGACCTTGAAAAGATTTATTGTAAGACATTTTCTTCATGTTTGATTTAAAAGAGAAAATTTTGAAATTTCGAAAATTGAATTTTTGGCTCCAAGATTGTTAAGTTAGACCCTCCCTCTAGTCAAGTTGGCCCAAGTGAAGAGACACATCCATTTCGCGAAGACATGTAACATCTATATAAAGGCATTCAACCTCCTCCAAAAAGAGACACCATTCGATCTCATCATGGAAGATATTTTAGCATCCAAAGCAAAGGAAAAAGGAGGAGAAGAAAGGATGAATAGGACAAAGATCTCTCTCTCTTTATACTCGCATGCCTCTCTCTAAATCAGATGTGACCTTTTTCTAGAAACAATTTCTAGAGTAGGACGAATTTCTAAATAGTTGTTAGGAAACATATTCTGGGAAGGCCAAAGTATGGGAGGCCAAGTTTGGAGGCCCAATTTAGGCCTAGGGAAGATCTAATCAGAGCGAGTTGTTGGAGGATTGACTTGAGGGTTGTGGACCAGGTTTGACCATAAGCATAGTTTTTGACTAGTCACATTAGATGTATCTCTTGTTGAGATGAAGAATTTCTCTAGGGAAAAGGTTGTTGGTTTTTCCCCCAAGTGGGTTTTCCCAAAGTAAATATCATGTTCTCTCTTTGTATTGTGATCTCTACCATGTTTATGGTTTATGGTTGAAATTTTTGAAGTGTAATTGCTTAATGATAAACTAGAATTATGAAAATAAGATATATATCATTCGAGTAATTACCAAGAGTTCAAAATATTGTGCTTGTATCTATTGCACTTGAAAAATCAACATTGTTTCGAGCTTTGGTAGTGAAGGGTACATTAATATCACTCTTTGAGAAGCTTCCACTTCTTCTAGTAAGGGATCGCTTCTGAAAACCCTAGATCTACAATCTATTTTCTTATTTATAACTATGGGCTCCCACATGAAAGAAGGAAACAAGTTAGAAACGATCTACAAAATTTAGGGCTTGGAAGACTAGGATTGATCTTCTCCTTGCAAAATAAGGTCTCTTGGGCATTGTAAAAGGCAAGGTCACTGAGAAAGCTGGGAGAAAAGATGAAGAGAAATCCAAATTTGAGTATAGATGATATTATAGCCATGAGAATCATTATGGAATATATAAAATATCATATTGTTTGACCCCTTTCATGATCCAAATCGATTCATTAAAGAGATAAAACAATGAAAATCCATCAAATTGATTCATCAAAAGAGACAAAAAAATGAATATCCATCAACTCTTTTCTAGAATACATATCGCATGAATTATTGTATTCTACACGAAAAAAAAGCTTGGAAAACTAATATAAAGATGAGAGAATAAGGAAATAAAATGTATCAATCTATGAAGCCCAACAATCATATAAAACATTCGGATCCTATCCTATCCTACCTTGGAGTTTCCATCCCTTATCCTTTGACCCCATCCTCCCATCGAGGTGGATCTCAAGCCCTTAATTGGTAATTGGATAAAGAACTCGGCCAACTTACTCCACTCATGTATATATTTTTCGCCATCCATAAGCTAGGGGTTGGATTTTGGAGATATAATTCTACCCTCATGCTATTGTTGTAAAGAGTTAACATTCCATGTGTTGTGGATCATTATCTGCATATCCTTTTTATATTTTATTTCGAAAATCTAAAAAAAAAAAAAAAAAAAAAAATTCGAAAATATGCTATAGTATGAAGTTATTAATACTTTAGCATAAAAAACAAATGCAATGTATTTCGAATGATTGATGTACATAAAGTAGTCATAAGCTTTATTTCAATATGTATGATTTCAAGATTAAGCCTCGAGCAGCTTCCCGAGCGGAAGTCGTGATCACAGAAAAGGGATTATGGATAAGCTATTGCGGGGGGAGAATTAGCTCGTCGGTTATCAAATCCCGACCCCCCGTAGTTGACTAGTCAGATCTTGGTTCTGCCGTGATCAACGGCTTGGATTTATTATGGGGGGTATGGGTTAAAGTTTTCCACCGTACTCAAAGATCCCCCGCAATGACGTCATCAGGTGAGGTGGAAAGCAGCTGTCATCCACTCTCAACTGTTTTTCCACGTCATTCCAGCATTTATTACGGATTCCCATAGCCTATTAAAGGGTTCTTCCGTCCCGTTTTTGTCTATGTGTGACTGTTTGCCCTTTTTAACCGTGTCCCGCCACCTTTACATTATCCGTTACCCCGCGAATTGCTTTCAAGTTCCTGTCAGTCATGGCAAAACGAACATCTTTGGCTGGTTCATCAAACCTCAGTCCCCTCCTGGATAGTGAAAAGGGTGTTCATGATACCGCGTCGTCCGTCAATCATCCCCTACTGCATTACCAAGTAACCCTAAACACTGACAAATCCCCTGTGTTCTCTGCTATGAAAAGTTCTGGTGTGTTGTCCGCCTGTGTTCCGAAAACTCACTTCTTCCCCGAGTTCATCTCATGGTTAGTCTCATCTATGTACCCTGGCAAATGCTTCGTCATGAATTCCCAGGGGGAAAATGTCCTGCAGGTATCAACACAATTAATGCGCCAAGCATTATGTTTTCCAGAAGATGAGTCTCCGTTACAGTTCTCCGAAGATTCATTGGTTCAGTATTTTGAAGATCTTTCAAACAAAGAGTTCAGTCGTTGTATGTCATTTTTGAAATCAAATCCAGAGAAAACTCAATTTGAAGGAGGAAATTTTAGTTTGGAGGCGTTCAGTGTTCAGTATAGGCCAGTTCTTAGCTGCATTACGGAGATTTTGGGAAAAGACGATGACCACAAAATTGATAAATCAGTCTTGGGGATGTTCGCACTGATGATGAAACCAGGGGTGGTCCTTGACATTCCGTCTTTTTCACAGGAAGTAGTAAATTGCCAACTGATAGCTTTTCCTCTAACATGTTTCTTCAAATTTCCATCATTGGTTGTTTACTTATTTTTGTATCAAAATGTTGAAGATTTCATGAGTTTGGGTTTAAATATAGTTGATAGTAATAAAAATAAGCAATCAATTTTATTCTGGACCGATATGGTTAGAAAAGAAGAGAACGAAGCACGGTTGTTTGAATTTGCTGACCATTTCATGTCTACTGCTTATAAAATTTTGAATGGAACTCTTCCTCCATGCTTTCTACCAAAAGCCCGGGAGTTCCTACAGCTAGGACCCAATTTCAAATTTGGAGATTGGTTTGTATTCGAAGAATACTCTGAGATAAGGCTATATGGAGTTAGCATTGAGCCCTATAGGCTCCCAACCTTTGTTCCCATGTGACTTTTCGCCCTGGAATTCATAAGGCAAAGTCTTAATGTAGACCAAGTTCATTTTCTTCCCATGAAGAAAGGTTTGATGTAAAAATTGCCTATGAGTGTGGGACCTTTTGTGGTCAACACGAGACAAGCTTTTGATGAAGTCTCAAAAATGTTGGAAGGGACGCAGTTGTTGTTGGGAGAAAAATGGCCTTATGATCCGCATGGAATAATTTCTCAGAAAAGGGTTGAGAATGGGTATGCTGCATTTTCCCATGTAAGTAAACCTGATTTGGAGAAACTGGCTAATCCAGGAGAGTCAAGTTCATCAAAGACCAGTATTCAAACACTTGCAATTTTGGAAAGAATGAGCAAAAGAGGTAGAGAAGATGTTATTGAAATAGATGATGAGGAGCCCCGAGAGGAAAAAAGAACCAAACTAGCAGAAGACCATTCTTCCAATTCACCTAGTTTTACTCTCTAGGTCAATGAAGAACAAGATTTCCCCTCATCTCCTAGAAGACAGGAACTTCATTTGGAAAAGGCTCCTTCAATAAAGCAAGTGTTCACATAGATTGAGGAAAGGAACCAGGGGATAAAAGCCAATATAGAAGCACAAGCAGAGCACCACATATCTGCTGACCAAACCAGATTATTGACTGTGATGGATCTGGAAAAATATCAGTTTAAGATGGCTCTGTCACATCCGACAGGAATGTCCCTTGGATCTTCGGGCAGCATTAAGGAGGAAAACATAGTCATGGATGTTAAAAATATCCCCTTGTGGGACAAAATGAATCTTCATATGCAGACCGGGCAGCTGATTGTAAATGATTTGAGCAAGACCAATGCTACAGCAGTCAAGACTGAAAACATGCTTGCAAAGGTCATCAGACAATGCAAAATGGAGAAAGCTAATTCAAGGGCATTAACAACTCAAAATGAAGAGTTGAAGAAGATCATTATGAAAATCGGTGTGGATCCAAATGATAAAGCTGCAATTCAAAAAATTATGAAAGGTGCATAAGTGGAAATATCCTCACTAAGGAAAAAGTTAAAATTACCAGCTACAGAGCACTCAATGGCTGCAGAAGTAGCTGAGGTTGAAAAGGAGAAAGAGGAATTACGATAGCAGTTGTTGAAGAAAGACGAAGAACTCACTAAAGTGAAGCAGACTACTATATCTTTACAGAACCATATTGAGAACCATACTTGTACCTTTGATTTTTCTACAGGTGATGCTGATCCTCAAGCCCAGATTATTCAGCTAAGCACAGAATTAAATATGGCGGAGAGAGATTGTAAACACGCCCAATCAGAATTGGAAACGGTTACCAAGATGATGCAAGGATGGGAAGAAAAAGCACATGAGAACAAGCAGAAACTACAGAAAGCTGAAGAGGAAATCAAAGAGCTCAAGGAGAGATTAAAAGGTAATATCTCTCTTATTAAAGCTAAGGATATCATCTGGAATGAGATTATTTCAGAAATGCAGTCAAAATGGGATTCCATGAATATAATTGCTAGAGAGAAAAGCATTGTTTCAGAGCATGAAAAGCTATTATCTGAGAAGCAGGCCGCTATTAAAAGAGTGAATTGGGCCAGGAAATTCATAAACTTTATTAATGCCAAGACGGATGAAGAGTTAGGAGATATGGGGATACAGGATAGATACTTTTATGCTAAGGAGGTGAATAAAATGATAATAAAAAATGATCTTCGGAAGGCCGCAGAGAAGCGGTTACTGGGAATTAAAGAGATAATTAAAAAATTTGATATATCATTCGACAAGTTGACGAGAACAGGTTTTCCCTCATGCTGGACGGAGAAAGGGGAGATCATGTCATGGAATTTCTATGACGATCAGTTGATATTTGCAAAAAGCAGAGTAGATGGCAGGCATGAAAAGACACAGGTTTTAAAGGGAGAAACGATATTTAACTTCTTACAAAGGCATTTCCTCCTGCTATGGATGGTGAAGACATTATTCATAGGTAATCTTACTCACAGTCAGGTTGTTGCATTTACACTGGAATATCATCGTTATAAGAATGCTTCGACGACTCAGGATAAGCTCTGGAAAGAATGCAAGAGATTTTCTATGGACACAGAAAAGGGAACTCCAGCCACTCAGCCACAAGTAGTCGTTCAGCCACAAATAGTCATTGAGACAGCCACTATTTCAGGAGCATCAGTTCACTTAGATTAGAAATTATCACATTTTATCATGTTTTAAATGAAGTCATGTAAATGTAATAGAACTTTTCCGGGGCATGTACCTCCACTACAGTGAGTAGTTAAGCAGTTAGAGTTAGTTAGAATCAGTTTCGTTACTGGAAACCATTTTGGTCATATTGTATTTAAAGACAATTTGAAGAAGAAAGAAGGTTCCAATTTTTGGACCTTGAAGCCTAATTTTGTACTGAAAAATATTGAATCAATGAAAAGTTTTGCAAGTTTCCTTCATTCTATCTATGTTGAATAGTTTTTCAAGTTTTCATTTCGTTTCCATATCTATGAATAAAATAGAGTGATTTGAGCTGCAGGTCTCTTGATATCTGTATATCTAAGAGTTAAACATCCTTAATGGGCGCTCCTCTATTTTAACTTTATTTTTGCTCACTTCTTCAGGGTTTTATAATGGTAGATTCTGTTTTAGGCAGCATATCAAGTTGAAATCATTTTCTTTCTTTTTCTCCATTCATTCACTTCAGCATAAAGAGAACATGGCATTGCAGAACTTGTAGTGGTCTGTTATTTGGAGGTTATACTATTAATATTTGAAGGTTTAATAAACAGAGACAAATGTATACTTGTTTGTGACATAATCTTTAATGTCTTGAGCACGGATTCCTTTACACAGCTAGGAATTGTTTCTCAAGGAACAACATTAATTGGTGTCATTGCCAGGGAACGAAGATTCGAAGATTTTCCCTAGGTTTTGTTTTACATTTCCTCTGGTTGTTCAGAGAGGACAAAATAGTACACTGTGATTGTTGAAAATAGCTCTGGCTCCCAAGAAACCTCACACGAGGTCAGATACCTCTCAGCAAAAAGTTCATGTTTTGTCTGATCCTGAGAAGCTTGTTTCAAAGAAGGGCCAGAAACCAAAAATACTAGATACACCTGAAACTACACTGCTCGCACCTGTCAGTAGTTCACACATTTTCTCATCCAAGAAAGCTTCCAAGAAACTCATTTTCTCGGAAGAAAAATCATCACCATCACCCGTTCATTTTCAAGAACCCACATTGGAAGAAAAATCTTTGGAGTTTGTGTCTTTTCCTTTTACAGGAATTCAGTCTCATATAGTTGCCAGCTCTTCTGCAGTCGTTCATAGTCCAATTCCTATATCATTTGTTTCACCTCATTCATCCCTACCCACAACTGGTATTCATTTTACCCCCGCTCAAGGAGCAGTTAACCCGGGCGTAAACATGGCAGTCCCTGTAGCCCCTGCTTTCCTGATGAATAGATATGCACCATTGAATCTACCCCAACCACTGCATGATATGCCTCAGGAGTATCTCAATTTACTCCCTAGATTTACTAGTGAAGATGAAATAACTGCAGAACAGCACTTGCCCCTGTTTTGCACCTTTGCAGAGAATTTAAATGTTGAACATTTAGATGTTGTTATGAGACTCTTTGTCCAGTCTCTAAGTGGAGAGGCAAGGAAATGGTTCAAAGGATTACCTAATGGTTTCATTAACGATTGGGATGACCTAGAAAGACGTTTCATTGAAAGGTGGGGCGAAAAGAGGGACCACGACTATTCTTTGACAGAATTTAATGCAATCAAGAAGAAAAAGAGTCAGAAGCAGCACCTGCTCCAATGGCGACTCCATTCCAGAAAGATAAAACTAAGAAAACAGATAAGGGGAAAAAGCACATGAACGAAGTAAAAGAGAAGGAAAAGCAGCAAGCAGAAGCTTCTCACACAAAAATTAGGGATTCTAATATTTTGGAGAAAGTGGTTACTGTTTCCAATCAAAACTCAAATTCCAAGAAAGATCAAGAAGAACCTGAAAAGTTGACAAGATCAAATCAAACTTTCAGTTTGTCGAAAGAGTTGGAGAAAGTAAGGATTCAAGTACCTCTTCTTGAGTTAATGAAAACACCTGGTTATAAGAAAGAGATTGCCAAGTTTATCAATTTATCTCAGTCTGATGAAGTAGGTGATATAGTAAATCTGCAGGAAGAGAAACCAGTGGTTATATTTGGACCTCATGTTGAAGAGGTAGATTCATCTGTTCCTCCTTTTTATATATCACTTTTGTTACATGATTTTGTTCTACATAACTGCATGCTAGATTCTGGTGCGTCCCATAATCTAATGCCATTGTGTGTAATGAAAGAGTTGAATTTGCAAATCACTAAGCCATATCGAGATCTTTATTCTTTTGACTCAAAAAAGGTAAAGTGTGTGGGTCTGATTAAGGATATGGTTGTTACATTGGCTCAAATCCCAGCCAAAAGCATTATGATGGATGTTGTAGTGGCAGATATTCCTGCCAGGTTTGGTATGTTACTATCTAGATCATGGGGGGCAAAGCTTGGAGGATTTTTGAAGCTAGATTTTACATACGCTATCATTCCCATTTTCAATGGTGAAGAAAGGAGGTTGTATAGAGAGACTAGATTTCAAAAAACTACTACCAAAAAATATGCAGGTAATTCACCAATTTATGGCCAATAGAAGGATGACCTCTCTTGCTTCATGCTGCATGAGGATGCAGAATTTGCTGAAGAATCTCAAGGGCAGCTCCCTTCAGCAATTGTACATAAGGAGCTACATACGGATAAGCTATGGAAGTGTTATTTTGATGGGGCGTTTTCCAAAGAAGGCACTGGAGATGGTTTCATTTTTGTTTCTCCGGAAGGTAATCTTGTGCCTTTTTCTTTCAAATTGGAGTTTGAATCCACTAATAATGTCGCAGAATATGAAGCATTAATTATTAGTTTGCAGACAGCTAAACACATGGGAATTCAATCTATAACTGTGTTTGGGGATTCATAATTAATTATAAGACAGATCAAGAATTTATGTCAAACTAAACATCCCAGGTTAAGAGCATATCGGAATGAGGTCTGGGATCTGATCGAAAATTACTTTGAAGCCTTCAACTTACAGTTTGTTCCAAGGGAAGAGAATAGACTGGCTGATTCTCTGGCGGTTGCAGCAAGTACATTCAAGCCTCCTATCAGCCCGAAACTAAGGTATGAAATTGAGATGAGACATAGACCTTCGATTCTTGACAATATTAAACACTGGCAGGTCTTTGAAGACGATGAACAGATTAAGAAGTTTCTGTTGATGATTGAAGATTTTGAAGATCATCAGATTGATTTGGAATCAGATGAAGATGAATTGGCGGGTAAGATTCTGAAAAAGAATGTTGGTGGTTAGGAGATCATTCAGTTGAAAGATAACGTTTTTCCAAGAGGTTTGGTGCCTCTTGAAAGACTGTTTGATACAAATGATGTTGCAGTGAATCAGAAGAAAGCAAACCAGGATGAGCAGATGGAAGATTAAAATTTAGGGACTCAATAGGAGCCTAAAATGATTAAGTTGTTCAAAGGGGTCCCGAAGGACTACAAGGAAAGGTATGTGGATTTGTTCAAACAATTCAAAGATGTATTTTCTTGGTCGTATGATGATTTGAAAACATATGATAAGAGTATCATACAGCATAAAATTCCACTGAAAGATGGAGTCAAGCCACATAAACAGAAGCTTAGGCAGATTAACCCATTGCTGTTAGCTCCGATCGAAAAGGAAATAAAGAAACTACTTCAAGCTAAGATAATCGTTCCACTCAGATATTCAGATTGGGTTTCCAATCTTGTACCCGTCCGAAAGAAAAATGGAGAGATAAGGTTGTGCGTAGATTTCAGGAATTTGAACAGGGCGTCATTGAAAGATAATTATCCTTTGCCGAAAATGGATTTTGTCTTACAAAAAGTGACTGGAGCTTATAGATTATCTATGGTGGATGGATTTTCAGGGTATAACCAGGTAGCTGTGGAGAAGGAAGATCAGAAGAAAACTGCCTTCACTACGCCCTGGGGAACATTCATGTACACCAGGATGCCATTTGGCCTGATGAACGCGGGGGCTACATTCCAACGAGCGATGGATATTGCATTCGTAGGTGATCAGTTCGTGGTGGTTTATTTAGATGATGTCACAATTTTCTCAAATTCCGATGAAGAGCATTTACAACATTTGCAGAAAGCCCTCCTGAAGTGTAGAAAGTATGGGTTGTCGCTCAATCCTAAAAAATCTCTGTTTGCCCTGGAAGAAGGCAAGATGTTGGGCCATATTGTTTCAAAGCAAGGTGTGAAGATCGATCCAGCAAGAGTTGAAGCAATACAGTCTATCCCACTACCCCGAAGCAAAAAAGATATTCAAAGATTTCTTGGAAAAATTAATTTTCTCAGAAGATTCATTCCCAATTACGCAGAAATCGTCAAGAAGATAACGGACATGTTAAAGAAAGATGTCGAAGTAAAGTGGGACAAAGAAGCCAAAGAATCTTTCCAAAGGATTAAAGAAGCTTTAAAGGAAGCGCCTGTTCTCAATAGTCCAGATTATCTAAAGCCATTTCAAATTTTCTCGTTTGCATCTCCTTCAAAAATTGCTGCTGTGTTATTACAGAGAAATGAAGAAAAGCATGAATAGCCTGTAGCATATTTTAGTAAAGTTCTCCGAGATGCAGAATTAAAGTATAATATATTGGAGAAACAAGTATATGCTTTGGTGAAAGCACTGAAAGCTTTCAGAACTTATATCCTTCATTCTCAAATCTTAGCATACGTTCCCAATTCAGCTGTAAAAGATGTGCTAGTACAGAGCGATGTGGAAGGTAAAAGGGGAAAATGGATTGCTAAAATCCAAGAATATGATTTGGATGTAAAACCAACCAAGCTAGTTAAAGGATTGGGATTGGCCAAATTATTGACAGAATCCAATTTCCAAGCATTGGGAATCAATTTGTTGGCCCCTGTAGAGGAAGTCGATGGAGGAACAGGTGATAAGCAGTCAAAGACAGCAATTAAGTATAAATTTCTCTGCTCAGAGTGGTATAAGGATATTGTACATTATTTATGCTTTCTTTCATGTCCCCCTTCAATAAATAGAGCTAAATACAGGGCTTTAAAACTTAAAGCCCAGCCTTATGTCATAATTGAAGCAAAATTATATTGGAAGGATCCGGCTGGTGTGTTGTTGTTGTGTCTGACAAAGGAAGAAATTTCAGAAGTGATCAAGGAATATCATGAATGCTTGTGTGGAGGGCATTACCGTTGGAAGGTAACTGCTCATAAAATATTCAAATCAGGTTTCTATTGGCCATCTGTGTTTACTGATGTTTATAAAACAATCAAAAGTTGTCAAAAATGCCAATTATTTGCAGAAAAGAAAAAGCTAGCTCCATTACCTCTTCTCCCTATTTTTATTGAAGAACCTTTTAGACAATGGGGGTTGGATTTCATTGGAGAAATCAATCCACCATCCAGTGGGCAGTTTAAGTGGATTCTTACTGCTACAGATTATTTTACAAAGTGGGTGGAGGTAATCCCCACCAGGAAGGCAAATGATTTGGTTGTTATGAAGTTTCTGGAGGAGAATATCTTTAGCAGGTTTGGATGTCCAGTGAAGATTGTGACAGATAATGCACAAGTTTTCAGTTCACTCAGGTTTATTAATTTTTGTCAAACTTACAGTGTGATATTGTCTCATTCTACAGCTTATCATCCACAAGGAAATGGATTGGTAGAATCTTCCAACAAAACATTGGTAAGAATTTTGAAGAAGACAATCAGTGAAAACCAGAAGAATTGGGCTACGAAGTTAGTTTTTGCTCTGTGGGCAACAAGGATGACTACTAGGAGGTCTACTGGCAAGTCTCCTTATGAGCTCGTATATGGCACTCAATCATTTTTCCCCACACAGTTGGTAAAACCTGTGATTTCTTTTCTCCAAGATGCTCAAGCAGAACCAAATGCCATGATCAGAAGAATGAACAATGTGATGGAACTAAGTGAAAACAGAAATCAAGTTCGGGACAACTTGCTCACTTATCAGCAGAAGATGAAGGCAGTATTTGACAGGAAAGCAAAAGAAGTCATGTTTCAGAAGGGAGACTTAGTGTTGATATGGGATACACGAAGGGAAGACAAAGGGAAACACGGCAAATTTGATCCCTTGTGGTATGGCCCATTCAAAATTAATGAAGTCAGAGGAAATAATACTTTCATGTTGGAAAATCTTGAAGGAGAAGTGTTGGATATGCCTGTGAACGAGCAATATCTCAAGCATTATTTTCGGCATTAAGCAACTGCTTGTTCATCATTGTATATATCCGGTGTGATCATTGTACAGTTTCATCAAGCAATGTCTGACTCCATGCCTGAGGTGAAGGCACTAATCTGCAGGTTCTTAGTGTTTCGTGGTAAAAACATTATCCCCAGGTGGAGCCAAATGTTGTGGATCATTATCTGCATATCCTTTTTATATTTTATTTCGAAAATCTAAAATAAAAATAAAATAAAAAAATTCGAAAATATGCTATAGTATGAAGTTATTAATACTTTAGCATAAAAAACAAATGCAATGTATTTCGAATGATTGATGTACATAAAGTAGTCATAAGCTTTATTTCAATATGTATGATTTCAAGATTAAGCCCCGAGCAGCTTCCCGAGCGGAAGTCGTGATCACAGAAAAGGGCTTATGGATAAGCTATTGCGGGGGGGGAATTAGCTCGTCGGTTATCAAATCCCGACCCCCCGTAGTTGACTAGTCAGATCTTGGTTCTACCGTGATCAACGGCTTGGATTTATTACGGGGGGTATGGGTTAAAGTTTTCCTCCGTACTCAAAGACCCCCCGCAATGACGTCATCAGGTGAGGTGGAAAGCAGCTGTAATCCACTCTCAACTATTTTTCCACGTCATTCCAGCATTTATTACAGATTCCCGTAGCCTATTAAAGGGTTCTTCCGTCCCGTTTTTGTCTATGTGTGACTGTTTGCCCTTTTTAACCGTGTCCTGCCACCTTTGCATTATCCGTTACCCCGTGAATTGCTTTCAATTTCCTGTCAGTCATGGAAAAACGAACATCTTTGGCTGGTTCATCAAACCTCAGTCCCCTCCTGGATAGTGAAAAGGATGTTCACGATACCGCGTCGTCCGTCAATCATCCCCTACTGCATTACCAAGAAACCCTAAACACTGACAAATCCCCTGTGTTCTCTACTATGAAAAGTTCTGGTGTGTTGTCCACTTGTGTTCTGAAAACTCACTTCTTCCTCGAGTTCATCTCATGGTTAGTCTCATATATGTACCCTGGCAAATGCTTCGTCATGAATTCCCAGGGGGAAAATGTCCTGCAAGTATCAACACAATTAATGCGCCAAGCATTATGTTTTCCAGAAGATGAGTCTCCATTACAGTTCTCCGAAGATTCATTGGTTCAGTATTTTGAAGATCTTTCAAACGAAGAGTTCAGTTGTTGTATGTCATTTTTGAAATCAAATCCAGAGAAAACTCAATTTGAAGGAGGAAAGTTCAGTTTGGAGGCGTTCAATGTTCAGTATAGGCCAGTTCTTAGCTGCATTACGGAGATTTTGGGAAAAGACGATGACCACGAAATTGATAAATCAGTCTTGGGGATGTTCGCACTGATGATGAAACCAGGGGTGGTCCTTGACATTCCGTCTTTTTGGCAGGAAGTAGTAAATTCCCAACTGATAGCTTTTCCTCTAACAGGTTTCTTCAGATTTCCATCATTGGTTGTTTACTTATTTTTGTATCAAAATGTTGAAGACTTCATGAGTTTGGGTTTAAATATAGTTGATAGTAATAAAAATAAGCAATCAGTTTTATTCTGGACCGATATGGTTAGAAAAAAAGAGAACGAAGCAGGGCTGTTTGAATTTGCTGACCATTTGATGTCTACTGCTTATAAAATTTTGAATGGAACTCTTCCTCCATGCTTTCTACCAAAAGCCCGGGAGTTCCTATAGTTAGGACCCAATTGCAAATTTGGAGATTGGTTTGTATTCGAAGAATACTCTGAGATAAGGCTGTATGGAGTTAGCATTGAGCCCTATAGGCTCCCAACCTTTGTTCCCATGCGAATTTTCGCCCTGGAATTCATAAGGCAAAGTCTTAATGTAGACCAAGTTCATTTTCTTCCCATGAAGAAAGGTTTGATGTACAAATTGCCTATGAGTGTGGGACCTTTTGTGGTCAACACGAGACAAGCTTTTGATGAAGTCTCAAAAATGTTGGAAGGGACGCAGTTGTTGTTGGGAGAAAAATGGCCTTATGATCCGCATGGAATAATTTCTCAAAAAAGGGTTGAGAATGGATATGCTGCATTTTCCCATGTAAGTAAACCTGATCTGGAGAAACTGGCTAATCCAGGTGAGTCAAGTTCATCAAAGACCAGCTTTCAAACTCCTGCAATTTTGGAAAGAGTAAGCAAAAGAGGTAGAGAAGATGTTATTGAAATAGATTATGAGGAGCCCCGAGAGGAAAAAAGAACCAAACTAGCATAAGACCATTCTTCCAATTCACCTGGTTTTACTCTCTAGGTCAATGAAGAACAAGATTTCCCCTCATCTCCTAGAACACGGGAACTTCATTTGGAAAAGGCCCCTTCAGTAAAGCAAATGTTCACACAGATTGAGGAAAGGAACCAGAGGATAAAAGCCAATATAGAAGCACAAGCAGAGCACCACATAGCTGCTGACCAGACCAGATTATTGACTGTGATGGATCTGGAAAAAGATCAGTTTAAGATGGCCCTGTCACATCCAACAGGAATGTCCCTTGGATCTTCGGGCAGCTTTAAGGAGGTAAACATAATCATGGATGTTAAAAAGATCCCCTTGTGGGACAAAATGAATCTTCATATGCAGACTGAGCAGCTGATTGTAAATAATTTGAGCAAGACCAATGCTACAGCAGTCAAGACTGAAAACATGCTTGCAAAGGTCATCAGACAATGAAAAATGGAGAAAGCTAATTCAAGGGCATTAACAACTCAAAATGAAGAGTTGAAGAAGATCATTATGAAAATCGGTGTGGATCCAAATGATAAAGCTGCAATTCAAAAACTTATGAAAAGTGCAGAAGTGGAAATATCCTCACTAAGGAAAAAGTTAAATTACCAGCTACAGAGCACTCAATGGCTGCAGAAGTAGCTGAGGTTGAAAAGGAGAAAGAGGAATTGCGACAGCAGTTGTTGAAGAAAGACGAAGAACTCACTAAAGTGAAGCAGACTTCTATATCTTTACAGAACCATATTGAGAACCATACTTGTACCTTTTAATTTTCTGCAGGTGATGCTGATCCTCAAGCCCAGATTATTCAGCTAAGCACAGAATTAAAGATGGCGGAGAGAGATTGTAAACAAGCCCAGTCAGAATTGGAAACGGTTACCAAGATGATGCAAGGATGGGAAGAAAAAGCACATGAGAACAAGCAGAAACTACAGAAAGCTGAAGAGGAAATCAAAGAGCTCAAGGAGAAATTAAAAGGTAATATCTCTCTTATTAAAGCTAAGGATATCATCTGGAATGATATTATTTCAGAAATGCAGTCAAAATTGGATTCCATGAATATAATTGCTAGAGAGAAAAGCATCGTTTCAGAGCATGAAAAGGAGCTATTATCTGAGAAGCAGGCCGCTATTAAAAGAGCGAATTGGGCCAGGAAATTCATAAAATTTATTAATGCTAAGACAGATGAAGAGTTAGGAGATATGGGGATACATGATAGATACTTTTATGCTGAGGAGGTGAATAAAATGATAATAAAAAATGATCTTCGGAAGGCCGCAGAGAAGCGGTTACTGGGAATTAAAGAGATAATTAAAAAATTTGATATATCATTCGACAAATTGACTAGAACAGGTTTGCCTTCATGCTGGACGGAGAAAGGGGATATCATGTCATGGAAGTTCTATGAAGATCAGTTGATATTTGCAAAAAGAAGAGAAGATGGCAGGCATGAAAAGACACAGGTTTTAAAGGGAGAAATGGTATTTAACTTCTTACAAAGGCATTTCCTCCTACTATGGATGGTGAAGACATTATTCACAGGTAATCTTAATCACAGTCAGGTTGTTGCATTTAGACTGGAATATCATCGTTATAAGAATGCTTCGACGACTCAGGATAAGCTCTGGAAAGAATGCAAGAGATTTTCTATGGACACAGAAAAGGGAACTCCAGCCACTCAGTCACAAGTAGCCGTTCAGCCACAAATAGTCATTGAGACAGCCACTATTTCAGGAGCATCAGTTCACTTAGATTAGAAATTATCACATTTTATCATGTTTTAAATGAATTCATGTAAATGTAATAGAACTTTTCCGGGGCATGTACCTCCACTACAGTGAGTAGTTAAGCAATTAGAGTTAGCTAGAATCAGTTTCGTTACTGGAAACCATTTTGGTCATATTGTATTTAAAGACAATTTGAAGAAGAAAGAAGGTTCCGAGTTTTGGACCTTGAAGCCTAATTTTGTACTGAAAAATATTGAATCAATGAAAAGTTTTGCAAGTTTCCTTCATTCTATCTATGTTGAATAGTTTTTCAAGTTTTCATTTCGTTTCCATATCTATGAATAAAATAGAGTGATTTGAGCTGCAAGTCTCTTGATATTTGTATATCTAAGAGTTAAACATCCTTAATGGGCGCTCCTCTATTTTAACTTTATTGTTGCTCACTTCTTCAGGGTTTTATAATGGTAGATTCTGTTTTAGGCAGCATATCAAGTTGAAATCCTTTTCTTTCTTTTTCTCCATTCATTCACTTTAGCATAAAGAGAACATGGCATTGCAGAACTTGTAGTGGTCTGTTATTTGGAGGTTATACTATTAATATTTGAAGGTTTAATAAACAGAGACAAATGTATACTTGTTTGTGACATAATCTTTAATGTCTTGAGCACGGATTCCTTTACACAGCTAGGAATTGTTTCTCAAGGAACAACA